>CM035418.1:94181627-94306627 GCA_020310875.1 Ceratopteris richardii
AGGAAAACCCCTCCAAAAGTTCGAGCACAAGAAAAGACCATATCCACCCAAGAATCCGTTCTATTATAACGATAAGATATTAGGATGCAGGCGAGTGTATATTCACAATGATAAAGTTACTATATAAAGAGGAAAATGACACATGTGACCATATTTATGATGTACAAATCTATGGATGAAAAATATTTACCAAGCATGGTCTCAAAAAAAGAAGAGAAATAAATAAAATCTAAACAAGTTTCTACTAACAACAAGTACAAAGAGGATGGCATTGTCCACTCGTGTGCTCTCAAGGCAGAGATTAAATGGTGATCTAGACAACTCTAGATAGGGAGATATAAGGTAGAGGTATGCTAGATCGATTCAATGTCTCATGTAGTGCTGAATTCATGTATATCTAGGATAATGGGTGGCCTTTCATGGATGTCTATACATGGGTAGTAGAGCGTGGAGAGCCATCGCCCACATAATTGACATACACGGCTTAGGCCGGTTGAACCGACCTAACAAATATAGATGATTTTTGACATCTGACATGGAATATTCCCTTTACCATCGCCTCGACGATGATGCCCCCGGTGGTGCTGCCCCTAGACCCCCACTAGGGGGCCCACTAGCCCTCTGGGACCCCCCAGCCAGGGGGCCTGCTGGCCCCCTTGGACCCCCCACTCAGGGCTTACCACTGCTACCCCAGACCCCACAATAGGGGACCTTGGTAACTACCTTTCCTTATAATACCTTACATGGTCCAATATGACGTTCATCCAACATGCAAGTTGGGATTCCCATCAAATTGGGTAATGCACACTTGGCTTCTCCTCATAATGGGGGCCTTACAAAATGTGCATACAATCATGAGGGCTAGACATTGATCATATACTAACACCCCCCTCAATGTTTACCGAATGATAAATCAAGTAGGTCGTGGTCCTATGCCCATCTGTTGGAGATGCCTATTGAGTTACTCTCTTCCAAGTGCTTAGCACAATTTGTCTCTATTGGGCAATATTCTAGCTCCACAATTTCATTTTCACTTAGCTCACGAATGTAATGGTACTCTACTTCTATATGCTTGGTGCGAGCATGAAATACTGGGTTCTTTGCAATAGCCATACAACTTTGATTATCACACTTGAGTACAGTCGCCATATTTGATGGAAAACCATGATCTCCAAGAATTTTCCTTAACCAGACTGCCTCACAAGAAGCACAAAAAGCTGCTTTGTACTCTGCTTTAGTGGAGGAGAGTCCGAGAGTTGGTTGCTTCCTACTTACCCAAGAAAATATTCCTGAACCAAGTGAGAAACAATATCCAGAAACTGATTTTCTAGAATCACAATCTCCAACCCAATCTGAATCACAATATCCTTGAAGTGTATCACCTATGGTATAAAAAATACAAAAATCCAAGGTTCCTACAATGTACCTTAGAACTCGCATTCCATCATTCCATTGAATCTCCTTAGGTTTGTTGGAAAACCTACTTAATACTCCAACATCATAGCAAATGTCTGGTCTAGTGCTACATAGAAAAATAAGACTTCCAATGAGCTTTCTATACTTCTTAGCATCTACATCAGGCATGTTATCATCCATAGATAGTTTATGACTTACCTCCATAGGTGTGCTAATTGGTTTGCAGTCCATCATTCTAAATGCCTTGAGAATTTCTTTGGCATATTTTTGTTGTGAGATGAAATGCCATCCTTTCTTTGCCATACTTCAATTCCTAGAAAAAAATGGAGTAGACCTTAGTCTGTCATTTCAAACTCAGTTCCCAAGCTGATTCAAGTTTGATTGATGAGTTCTTGATGATCTCCTGTAATGATCAAATCATCTACATATACAATGACAAAAACTAGCTTGCTATCCCTTTTTTTTACATACAAGTTAACATCAGAAGTACTTCTTTCAAAACCCATATTTTTGAAAAAATTATCTATTCATTGGTACCAAGCCTGTGGTGCTTGCTTAAGTCCATACAAAGCTTTCTTCAACCCGCAAACTTTATTTTCTGAATTCGGCACCTCAAAACATGGTGGTTGAGATACATATACCTCCTCCTTGAGGTGACCATTCAAAAATGTAGATTTGACATCCATCCAAAAAATAGGCCACACCTTTTGTGCAGCTACTGCAAGTACCGTCCAAATAGTTTTCATGCGTGCTGTTGGTGCAAAAGTTTCTTAAGCATCAAATCCTTTGATTTGGGAAAAACCCTGTGCAACTAATCTTGCCTTATACTTTTCTAATGTGCCATCTGCTTTATACTTAGCTTTCCAAATCCATTTAGTACCTATTACCTTGTTCTTTGGCAGCAAGTCAATTAGATCCCATGTATCATTTTTTAGTATACTATCATACTCAGACTTCATTGCCACTCTCCAACCTAGATAATCAAGGGATTCTTCAATGGTGGTAGGTTCCTTTATGGAGCCCATGATATCTGCCATTAGAGCCATGTTAACAATGTGTTGTGAGGCTCTTCTTTGCTCATCTATTCTCTTTGATCTTTGTAATCCATCCGAAAATGATTCTGGTACATCCACATGTGGATCACGATCATCAGAGAGCTCTTGTGCCCTCTTTGGTAGTGGCTTACGCTGTGTAGCTACAATTGGTTGGCTTTTTACTAAGGAAATTTCACCATCAAATGTTTCCTCCTCCTCAACTTTAATCTGTCTTTTGATAGGCACAAGGTGAGATATTTCTCCATTTGATGAGATAGTATTTACCTTTATCTTCTACTACGTGTGGTCGTTCATCGAACACCACATCTCGGCTGAAAAAAATCTTCATTGCCTCAAGATCCCACAACCTATATGCTTTAGACTCTTCATTATATCCTAGGAAGACACACTTTTTGCTTTTTGAATCCAACTTTGATCTTGTTGAATCAGGAATACGTGCATAACAGAAACAATCAAAAATTCTGAAATGCAAAACTAAAGGTTTTTTACGAGAATATGCTTCTTGAGGAGTCATCCCCTTGAGTGCTTTTGTGTAGCTTCCATTGAGGATGTACAATGCTGTATTGACTACTTCTGCCCAGAATGAATTAGGCATGTCTTGAGCTTTTAACATACAATGAGCCATTTCAACTATTGTGCTGTCCCTCCGCTCAACAATGCCATTTTGTTGAGGTGCATGAGTTGTGGTAAGTTGCCTTTTCACACCATGCTCCTTACAGTAGTTATTGAATTCTATTGATAAGAATTCACCTCCTTTATCTGTTTTAGATTTCTTCAATTTCTTTCCTGATTCATTTTCCACATACTTATGCCACATTTTAGATTTTTCAAAAGCATCAGCCTTCTCACGAATGAAATAAACCCACATCTTTCTACTATAATTGTCGACTAAGAGCAAAACATAGAAAGATCCTCCTAAAGCAAGTGTAGACATTTTACCGTAGAGATCAGCATGTACCAACTCTAGAGGAGCTTCAGATCGATTGTTGGTCTCTCGTGGAAATGCCTTTCGTTGTTGCTTGCCCATCATGCAAGCTTCACAACGTTCTTGCAACTGTGAAAATGCAGGCAAATGAGCAACCATACCTATTCTTCGCATCTCCTTCAAAACTGCAAATCTGAGATGCCCAAATCATTGGTGCCATAACCGGCTTACATCTTTATCTTCTGTAGCAGTTAAGGCACTTAACTCACACAAGTTATCACCTCTTATGCCTTTACCTACTACATTACCTTATGAATCCATGATTTTTGCACCACTCTTATTGAAGTGAACTTCGAGTCCACAATCTGTTATTGTAAAAATTGACAAAAAAATTCTTTTAAGTGTAGGTACATAGAGAAAATCAGATAACATTTTCTCAACACCTGGAGAAGTCATAAAAGAGATGGTTCCAGTTCCTTCTACTAGACACTTGGAGTCATTTCCCACCACTACATTGATAGATTCCTATAGAGGCACCAAGGAACTATACCAATCCTTTTTACTGATCATATGGTGAGAATCTTCACTGTCTAAAATCCATGGTTCATCAAAACGACCTTGACTAGATGAGCATGCCTCTTCAATAGCTACCCATAGTTCTAGCTCTATGTTGTCTGTAGACTCTTTGTTCTTCCAAGATGATTTTAGAGTCCCATTTCCTTCATCAACTTACTTCTTTTTGCAATCTTTGATGGCATGGCCTTTCTTTTCACAATAGAAGCAACTTCCTATTAACTTTTTCTTCTTTGGCTTCTTCTTTGATCCATCAGAAGAGCTTTTCCTTTTGCATTGGCTGAGAATGCAACATCACTTGTACTTTGTTGATTCTTCAACCACATCTTCTCTTCTAAAAGCATAGCACAAAATTCTTCAAATGTAAGTGGAGTTGGTCTTACTTGAGTGTTGAGGGCTATTATTAATCCATCATACTTTTCTGGAAGAATATGCACACATCTTCAAGCCATCTCTTCTGGTGTTATAACAACACCAACTACAGCCAATTGATCTTGAAGATGTTTTATCCGTTTGATAAAATCTTCACCCTTTTCAGAATCGGAATGCTTTTCATTTGCCAGCTGATTTTCTAAATTATATATCCTAGTGTGGTTCTTGGTCTCATATTGATGAGCCAATATGCCCCAAGCCTCATGTGCTTTAGTAGTATGTTGGACTGAAGTAAGCACATAATCACTTACACTAGTCACAATTGAAAATAATGCATTAGCATTTCGCCTCTTCCAAGCTCGTAAAAGATGTGGATCTGGCTGAATCATCAATCTTGAATTTTCTGGATCTTCAATAGGTATAAGCTCTGGATTCAATCCCATCGGTCCCATGATAGTGTCAAGTAATTCATAGGAGTCCAAAATTGCAAAAAATTTGAACTTCTAGAGTGTATATTTGGTTCCATCTAGCCTCCCTTTAGTGCACGCAGGTGGATGAATTTGAATAGGTGCAGCATTAACATTAGCTAAAGCACCAAGACCAGTGTTCGGCGATGAAGCCATCATGTAATCACTCGAACAATCTACTGATATTCTAGTCTACAAGTAGGCTGAAATAGTGATACTTCTCAAGCTATTCAAACCTTACAGCTCTGAGACCATGTAAGAAAATAGTTACGCAATATTACACAAGATCATTAGTAGAGAAGATAATAGATATAGGAGAATCTGAACAATTTTCTACTAATAGCAAGTACAAAGATGATGGCGTTGTCCACCCATGTGCTCTCTAGGTAGAGCTTAAATGGTGATCTAGACAGCTCTAGATAGGGAGATATAAGGTAGAGGTATCCTATCCAGACACCTTCTTTTGCAAACTACCTTTACAAGGTTATATTCATTGATGATTTCTCTAGGCATGCATGGGTGTATCCATTGAAAGCAAAGTCTGAAGTGTTTGTGTGCTTCAAAAACTTTTTGGTTTTGTTTGAAAATCTATCAACACGTAAATTAGGCACCCTCCATTTTGATTAGGGGGATACATGGCTTCTGATTTTAATGCATTTTTGGTTGAGCCTTAGATAAAACATTAATGTATAATGTAGTACATACGTCAAAAAAATGGAGTTGGTGAAAGAAAGAAAAGTTTGTGAGATGGTGAGGTATATGGTCAAAAGTCACGCTTTACCACATAGCTTCTTGCTTGAGGTTATTATGTGTGCAACATATGCACTTAATAGATATCCCACCAAAGCACTGCATTCTATCACTCCATATGAGGCTTGGCATGTTACCATTAGTGTCCATGTGAAAGGCCAAATGGCCACTGGACACTTTTATGTATATGTTCTTTAATAAAACATATAGTGGCCTAGTGAGTCACAGACTGCAAGTTCCACCTCATTTGTAAGACCTAAGAAGTCTATCTTTGTGATCCCTGTGTACTATGTTTTTCTACGTATTCTATAGCCTCTGTGTAGAGTATTGTGTGCGGCCTTAGGAGCTTGGTTTTCTACTCCGAGGATATCATCATGGAGCTCTCAAGAAGGAGAGCACATTGTGGTGCATCACCATTGAATTACTTCACTGTTATTAGAGTAGTTCAACGTAAAAAGCTTTGTTCCTTCTGTACGAGCGAAGCGACCACACCCCCAAGGCTTATGACTAGGGTGGTGACCAAGGCATAGACCTTGGCATACCTTGTCATGCGAGTCACCAAAGTCACCGTTGGCACAATTGGCTGCACGCTAGGGAGGATCTCAATGACCAAGGAAGATAGAGGTTCTTGATACTTCTCGAGAGGTCACCCATCCCAGTACTGTTCCCCCTAGAGCTCGCTTAAGTGTGGCAATCTCTTGCCACTAAGCTACCTCTTGTGGTGTCTGAAGAAGGGGAAAGCCTAAGATTAACATTACCTTGAACATGTTTTGGTCCCTCAAAGCTTCATTCTTTGCTTTCAAAGCATGTTTTTGAGGCATTTTTGGGATGTCTTTTGGAGCCATTTTTGGAGTACTTTCGCATAGATTTCTTTTCACACAAGTCCAAGAACATCAGGAAGAGTGTTCTTTGTACTTTTTTGACAATAAATGTCAAGCTTTGGGACTGTGTTTTCATCCACAATTGTAAAACTATAGGTTTCTCAAAAGGTTTTTAATTTTTGGTTGGAGGAGCTATTGCAAATTTATGCAAGTTTTTGAGCACTCGCAGGTGTTGTTGGCTAGTTTTTGGGCTGTGCATTCAGCCTTTTAATGTCATTTTACTCCATACATTGAGCACATACACACCATGTATGCTTCTGTGGATAGACACTTGTAGAAACTTGCAGGTGTTGTTGGCTAGTTTTTGGGCTATGCATTCAACCTTTTAATGTCATTTTACTGCATATATTGAGCACATACACACCATGTATACTTCTATGGATAATGCTTATGTACTTCCATGTGGTCATTGATATAGCAGTTACGTTTTTTGCATAAAGCCTTTTACGTTTGATAAAGAGGGTCATGGTGAGGTTTTCTTAACTAGGAGACACCCAGATGTCAGGGTCTCTTCGGTGATGCAGGTAGAAGACTTACCTAGCCTCCCCATAAGAGATGTATGATAGTTGTTCATAGGTGCTCGATAAGCCTAGTTGGCTTCTATTGGGTAATTGATTGCTCATTTTGCAAAGGATACTCTGACAAAATTTCTCCACATTTTTGGTATTGTCAACTATAGAGTTGTCGATTTACTTCTTGATACACTTATTCGTTGGTGTTTGGACTCTTCTAGCTCCATTATCATTCTATCCCATTTTTTACCATCATGGCATCAGAGTTCTCAGCACATCTACTGGATCAGGGTCTAGTGCTAGTGTTCCATGGAGGAGCTATAACTTGCAGGACAAAGAACATTTTGAGATCCAAAAATTTGATGGCACAAACTTTGCTCTATGAAAGAATCAGAAAGATGTGTTGATTCAAAGGAGGCAATGGATGCCAGTAAATGGGATTTCAAAGAAGCCTACTCACATGGATGAAGATGATTGGGATGAGTTAGATGAAATGGCCAGGTCTACCATTTGCTTGCACTTGGCAGATAATGTTTACTTTACAGTATTAGACTGTGAAAGTGTAGAGGAGCTTTGGAAGAAGTTATGCCATACATATTGAAAAGAGATGACCTTCGCATGAAGGATATAGATAGTGTCGCTGCTCATGTAAATGAGTTTGATGCTATATTCTCGTAATTACAGGCTTAGAAAATGGATATGGATAATGAAATGAAAGTAGTATTGTTGTTATGCACCTTGCCATCATCATGGGATACATTTTGCACAGCTATTAGCAATAGCACACTTGGTGGTAAACTCATCTATGATGACATATGTGGAGCACTCTTGAGTGAGGAGATTCATAGAAAATCTATGGTTGGCACTCAGAGTGGAGATGCATATAATGTTCGTGATTCTTACCAAGGTAAGAATCAGCAACGTGGCAGGAGCAAGAACAAGGAAAAGAATGGTCAACAAAATACGTGTAGAAGTTAATCAAGGAAGAGGGATATCAAATGCCATTATTCTCATAAGAAAGGAAATATGAAGAAAGATTGTTATGCATTAAAGAATGCTAAAGGTAAAGGATAGAATGTTGATGGGCATGTTAAACAATTACCTACACCATCTACTTCGAATGTGAAGATTGAAAAAATTAATGCTATTTTTGATGATGCTGATGTGTTGAAACTTGATAGTACTATGCCAACTGAGGCTCTTATGGTTGATTCTCTTTCCCACACATGGCTACTAGATTTTGGTGGTTATTTCCATGTGATAGCACACAAAGAATGGTTCTCTAGTTATGCAAAAAAGTCTCTTAGTACCGTGAGACTTGGTGACTCTTACCAATGTGATGTTGTGGGGATTGGAGATGTGGTTGTGTTGTTTAGTGATGCTTCAAAATTTACTATGCATAATGTATACCTGACTTGAATTCAACCTTTTTTCAGTCTAAAGGGATTCATAGAGATTCTACAACTCCTTATACCCCAATACAAAATGGTGTAGTTGAAAGGATGAATATAACTATTCAAGATAGAGTAGTTTCTATGTTGCATCATGCAAACCTCTTACAAGGCTTTTGGGTAGAAGCACTATTGACTGCAGTTCATGTGATTAACCTTTCACCTAGTACTACCAAAGGTTTGAAAGTGGCACAAGAGTTATGGACAGGGACACCACTTTCAAACCCAAGAGTCTTAGACAAAAGTTGGACCATAAGTCAAAGAAATGCATTTTTCTTGGATATGGTTGAGAAGGACAATTCGGATATCGCTTATGGGATCCTGAAACACGATCAGTGCTCAAAAGTAGTGATGTCATTTTCAATGAGTCTAAGATGCATAAAAAACCTTATGGGATCCTGAAACACGATCAATGCTCAAAAGTAGTGATGTCATTTTCAATGAGTCTAAGATGCATAAAAAACCCATTAATGAGGTTGGAGTGAGAAGAATGGTGTTTGAGGATATTGGTCCTCTAGTTAGCATGCATAAAAATGCTGCACATAGGGACGTTCAAGAGAATGTTCGATCAAATTAGTCTACACATGTCCCTGTTCAGCAACCATTGAGACGCTCTACACATGTCTCATATCCACCTGAAAAACACGATTCTCTAAAAACAGGATTTTCTGTTGGCGATCGCGATTCTCTAAAAACACGATTCTTTGTTGGCAATCGCGATTCTCTTGAGATTCCCAGTATCGCGATTCTCTTAAGATTCAGAGTATCGCGATTCTCTGATTTCATAGCATCGTGATTCTCTGGTTTCACAGTATCACAATTCTCTGAATTCACAGGATCGCGATTCTCTGATTTCACAGCATCGCGATTCTCTGATTTCATAGCATCGCGATTCTCTGATTTCATAGCATCGCGATTCTCTTGGTTTCACAGGATCGCGATTCTCTTCGTTTCACAGGATCGCGATTCTCTGATTTCTCAGCATCGCGATTCTCTTGAGATTCATGGCATCGCGATTCTCTTGATTTCACAAAATCGCAATTCTCTTACAAAATCATGATTTTTCCATGAGACCCTGTTTGCCTGTTTTGACCCCAGGAGCCTGATTTGACATAACTTTTTCATCCAAACTCCATTTTTTGAGCTCTATAGCTTGTTGGAAAGCTCGTTTCGAATCCTACATGGCCTCAACTATTTTTTATAAGAAAAAGGCGTTGATTTTCAGATAGGATAATTTGAAGTTGACCCTCAAGTGGGACAAGGAAACCAAGGGGGCTCCAAGGGATTTTGAGTAATACAAAGGGGAATTTTGGGACTAGAAGACAAAGCTTATGAACCTGAGATCTGGTAGACACCTAGGCAAGGATAAACAAAGCATTAGATCTTCTCAGTCTAGTGTCAGCCATGCAGCTAAGTCTTGGGCACAACAACTAAGTGGTTGTTCTTACGTACTAAACTCTGACACAAGTGACTCAGAAATGTCTTTTAGCATGGGGAAACCTGCAAGTGACTCAGGAAATGCCCATCTACAAACACCAGAAGGTCCCTATAAGACACAATTGGAATATATTCGGACCAACCGATTAGGTGCTCGCATCTGTGAGGATGGCCTAAGGCGATTAGTGGTCCAACTCAAAAATCCAGATCAACCCTTTGGACTTGAACACCCGGTGGTCAAGTTCGAAGAGAGTTCATACATTGATAAGGAAGGAACCATGTATGTGGTCACCAACCTACCAGATAGGACTGATGAGTTTGGAAATGTCATTCCTGAGAACGAGATAGGAGACCTAGAACAAGGAAATGTGGGACAAGGACCCCAGACTCCTAGAGGTAAGTCAGTTTTGACCAGATTGTTCACTCCAGACTGGATTCCTCAAGACAACAAAGACATAGAACTATTCTTGAATAGAGAAACAGAGGAAGCCTTTTGGAGATTCAAGCCAGATCAAGCTAGCCAATTGGGCATAGTCATCATCTACGAGTTTAAGGAGCCAGAGATACCACGAAAAGTTGTCTACTTGGATAACACATCAGAGAAAATGTTCTTAGTAACAGAACATGATAGACATGCATATACTTGGAAGAGTGAATTGATTTTCCCTCCACCAAGATCCAATGTGTCCCATGGCCTTCAAGGAGTAGGATCATCCCAAGCTCATGAAGCCCAGAGAGAAAGAAATAGAGAGAGACCTGAGGTTAGTTTTGCACGCACTGTGGGCATAAATAGATCAGGATTTGAAAATGAAAGACTTGAAAGAGAGAGACATCAAGCACATAGGCAACAAAGAGATGAGCATGATTTTCCATTGCCTAGACCTCGAGAGCACACAAGAACCCTTAGACCCACTCAAGTGATCAAGGCAATGAAGAATTATTTTGACGGGACAAGAGATCCTTATGATCATGTGGCCGAGTTCAAACAAGTGTTAAGAGCTGAAAAAGTTGAGGATTTGTTCACCCAGTACAAGGCATTTGGTTTGACTCTTAAGGGCACTGGCTTAGCTTGGTTTCAACCACTGAGTAGTCGCAACTATCGCTATATAGGCCAACACATCATCTTTGATCCACAACTTCAAGTAGACACCCCAAGAAATAGTGCGACTAGCAGGTAGAAGGTTTAGACAGTACCTAGAAAGATGCCCTGCTCCAGAGCTACCCACACCAGCCAAACAAGTGGCTTTGTTCTTAGATGGCTTACTGAGCACAAAGTTAAGATCATATGTATACTTAAAAGAGCCTAGATCCATAGAAGAATGTGTGCGGACGTACATTGATATAGAAGATAACTTGGGTGAGGAGTTAGGATTGTCCAAACTCTATAAGGATTCTGATAGTTCTACTAGTCATACTTCGAAAATCTCCACGGAAATAGATGAGATAGCTCAGCGAGTTGCCAAGAAGCTGGGAGTCCAAAATAGACAAACACAGAGAGTCACCTCATTGAACCGATGTTATACCTGTGGAGGGGACCACATGGCTAATGTATGCCCATTGCACAACCAGAACATGAGAGAAAGGAATGCTCCATATTACACTATTGAGAGAAAATACACAAACCACACGGCTCAAGATTGTCCCTACAATAGGCAGGCTGTTAGACAAACTTATCAGCAACCTTACCAACAAGGTAGGTATCAGAACCAATACCAACAACCATATTATCAACCACAACAGAAATATCAGGCACAATATAGGCCACAACAAGTCTTGGGAAACCAACCACCAGCTCCTGCCAACGTGATTCGAGTCAAGTATGCTGTGGGAGAGGAAAATCCAAATAGAGCATTGGTGCCACTAACCCCATTGATACCAGATAATGACTCTCATGCTCATAGTTCAGACTACTTCCATGAAGGTAGTCCACATGCTTATTACACAGAGTCACCTGAACATAGTGAGATTTACGCGTATCAATATGAGGCATCACCTATGGAACAAAATTGGGAGCCTGAACACTCCAATGTCATGTACGCAAATGCTAACCCTAGGCCCCAATTGAGACAAGTACCACAAGCCCCTAGAGGATCTTGTTTCAGATGTGAAGGTGACCATTTCATTCATGATTGTCCCCACCCATCATCTCTGAGTCAAGGTCAAGATATCACAATACAAGCTTTTTGTCCTGAATGTGGCAAAGACCATCTTCCTAGAGATTGTCCAAGAAACCCCTCCAGTGCACCCAAGATTACACCCATTAATGTGGTAGGCTTAGTGGCGGATTCAAGTGCCAGTAGCAGTAATGTGGCTCCTGTATAGGCAGTTACTAGCGCACAAGCATTAAAACAAGATAAACCAGCAGAACAATCGGAGTCGAGTGAATCAGGAGAGCCTAGTAAGAGGAAAACAAGAACATGGAAAGATACCAGAGAGAAGGCCAATCGCAAGTGGAATAAAAAGTTATCGGAACTAGAAGAAAGCTTGAAAGACACAAAAACAAAAATAGAAGACATTGCATCTCAAAATCCATCGCATGTCGGAAATCCACCCACTCCATCTTATCCCGCCCCACCACCCATTGTAAATAGGCCGCAACCAGGGTCTGTTCTTGTAGATCCAAATGATGTTCAAGGCCTACCAGGCTCGACTTCAAGAAGGGCCAACAGCTACAAATCTAGACAAGAGTTACCCTAGAGCGGATTTAGAGATTGAACGGATGAGAATGTGCATGAAAATGTAGAACAAGCTCAAGCTATACTCGAGACTAATCAAAAGTCCAATCAGACAAACTCTATCAAACCGGATTTGCATTTCCAGGGCTTACTGGAAAGATTAGAGCAGTTGGTAAACAAACCACAAGTTTCTTTACCTCCACAGGCTCAACCAGTTATTGAAAGAGGAAGCTCACCACCAATGGGAGCTTATGTTCCTAATTCCACGGATGTTGGAATACCTCCTTCAATTCAACAGTACTCTCAAGAGTTCTTGCGGGAAATACAAGAAGAGTAATGGGCCAAGGAGAAGGGTAATTCCCCTCCTATTCCTGAGAGTGATGATCTTCATGATCAATTTCCCCAAGACATTCCATCCATTTACGGGGATCAAGTCGAGCAAAAAGAAGACAAAAGGATAGATTTTGAATCTAATACCTTAGAAGAACTGCCTCAATTTCCAGGCCCATGGGAATCTGAATCTATTCAGATCAGAGCTCCCACGATACTGGTAAGAAACGAAGACTCAGTGGTTCCAAGGAACACTAATGTCGTGAAGAACACTAAGGTTCAGTGTCATCTCACTGTAGAAGAGCTGCTCAAAGCAAAACCTGAACTATGGAATCACGTGAAGGATCAGGTTCTAGAACTTGATTCCGATATGCCAAAAGGAGGCTCTAAGCAGAAAGTACCAGAGATACCTCTAGACAAAATAGGAGACATGTGTGAGGGTGAAGAAGGTAATACTTATCTCCCAATCACCTACCAAGGTTACACAACCAAAGCAATCATAGATTCAGGTGCTGGTGTTGCTATTGCGACCACCTCCTTGTGGAAGCAATGGGGCAAACCCACATTAAGACCAACTAGAATGAAGCTTCAAATGGCCGACGATCATTTTGAAAGACCTCTAGGATTGCTCGAAGGGATAACTCTAACCACTTGTGGTGTAGAGTTTGAACACACATTTGCTGTATGTGACTTTGAGAGAAATAATGTTTATGAGATGATCCTAGGAAGACCCTTCCAACGACAATTGTAAATAGTACAAGATTGGGGAACCAACTCCTTGTACTTACAACACTTAGGGGTCACCACCAAGGTCAATTTGAAGGATTACTCCTTCAAAGATGTGCCACCCCTACAGTGGAACCCTATCCATAAAGCAAAAGAAGATTCAATCTCTGTGCATTCTGGAAGTTCTCCTGACCCATCCTGGTTGCATGAAGATACTCATTTGTGGATGTGCAAGGTCGCAGAGGAAGAGGAAAAGCACTTAAAGGCGAGAGAAGAAGGAACTTCACCAGGAGATAGACTAGTTAAAGACCCAGCCTTTACACCGATGATCTTTCCATATGAGGAATTTGAGCCTCATGGCTGGCCAGAAATCTTAGCTACCATGGACATCGCTGTCAATGAAGAACAATGGACACCTCATTGTGATGAGGAGGGCTATGATATTTCAGTGTTCATGTGTCAGCCCTTGCTAGAAGAATGTGACCCTAGTGATGTCATAGAAGAAGAAGAGAATGATGATGATATAGAGTCCATTGTGATGGATAGTTTCTTTAACTCAGAGCAGCACTATCTAGAAGATATAGGAGTGTTCACCCAGAAAGAAGAAGAACCTCTCACAAGTATTAAAACGGTAAATTCAAAGGATGGAAGTGAGAGCAGTCAAAAGAAAAAGAAAAGAAAAGCAGTGAAACAAGAAGAGGAGGAATCATTGTTTGAAGTACCAGAAAACTTCAAGAAATATGAAGTTGACGACCGCAAAATTTTGGTACGAATGCCTAAGAGAGAGGCCATCATAGAAGAATCATATGATAATAACGAAAAGACCAAGAAAATTGTAGTGACCATTGAAGAGAACGAAGAGAGATGCACATATATAGGAGATGACCTAAGTGCAAGAGAAGAAATGGAGCTCGTAGCTCTATTAAGGGAATATAGGGATGTGTTTGCATGGCACTATAGAGACTTGAAATGGGTAGATCCAAGAATTTGCTCTCATACTATCCCCATGACTGCTGATGCCAAGCCCACCAAACAGAAGCCCTACACATATAATGATACATATGCAGCCAAAATAAAAGAAGAAATTGATAGGCTGATTGAAGCTGGATTTATCTATGAGATTGAGCATACTGAATGGGTGTCCCCCATTGTAGTGGTTCCCAAGAAGAACGGGAACTTGGGAGTGTGTATTAACCTTAAAAAAGTTAATGCCGCTACGATGAGAGATAGTTATCCACTTCCAATCACAGAACACCTATTGGAGCGTGTTGCATGCAAGGAAGTTTATAGCTTCCTTGATGGATTTTCAGGTTACAATCAAGTGGCCATTGCCCCAGAAGATCAACACAAAATAGCTTTCGCCACAGAGTGGGGAATTTTTGCATTTCGTGTGATGCCATTTGGGCTCACCAATGCACCTGCAACATTCCAACGGCTCATGTGTCATGTCTTCAAAGAGTTCTTGTGAAAGAGCTTAGAAGTATATGTGGACGATTTATGTGCTCATTCCCAAGAAAGAAGATACCACATCCTTGAGCTCAGACATATCTTCAACAAGTGTAGGAGAATATTGAGTGTGTCTGAACCCAGAAAAGTGTGTGTTCATGGTGTGTCAAGGTAAAATCTTAGGTCATATTGTTTCTAAGAACGGAATCTCAACGGATGAGGACAAAGTAAGAGTCATAGCGGAGATGCCAAGGCCAAGGAACATTAAGGAGGTACAAGCTTTTATGGGCTATTGTGGCTATTATCGTAGGTTTATCCACATGTATGCAATCATAGCTAAACCTCTTTATGGTCTGTTGAAAAATTTCGAGTGGACCAATGAATGCAAGAATTCCTTCAATGAACTGAAGAGACGTTTGTGCACAGCACCAATACTGACCACTCCTGATTGGAATAAACCATTCCATGTCCATGTGGATGCATCCAATCACCCCATAGGATGTGTGTTAGCACAACCCACAGGTGAAGGAAACTTAGATTTGCCCATAGCATATGCTAGTAGATAGCTCACCGCAGCTGAACGAAACTATACCACAACTGAGCGAGAGGGTTTAGGCATGGTATATGCTGTGAAGAAGTTTAGACACTATTTATTGGCCAACAAGTTCAAAGTTTTCACTGATCATCAGGCTTTGTTATATTTGGTCAATAAACCTTGCAATACTTGACGCTTAGTAAGATGGTTCCTCTTACTAATGGAATATGACTTTGAAGTTGTTGTAAGGAAAGGTAGAACCCACCTTCGGGCAGATCACCTTTCTCGCATCACTTCAGGAGAGTCACCGCAAGGAGTGTCTGATGAATTACCCGATGCATATCTGTTCAATTTAGAAGTTGTTCCTAAATGGGCAAATAAGTTGGTACCAGTGCTAACCTTCGGCCCTGCAAATACGAATGTGAAAACATCACAAGAAGAAATTGTAAAATCACAAAAATATCACATATTGGTAGGAAGCATGTACAAACAAGATACTGAGGGTGTATTAGCTTGTTGTGTTGAGGACGATGAACATAGTAGTTGGTTGCAATAAGCTCATGAAGGATTGCTAGGAAATCATTATTCTAAACCGTGCACATTACAAAATCTGAAACGTTTAGGAGTATATTGGCCTAGCATGGACAAAGAAATACATGAGTGGATTAAGAATTGTCCAATGTGCAGAGAGACACCACCAGTGGAGCATGCAACCCTTTATCAAGTTTCATTAATTCCTGATTGGAGTGCTCCATTGGTAGAGTTTATGAGATCGGGAACCTTACCCAAAGAGGCTAGTCTAGCAAGAAGACGAAGCATGGAGCAAGAGGCTCAGGACTATGCTTTAGTTGGAGAAAACTTATATCGAAGAGGCAAGGATGGTTATCTAAGATTGTGCATTCACGAATCAGACTATTAGAAAGTCTTAGAAATTGCACACAACGGTGTTGCAGGTGGACACTTCGGTCCTGATCGAGTAATCAAGACCATTCTATTCTCAGGACTTTGGTGGCCCACTCTTCATATGGATGCTCATACCTATGTGAAGAAATGTGACACATGCCAACGTGCACAATATCCAGTTAGAAAAGACGAGATGCCTTTGAGGCCAATGATGGGAGGGCATGCATTTTCGAAGTGGGGCATAGACTTCATAGGTCCTATTAACCCCCCAGCTAGAAACTCCCATGCAGAGTATATTATTGTAGCCACGGATTACCTTACAAAGTGGGTAGAAGTGAAAGCCACAACAAAGAATGATGCTCAGACTACAGCTAAGTTCTTATTCGAGAATATGTTCACGAGATATGGGTTACCAATAGAGTTAGTGAGCGATAGAGGCACACACTTCTTGAATGAGGTCATTGAAAATCTTCTCCAAGAATTCTTGGTGATACATAAGAAGTATGCCCCCTATCATCCACAAGCTAACAGACAAGCTGAGAGCACAAACAAGATCCTATGTAACGTATTGACAAAACTAGTAAATAATAAACGCTGTGATTGGGACAAACAACTACATCATGTTGTTTGGGCTTATCGAGTTGCCTATAAAACGGTACTGAATGCCACCCCATTTCATATGGTCTTCGGACAGAATGCTGTGCTACCATTGGACTTCCTCATCCAAGCCTTAAAAGTAGCACAAGAGCATGAGTGGAATGGACATGAATTGTCCTCTAGGATCTTTGATATAGAACTCTTAGGTGAGACAAGGCTACGCGCAGCGGCAGGCATCTATGCTGCAAAGAAAAGACAAAAGGCATACTTTGATGCACACATCAAAGATAAAGGATTGAAAGAGGAAGACCTAGTGCTGGTTTATACGCTAAAGCAACATGCCCGTAAGTTGGAAAAAAGAGGATACGGACCCATGATCATTAATAGAATTTCCACTAGCGGTGCAGTTCAGTTGGCCACTCTAGAAGGAGATATCTTGCCAAACTATATTAGTGGATGTAGAGTCAAGTTATACCAAGAACCTCTTACAGAGGATATGCTTACGAGACTCAACACTGCTAAGAAGCGAAAAGAAGAGGAGTTAAGGGTGAGGGAAGAAGCACAGGCAGAGGCCAGAGAGCGTATTAGGCGAAATAAGTTAAGGCGACTAGGCCTAAATGTCAACTCAAAAGCCCCAAAATATCACATGGATATGTGCCAAAAATCAGGCATAATTACTTCTGAGGTCATTGACCGACGTCCCTTTGTGACCATAGAGATAGGACAAGGAAAGGGTGCAAGGAGTGTGAAAGCATTGATTGACTCAGGTGCAGCAAGTAGTGCAGTTAGACTGTCCTACTACCAAGACTTGCAGCTGAACATCAATCCCATAGAAGCTTATCTCATAGGATTGGGAGGTGTGGAAACCCCTTGTTTGGGCGAGGTGGAACTTCCCATCTACCTTCAAGATGTTCCAATGAAAGTCAAAGCGCTAGTGTGTCAAGATGAGAACCTTACAGAACCACTTGTCTTGGGTCAAGATTGGATCTATGACCATGCAGTTAACTTAAACCTAAGAGGTCAAATTCTTCAAGTTTGGGTACATGAACGATGCATTACAATAAAATTAGGGAAGTGCATGCTCATAGATGATGGCACCACACCCTCTCTTAGTCCCTCTAAGACTAATCTTCTCGAGCAAGATGTTGTTTGTGTCAAAAGCTCTATGATCCAGACGGACTCAATCATGGAAGGAAAATCGTGAAGGCAAGCAAAACCTCCTTCTTTTTTGAAGAAAAAAGCATCCCCAGTAGTTCAACCTAAGAAGCAAGCACAACAATTCAAGACAACTGCTATAACAAATAGAAAGACACCATTCAACAAGAAAGCAGTTCCGGGCATGACGTAGATCTGGGTATGCAAAGGAGAGCAACCTCCAACCTTGCCCTCACAAACCCCATCCAGGCAATCCGACCAGGCCAGACGACGAAGGAAGAAGCTCGGACAAGCTCAACCACAAGATTTTTGACAAATTTGGGTGCCTAAGAAATTAGTTGCAGCTCAACAAGGGTGATTACACATGTGGGTACCCAAGAAGCTCTTACGCCTGCAACAACCTATGCTCTCCCATACGCGAAAAGTCTCAACAAAGAAGCCAAGGCAAGACAAAGGTCAGAACCAAACAGTAAGAACAAAAGTGAACCAACTAACCTCTCCACCGTGAGTCAGGCGACCAGCCACAAAGCTATGGGTTCGGAAACCAAAAGCATCAGCGGCCCCTACAAAACCAAAGCGCCAACCACAAGGGACACCACAATCAAGAAACGAGCCAAGGATGAATAGGCCAAATGTGCTCACTACACAGTTGCAGATCGTTCTGAAATGGATCCGCATAAGGAGGAAGGATCAGTTGTCATCTCGAGATCCAATGGATACCTCCAAGAAAGATGGCATCAACATCCGCAAATAACATCGAAGGCCTCAATGAACGACAACCATGTGCTCCTTGCACAACCTTGTCTTTTGCACCATTCAGGTCATGCATTTCCAAAGTATGCATTAATATAGGGCCACATTATATGGCCGTGCATAGACACATTTGAGAGTCCCATGCACAAGAGCACATTGACATATGTCAACTATTTTTTCTGATACTAACATCTGTCTTCTTATTTGGTGACATTGTTCCTTAAAAAAAAAAGGAGCAGAAGAAAAAAGAAAAGAAAATAAAAGAAAGAACTTGTTCTCAGGTTTCGCTCATGAAACATGAATGATTCATGCTTAGTTGAAGATTGAACCTTTGATTGAAAGAACTTGGAGAAGCTTGTTGAAGGTAGAAAAGTGCGTTTCGAAGCGATGAAGTTTGGTCAAGCCAACCGGCACAAGACCAGCCCTTGAGCTTTTGGAGACTCAAATAGACCTTATAGGCATGCTATAAGTGCAAAGAAACACACTATGTACCTTGGAGCATCAAGGAGAATGAGTCGATACAAAACAGATAGGTTCGCGGGTCGACTAGCTCAAAAAACTTACTATCTATGGAAGAGACAATGAACTTCAAATGCCCATAGCGACCAGCGTGATTACAATTAGAAAAAATCCTTTTATGGGAGTGATACACATAGGGTTGAGTGTATGGAATGCACAAAAGTATAAGGAATAAGCAAAATATGCTATAGGAATGAATGCGACATTCACCGGTGGTACTTCCTATTTTTCAGGAATACGCAGAGATTGACCCCGAGGCAGACAAACTGAGATGTCTCCAAATCTGCTGAACCAAATGCTTTGAAAATTTACAGGCATAAACTAGACACTGATACCTTTCCAATGAGTCCTCTTGCATTCAATTTGGAGCTCTGAGGAGAGAGCAGCAGCCTCTGCAAGATTACTGTTGGCGAAGAAGATGATGCAGAAATTGAAGGAGCAAGACAATGATGGTCACAAGTGTATGTATATTGCTTCCATGTAATGTACAAGTGATTTCAACTCCTTATATAGCCTCTAGGAGTGTTCCACGACTTTTAAAACTTGAATTTGAATTCAAATGAAGGTGGGAATGGTTGTTGGAGGGAATCAATTCACTTCCCTACAATCTAGGAAAAGTGAAGATCTTGATTGATCTACTTTTAGGTGATTGATTGCTTGATTGAATGCAACTTCAACCACCAAAATTTCGTGGGATTTTGGCCCTATATTTGTACCTTTACATGTGTACAACTCAAGGCTTTTACAACGGTAAATGAGCCATCAAAATATTCTCAAAAAATACAATAAATGAGCATATGAAAAAGAACTCTCCAACGGATATTCTTTCGACGCAATAGCCTTTGATGTAGATCAAATCCACCTCAAGCATAGTGTAAGCTTGATGTTCCAACAGCTCCCCCTCAAGCTAAAGTATGCTTGAGTCTTCATTCTCTGATAGGTTGAATACCTGCCATAGCTTTGAATCTACAAAGCTTTATTCCATCAAGTGCCTTCGTCATCATATCTGCTACTTGCTTTTCAGTCGGAACAAAAGAAATGTCGATCTCCTTTGCCATGAGCTTCTCCCTGATGAAGTGATAATGGACTTCTATATGCTTGGTTCTCGCATGAAAAATAGGATTTGCCGCTAGATGCATGGAACTTACATTATCTCCAAATATATGAGGTTTGGAACTCACAAGTCCCAAATCTGTATACAATGCTTTTAACCATATTGCCTCTTGAGTTGCTATGGTCAAGCCTCTGTACTCTGCTTCAGTTGAGGATAAAGCAACTGTTGGTTGCTTCTTGGAACTCCATGACACTAGCTTCGAACCTGCAAATGCTAAGTAACCAGATGTACTTTTTCTATCATCCTTAGCTCCTGCCCAATCTGCATCTGAGTAGATTTTGATATCCAAATCGGAAGAGTAAGGATAGAATATACCTTCGTTGATTGTACCTTTGAGATACTTAAGTACTCTCTTAGCCGCATCCATGTGTGGTCTTCTTGGTGAGTGCATGAACTGACTAAGCACTCCCACACTATATGAGATGTCTGCCCTTGTGTGAGTAGCATATATCAAGCTACCTACCAAGCTTTGATACTCTTTAATGTCTTCAATTTTCTCACCTTCATAAACACTAAGTTTATGATTCATCTCCAAAGGTGTACCTGCAGGTTTAGTGTTCTCCATTTTGAACTTGAGAAGAAGATCCTGAATGTATCTTATTTGAGTCAAATACATTCCTTCATCTGTGTATATCACCTGCATACCTAGGAAATATGTGAGCTCACCTAGGTCACTGATTTTGAACTCCTCTTGCATGTGTCTCTTGATCCTTTGAATGCCATTTAGATCATCACCTGTCACAATAATATCATCTACATATACACATAGATAGATAACCTCATTGTGATCCCTTTTGATGAATAGAGAAGGATCGGAGCTGCTAGCTTTGAACCCTTGGTCTTGAAGATATGTAACCAACCTGTAATTCCAAGCTCTTGGAGCTTGTTTCAATCCATACAATGCTTTCTTAAGTCTGCAAACATAAGATGGATGATTAGGGTTTTCAAAACCTGGTGGTTGTGACATGTATACCTCTTCACTTATCCAACCATTTAGGAATGCATTTTTCACATCAAGTTGGAGGAGTCTCCAATTCCTTGCAGCAGCTACACTTATCAATGTCCTGATTGTAGTCATGTTTGCAACTGGTGAGAATGTTTCCTCATAGTCTATACCATGAGTTTGTGAGCATCCTTTGGCAACTAATCTTGCCTTGTACCTGCAAACTGATCCATTTGAATTTCTTTTAACTTTATATACCCATCGGCAACCAATTACCTTTTGATTCGGTGACATTGGAACCAAATCCCAAGTGTCCATTTCCTTCAATGCATCTATCTCTTCGTTCATGGCCTTTTCCCAATTAGGGTTTCCCTTTGCCTCTTCATAGGTTGAGGGTTCCTCTGAAATAGAGTCTTTTGCCAAGTAGATTGAATGCTTTGTAACAAATGTGGAATCATATCCATACCTTTCTGGTTGTTTCTTCTCTCTTGCTGATCTTCTAGGTGCTTGTTTGGAGCATTCTCCAACCTCTTGCATCTTTGCTTTGCCTCTTGACTTCCATAGCTTGTAATCCCTTTCTCTTTCATCTTGGTCATCGTCTGTATCACTTCTTGGATCCTGGACCTGTGTATCATGCTTGCTTCCTAATTGATGAGATCCATAATCAAGATCATATGGTAGTGTTACCTTTTGTTTGTCTTCATCATACCAAGACCTGTGTTCTTCAAACACAACATCTCTACTTGTAGTGAATTGCTTGGTTGAAGGATTGAAGAACCTGTAACCCATATGAGTTGAATCATATCCAATAAACACTGCCTTTGTTGCCCTTTCATCTAGCTTACCTCTTATTTGTGATGGTACATGAACATACGCTAAACAACCAAAAACCTTGCAATGTCCAAGACTAGGTTTTCTTCCATGCCATGCTTCATAAGGAGTCATACCTTGAAGTGATTTGGATGGTAGTCGATTGACAAGGTACACTGCAGTTGAAATAGCTTCTGCCCATAGATAATGTGGCAACTTCTTCTCTTCAAGCATTGTTCGGGCTGATCCAACTAATGTCTTGTTTCTCCTCTCTGCAATTCCATTTAGTTGAGGAGAGTACCTGGTAGTCACTTCCCTTTTGATACCTTTATCCTGCAAGAACTCATCAAAATCTTTGGAGAAGTATTCTCCCCCTCCATCAGATCTGAGCTTCTTTAGTGATCTACCTGTATGATTCTCCACATGTGCAAGATCCTTCTTGAAGCAATCAAATACTTCATTCTTACTCTTGATAAAGTATAGAACAGTCCACCTACTATGGTCGTCAATAAATGAGACATAGTACCTTGATCCTGCCAATGAAGGTTCTTGACTTGGTCCCCATACATCTGTATGTACTAAGTCCAATAAGTTGTTGTGGATCTAGCCTTTGTGGTTGAATGGTTGTCTTTGTGCCTTCCCAATCTGACATGCATCACACCTGTTGATCATGTGTTGCTTTGATATGTTCGGCAGTCGTAGAACACTTTGATCCCTGCATATATCCTTCAAGGTTCTTTCATTCACATGAGCAAGTCTCTTATGCCACACTTCAAGCTCACTTAGGGTTTGAGACCCAAAGTTGAATAGAGCTATGTTCCTGGTATCTCCTACTTCAAAAGTAAAGAGCCTACCATGCTTCTCACCTCGGGCTATCTTCTTGAAGCCTTGACATGGATCTTCCACAAAAGCTCCATGTTGGGTGAACCTAAATTGCAAGCCTTTTTCAACTATTTGGCCTACACTTATTAGGTTTTTAGTGATAGTGGGTACATAGAGAACCTTACTCAGAATGTTTGTCCTGCCATTGGAAGCTTTGACATTACCAATCTTCTCCACATTGTGCTTCGTGTCATCCCCTGTTTGCACTTCATGTCTATGCTTTGGACTTTCCAAGTCAGATAGAAGAGCAATGTTGCCTGCAACATGATTCGAGCATCCTGAATCTATGTAGAACAAATGATCATCTTCTTTACCTTCTTTGTGGCTTAGGTTCATAAGAAGTAATGAGTCTTCATGTGGTTGATCTTCTGAATAATTGTTGTAGTCCCTATAGCTTCTATTGTTGTTGTTGAAGTTGTGTCCACCTCTGCCTCTATTGCCGCCATATCCACCTCTTCCACTTCCTTTCTGGGTCTTCCCATTGAACCAGCAATTCTGAGTGGTGTGGTTGGTCTTATCGCATATGGAACAAGGTTGAACATTCTGACCTTTGGCTTTGTCTTGCTTTGGTCCTTTCTTCTTCCCTTTCCACTTGCTCTTGCTTGCGAAGTTGGCTTGGGAAGTCTCTTCTTCGTCTTCTTCCTTCTTCTTGCCTTTCTGCTTCTTATCCTTCTTATCTGCATATAGAGCACTCGTTGAACTACCATGATAAGAGTTACCTTCCTTTATGCTATTGTTGGCTTCTTGATTGAAGAGTTGTCCAAGAAAGATGTTGAAGTCTGGAGTTTGCACATCCATGATGAGATCGTAAGCCGTCGTGAAGGATTGCCATTGCTTATCACTTCGAATGCCGTTGAGAATTTGCCTCATGATGACCTCTTCTTCAATCAGCTCTCCAATGGATGCTAACTGATCCGCAACCTCTTTGACCTTGGTAACAAACTCTGTGATGGTTTGTTTAGGTGTCTTCTTCATTTGGTTGAACTCGTTCCAAAGATGATTCTTTCTTGCTTTGGTACTAGCAGAAAAGAAAGTCTCCAGGGCATCCCAAGTCTCTTGAGATGTCTTGCATCCTCTAATATGTGGTAATAGAAAGTCAGAGATAGAGTTTAGTATGTACGACCTTGCTTGAGCATCCCTTGCGCACCAAAGTGTGAGCTTATCTGTCTCCTCTTGTGTAGGTCCTCCTTTGGATCTTAGAATAGGCATAGCTTCATCACCTGCTACAATTCCATAAAGATTTCTACCTTGCAAGTAGGCCTCCATTCTGATTTGCCAAGCCGCGTAGTTGTGTCGATCAAGCTTCTCGATCATTGAGGGAAAGCCGTCACCCATCTTGAACTAGCTCTGATACCACTGAAAGAACTTGGAGAAGCTTGTCGAAGGTAGAAAAGTGCGTTTCGAAGCGATGAAGTTTGGTCAAGCCAACCGGCACAAGACCAGCCCTTGAGCTTTTGGAGACTCAAATAGACCTTATAGGCATGCTATAAGTGCAAAGAAACACACTATGTACCTTGGAGCATCAAGGAGAATGAGTCGATACAAAACAGATAGGTTCGCGGGTCGACTAGCTCAAAAAACTTACTATCTATGGAAGAGACAATGAACTTCAAATGCCCATAGCAACCAGCGTGATTACAATTAGAAAAAATCCTTTTATGGGAGTGATACACATAGGGTTGAGTGTATGGAATGCACAAAAGTATAAGGAATAAGCAAAATATTCTATAGGAATGAATGCGACATTCACCGGTGGTACTTCCTATTTTTCAGGAATACGCAGAGATTGACCCCGAGGCAGAAAAACTGAGATGTCTCCAAATCTGCTGAACCAAATGCTTTGAAAATTTACAGGCATAAACTAGACACTGATACCTTTCCAATGAGTCCTCTTGCACTCAATTTGGAGCTCTGAGGAGAGAGCAGCAGCCTCTGCAAAATTACTGTTGGCGAAGAAGATGATGCAGAAATTGAAGGAGCAAGACAATGATGGTCACAAGTGTATGTATATTGCTTCCATGTAATGTACAAGTGATTTCAACTCCTTATATAGCCTCTAGGAGTGTTCCACGACTTTTACAACTTGAATTTGAATTCAAATGAAGGTGGGAATGGTTGTTGGAGGGAATCAATTCACTTCCCTACAATCTAGGAAAAGTGAAGATCTTGATTGATCTACTTTTAGGTGATTGATTGCTTGATTGAATGCAACTTCAACCACCAAAATTTTGTGGGATTTTGGCCCTATATTTGTACCTTTACATGTGTACAACTCAAGGCTTTTACAACGGTAAATGAGCCATCAAAATATTCTCAAAAAATACAATAAATGAGCATATGAAAAAGAACTCTCCAACGGATATTCTTTCGACGCAATAGCCTTTGATGTAGATCAAATCCACCTCAAGCATAGTGTAAGCTTGATGTTCCAACATCGATTACTAGGCATTTATCAGTTTGGATAGAGGTGTGTCTCAGCTAGCAGATGATATAATTGCTGCCTTAGTTGGTAGATGTCGAGAACTTGGCAGGAACATGGCATCCAAAACTATGGTTTCCTCTTACTATGGTAGGAGTGAAGAGCTTGAAGGTCCGCAACTTGAGTGATGCTTAACTACTGCATGTACGAGAGCATCCAAGGAGATATCTGCAAGGGGTAGTTCTGGTACCCTGCAAATCTTTGTATGTATACTGGATGAGAAGACTCCTGCTTATGGTGAACTAAAGAGAATATGTGAAACTAAGCTTGGTGTAGTTACCCAATGTTGTTTGTCAAGAAGTATAAAGAAATTCAATTCTCAGTATTTGACAAATGTTGCTTTGAAGAGAACAAATAGGACCAGGCACTCAAAGAATTTCATCAGTGGATCCTCAACACAGACATTCATCAACAATGTCCATCACAAATGCCGAGAGTACAATAGGACGAGATAAACATCAACCGATACCTCACCATGGTAAGTATCCTCTACTTTGGAAACATCATAACCATGATAGCTTAGGAAACCTCTTCATAAGCATACCCTTGAGCACTTAGCTCAAGACCCCCAATTTTTGCACCATACTTCTTCCGATGTATTTTCCAAGTAAGCATGCATAGGGCTACATTACAAGGCTATGCACAAGGCACATATTTTCCTCAACCCATGCACGAACACACTTACCCATCATCCATTATGGGTTATTAGTACTTGGCGTGATTACTATGAACATCATCTTAAGAAGATCAAGAGGCCATCAATGGCGACTCACAATGACACAATCATGCTGGAATCCAAGGAAGGAGCGCATACCAAGGGACAATGAAGAACCGGACAACCAACCCAGCCACATTTGGAAGGTAGACAGCTCTTGTTCCTACCGAACAGACAAGACCTCTCAAAGCACTACAGGGAACAACCATTACAACAAGGGTCTATCAGGGATGACAGACTCGAGAGGGGGGGAGTGTTGAAGCTGAAGGTCAAGGACAAAGCATAGGAGCACATCAAGAAGGCTACTAATGGTTCACTCCAATCTGGCACTATGGAAACTTGATAAAGAGTGGCATGTTCCACAGGTGGTTTAGTGCAACAGATTGGGCATTCCTTGCACAACTTTTGGACATCAGCTTCCATAGTCGGCCAATGCACTCCGAGTCTCCTTAGTGTCTGTAGGGTTCGTTGCTTTGAGTAGTGTTGCTCTAATGCACCTACATGTGCTAATTGCAACCATTTTGTGTACTCATCCTCTTCCACACAACAAGCTAGGATCCCTTGATCTGTATGCTTGTACATACTTCCTGCCATGATATGGTACTTCTGGGCTTTTACTACCTCCCTATCTTGAATGTTTATGACTGGGTGGTTAGGCCTGTATGTCAAGATTGGCACTTATGGCTTAGCCCACTGAGGTACCACTTCCAAATTAAACAAGTAAGCATCAGGAAGGTCATCTGACACTCATTGTGAGGCTTCTCTAGATGTGAGTCTTGAGAGGTGGTCCGCTCTCAAGTGAGTCTTCCCTTTCCTCACCACTGATGGGGGAAGTATCTCAACCCCTAAGCAACGATGAAGCGCGAATGACCTCCACAGGTATCCTTCTTTGACCTCTGCACACCAAAAATGCTCTTACTCAGAGCTTATGCAGAGAACTCCAGTGAGCTTTTGTAGACCTGTAGTAGACACCAAGGGCTTTCCAACAAAACAAATTTCACTTGAAATGGATGCTTACACAAAGAGAAACAATGTCTACAACATGAGCTAGTTGAATGCTCACAACTGCTAGTCAAGCAGAGACCTCACTTCACTCCAGCAAACTTTTCTCAGAGATTATACAAGGAATGAATCTCAAACTTAAGTCAACTTTAGAGGACTCTAATAGCTACCCAATGACACCAAAATCATAGCAAATTGATACATAGAGAAGGAGAACCAGCCCTTACAACAGAGAGCAAAATATTTCCAACAGAGCCTACACAAAGAGAGAGATATCAATCACACAACTTCACTAAAATGAATGTTGCTCCCAGCTTACTCAGAGAATGCTCCAGAGAATTGGTAAGCATAAAATAGACCCTTATAGCTATCCAATGAGACAAGAATTACATCAAATGGATACCATATGAGGGAGAACCAATGCTAACAACTCAGGGGTAGAGAGTTGCAACACTGCCTGCGCACACACATAGATATGCCTACTAAAAGAAAACAAACAAGCAAGCAAGGGGGTTGCTTAAGCAAGGGGCTTGCTTATCACAACTCCAGCACTTAGTGCTCACTTTACATGAGCTAAAACTCCAAGAATATGGCCCAAAAGAAGTCGGGATACATGCTCCTTTTATAGTGAGAGGTGTGCCCCTAAAATCTAGGAACTACCTTTCCAAATCAGCCTCCTAACTTGGAGGAATTAGTTGAGATGACTTGGGGAGTGGTTGAGTGACTTTTCTTGATGGAATCTCGTGGCTTTTGGCTTCCTTTGATTGCTCCACATGTCCATAAAAGATTCCCCACGAATTTTTAGCTTGAAGCTTGACTTTTAACACTCCCCCTCAAGCTTCAATTCTTCATCCTCATCCAAGCTCCTTCATGTTGATGCATTGCTTGAACTTTGAAATCTTCATCCCATCCAAAGCCTTTGTAAACATATCCGCAACTTGGTCCTTAGTACCAATATGATGTACTGAAACTTCCTTGGATATCACCTTTTCCCTTATGAAGTGATAGTGCACTTCAATATGCTTGGTTCTAGCATGATAGACAGGGTTCGATGCTAGATGAATGCTACTCATGTTGTCACAAAAAATTGGATATGTGTCAACCTGCAAATTAAGCTCCATAAATAACTTCTTAATCCACATTAGCTCACATGTGACTTGAGCCAAAGCTCTATACTCAGCCTCGGTGGAAGATAATGCCACCGTGGGTTGCTTCTTTGAAATCCATGAGATGATCTTGCTACCTAGCATGACTAGGTAACCACTTGTACTCCTTCTATCTTCCTTCGAACCGGCCCAATCGGCATCGGAATAAGCTTTGACCTGCATATCATCATCAAATGAGTAGAACAATCCTTCATTTATAGTGGCTTTGAGATATCGCAACATTCTTCTTGCAGCTTGCAAGTGTGTAGTCCTTGGACTATGCATAAATTGTGATAACACTCCAACTCCATATGCTATGTCAGGCCTGGTTATTGTGGCATAATTGAAAGAGCCTACAATAGATCGATACAAAGTTACATCCTCTAATGGCTCTCCATCAATGGAGCTTAGCTTTACATTAACTTCCATGGGATTTGAAATAGGCTTGCAATGTAGCATCCCAAACCTCTCAAGTAGGTCTAGAATATACTTCCTTTGTATGAGCATAATACCTTCTTCTTTGTATACAACTTCAATGCCAAGAAAATACCTAAGATCTCCAAGATCAGAGATCCTAAACTCCTTTCCAAGCTTTGCCTTGATCTCCTCAATGCCCTTTGTATCATTACCTGTAATGATAAGATCATCTACATACACACACATGTAGACCACAAGTTCTCCTCTTTGTTTGATGAAGAGAGATGGATCCGCCTTGCATTGATTGTAACCACATTTGATCAAATAGTCCACCAATCTTTGGTTCCAAGCCCTTGGAGCTTGCTTTAGGCCATAAAGTGCCTTCTTCAACCTACAAACATGATGTGGAAACTCTTTATGAACAAAACCTAGTGGTTGCTCCATGTATACCTCTTCTTCCAAGTCTCCATTGAGAAAGGCATTCTTGATATCCAATTGGAAGAGCTTCCATCCTTTGCTAGCAGCCATTGCAATGAGTGTCCTAATGGTGCTCATCTTTGCCACGGGGCTGAATGTCTCTTCAAAGTCCACTCCATAGGTTTGTGCAAAACCCTTGGCCACCAATCTTGCTTTGAACCTAGAAATAGATCCATCTGAATTCCTCTTTACTTTATACACCCACTTATTACCTATTACCTTCATGTTCTCCTTCTTGGGCACTAGAGTCCATGTTTGATTTTCCTCAAGTGCGTCGATCTCTTCTTGCATTGCCTCTTTCCATTCGGTGTACCTGCTTGCATCTTCATAGCAATCGGGCTCATGATCTTCTACTACTTTGTTCATATATGCATAATGTGTTGCCATGTATGAATCATAAGTAAACCTTTGAGTTGGATACTTAACTCTAGAAGACTTCCTTTCTTCACCTTTTGGAGGAATAAACCTCCTTTGCCTTGGGAACTTGATCTCTTTCTTTGACGTGGCTTCTTTCTCCATCATGTGTCCTTCATCATCTTCAACTTCATTACCTTCTTCATCCAACTCCACCAATGTTGCTTTGCCTTTGTTGATTGATTGTGCTTCATAGCTTGATGAAGATCTCCCCCTCCATGGTGAGTTCATGCTTGAACTATCTTCATTGATGGAACACCTTGGGCCGCTTAGCTCTAGGTCGATTTGTTCTTCATCATGTCCATGCTTTTCTTCTTCATAGTCCTGCATACAATCATACTTCTTATACCAAGGGAGTAGCTCATCAAATGCTACATCCCTTGATATCCTCAAGTCCTTTGTATTTGGGTTGAAGCACCTGTAACCTTTATGATCATTTGAATATCCTAGAAACACACACTTTTCTGCCTTTGGTTGTAGCTTGTGCCTCAATTCACTTGGCACATGTACATAACAAGTACATCCAAATATCTTCAAGTGGGAAAGATCAGGTTTCTTACCATAATAGGCTTGATATGGTGTCAAGCCATGGATCCCTGAGGTAGGAGCCCTATTCATTAGATACACGGCGGTATTTGCTGCATCACTCCAAAACATGTTAGGTACATTCATCTCATTAAGCATTGCTCTAGCGATCTCGGCAATGTATCTATTCTTTCTCTCTGCTACTCCATTTTGTTGGGGTGTGTACCTGCATGTTACTTGCCTCTTGATGCCTTGATCCATTAAAAAATCAGAAAACTCATTTGAGAAATATTCTCCCCCTCCATCGGACCTTAGCTTCTTGATATATGTACCTGTTTCCTTCTCTACCATTGCCTTGAATGCTTTGAAACATGTAAACACATCTGATTTGTTTTTGATGAAATAAACCCAAACCATCCTTGTGCAATCATCTATAAAAGTGACAAAGTACTTGTTACCTCCAATGGATTGCTCTTTCGTTGGCCCCCACACATCTGTATGTATCAACTCCAATGGATGTTGGCTTATGTAGCCACTCTTCTTGAATGGAAGTCTCGCTTGCTTCCCTAGTTGACAAGATTCACATAAATGCTTCATACCTTGTCCTTGGAAGTTGGCAAGACCTTCGACCAGCCTCTTGAATTGCATTTCCTTCATTCTTTGTATGTTGATGTGACCTATCCTCTTGTGCCACAAGTCCAACTCCGAAATCCTCTTGTTTCCATATGTGAAGTAGACATGTTGAGTAGAATGAGAATTTACCTCCAAAGTGAAGAGTCTCCCTTGCTTCTTTCCTCTTGCTATGACCTTGTAACCTTGCTTAGGGTTCTCCACAAAGCATCCACCTTTGTTGAACCTTACTTGATAGCCTCTTTCAACCATTTGCCCAACGGACACCAAGTTCTTTGTGATGGTAGGTACATGCAAGACATCCTTGAGACATCTTCCTTCCTCCTTGTCATCCAAAGCTACATCTCCAACATGGGAGATCTCATGGGCTGTATCATCACCTGTTTCTACATGTCCTTTACCTTTGGGAACATGTAGATTAGTAAACCAAGAAGCATTGCAACTCATATGGTTGCTACATCCACTATCAATATACCAAGTGTTATCTACTTTGCTTGAATTCCCATTCATGTGCATCATCAAGAGATTGTCATTTTCTGAACTTGTAGAAGCATAATTACCTTGGCCTTTGTATGAAGAACCTTGATTATAGTTCCTTTGGTTTCCTCCTTGGTAGCAATCTCTAGCATAGTGGCCAAACTTGCCACATATGTAACATCCTTCGCCATCTTGATTCCTGTTTTGTTGATGTCGTCCTCCTCTTCCTCTTGATCTTCCTCTCCCTCTTTGTGATGAGGTGCCTTGGTCATGTCCTTGATTTCTTGAGTGGCCTTGCCTTCCTCCAAACCTTCCTTTGCCCCTTCCTTGTCCTTGTCTTCCTTTGCCCCTTTGATTACCTGCATAAAAAACTTGTGCATCTTTGCTTTTAGTTGAACTTCCACCTATGTTCATTTCTTCGGTGACCATGAGAGCAACCAATTGCTCAAAATCGGGAAGATTATCCCTTACATAAACTGAAGTGGTAAAGGGTTTCCACTTCTCATCATCTCTCAAACCATTGAGAGTATAAGCCACAAGATCGTCATCGTCTACGTGGCTTCCAATGGATCCCAATGCATCTGATAACTCCTTGACCTTAAGTATGTAGTCATTTATGCTACTCCCTGAGCTCTTCCTAAGGTTGTTGAGCTCATTCTTGAGTTGGATCTTCCTTGCTTTGGTGCTTGTTGAATAAAGCCTTTCAAGTGTCTCCCATACCTTCATGCTTGAATCCAGGTCTTGGATATGGCCGATCATGCTATTGCTAATGTGTTGGGAAAGAATAAAGATAACCCTCTTGTCTCTTTCATTCCATTCCCTAAAGGCCCTTCTCTGGTCATTGGTTGGATTCTCATCCAACCTAGGTCTTGGTTCACTTCCACTAATCAACCCCCAAAGGCCCTTGCCCATAAGATAGTTGGAGACCCTAAATCTCCATGGTTGATAGTTACCTTTGTCTAGCTTTTCAATTTGAGTGTTGAAGTCTCCCATATCTAGTCTTTGATACTTGACCTAGCCCTTGGCTAATGCTCCAATGTGTGTAAAATGAAAATGAGGCTCTGAGGTTACCTCAATCCAAAGCTTTCCTTAGATGGACACCTTGTGCTCTTGCAAATTTGAGTAGAATAGCTCCCCCTTGATGTGAGCTACCTCCAAGAAGCTTTTGTTGATGCAACTCTTCAACCACCAACTCCAAGAGGTCTTCTTGATTGTATGTGATACCTCCAAGATGCCCAAATGCTCTGATACCACTGATGGGGGAAGTATCTCAACCCCTAAGCAACGATGAAGCGCGAATGACCTCCACAGGTATCCTTCTTTGACCTCTGCACACCAAAAATGCTCTTACTCAGAGCTTATGCAGAGAACTCCAGTGAGCTTTTGTAGACCTGTAGTAGACACCAAGGGCTTTCCAACAAAACAAATTTCACTTGAAATGGATGCTTACACAAAGAGAAACAATGTCTACAACATGAGCTAGTTGAATGCTCACAACTGCTAGTCAAGCAGAGACCTCACTTCACTCCAGCAAACTTTTCTCAGAGATTATACAGGGAATGAATCTCAAACTTAAGTCAACTTTAGAGGACTCTAATAGCTACCCAATGACACCAAAATCATAGCAAATTGATACATAGAGAAGGAGAACCAGCCCTTACAACAGAGAGCAAAATATTTCCAACAGAGCCTACACAAAGAGAGAGATATCAATCACACAACTTCACTAAAATGAATGTTGCTCCCAGCTTACTCAGAGAATGCTCCAGAGAATTGGTAAGCATAAAATAGACCCTTATAGCTATCCAATGAGACAAGAATTACATCAAATGGATACCATATGAGGGAGAACCAATGCTAACAACTCAGGGGTAGAGAGTTGCAACACTGCCTGCGCACACACATAGATATGCCTACTAAAAGAAAACAAACAAGCAAGCAAGGGGGTTGCTTAAGCAAGGGGCTTGCTTATCACAACTCCAGCACTTAGTGCTCACTTTACATGAGCTAAAACTCCAAGAATATGGCCCAAAAGAAGTCGGGATACATGCTCCTTTTATAGTGAGAGGTGTGCCCCTAAAATCTAGGAACTACCTTTCCAAATCAGCCTCCTAACTTGGAGGAATTAGTTGAGATGACTTGGGGAGTGGTTGAGTGACTTTTCTTGATGGAATCTCGTGGCTTTTGGCTTCCTTTGATTGCTCCACATGTCCATAAAAGATTCCCCACGAATTTTTAGCTTGAAGCTTGACTTTTAACAACCACAACTTCAAAGGCGTATTCCATTAGTAAGAGAAACCATCTTACTAATCTACCGGTATTGCATGGCTTGTTTACCAAGTACAACAGTGCTTGATGATCAGTAAAAAATTTAAACCTGTTTGCAAGCAAATAGTGTCTAAACTTTTTAACTGCATATACCATGCCTAGTCCTTCTCGTTTAGTGGTGATATAATTTCGTTCAGGTGCATTCAATTGTCTACTAGCATAGGCAATTCGAAGATCCATATTACCTTCACTAGTAGGTTGTGCGAGTACACACCCAACAACATAATTGGATGCATCCACATGAACATGGAAGGGCTTATTCCAATCTGGTGTGGTCAAGATTGGTGCTGAACACAATCTTCTTTTGAGCTCGCTGAAAGAGTTTTCACATTCATCAATCCACTCAGAGTTGGTCAAAAGTCTGTATAGTGGCTTGGCAATGATGGCGTACATGTGTATAAAGTGTCGGTAATAGCCAGAATGCCCCATGAAAGCTTGTACTTCCTTGACATTCTTTGGCCTAGGTAGCTCTGCTATAGCTTTCACTTTTTCTTCGTCCGTGGATATGCCATTCTTTGACACTATATGTCCTAGAATCTTTCCTTGCATGACCATGAAAACACACTTTTCTGGCTTCAAGCAGAGTTGATATTCTTTGCATTTGTCAAAGATTTGTCTAAGTTCAGGAATATGTGTTTGTCTAATGTTGGAATGAGCACAAAGATCATCAACTCTTTAAATACATGGCACATCAGTCTCTGAAAGGTTGCAGGAGCATTGGTAAGCCCAAATGGCATTACTCTAAAGGCAAATATGCCCCACTCTGTGGCAAAAGCTGTCTTATGCTGACCTTCTGGAGCTACGGCTACTTGATTGTAGCCCGAAAATCCATCAAGGAAGCTGTATACTTCCTTGCCTGCTACCCTTTCTAATAGATGCTCGGTAATTAGAAGTGGATAGTTATCTCGAATTGTGGCTGCATTAACCTTTTTCAAGTTGATGCATACATGTAGCTTTCCATTCTTCTTGGGCACCACTACAATGGGGGATACCCACTCGGTGTGCTCAATTTCATAGATGAATCCAGCTTCTACCAGTCTATCTATCTCTTCTTTGATCTTAGCAGCATAATTATCGTTATATGTATATGGCTTCTGCTTAGAGGGTTTCGCGTCTAAGGTCATGGGAATTGTGTGTGAGCATATGTCTGGGTCAACACCCTTCAAGTCCTTGTAACTCCAAGCGAATACATCTCTGTATTCTCGTAGCAAGGCTATCAATTCGCGCTCTTCTTCTTCCATCAGGTCATGTCCCATGTAAGTGCACCTCTCTTCTCCTTCTTCCATGGCTACCACTATTTTCTTGGTGGTTTCTTTGTTATCATAGGCCTCCCCTGATTGCGCCTCACGTTTTGGCATCCTTACCATGACTCTTCTATCGTCTATCTCATACTTTTTAAAGTTTTCAGGGACCTCAAACAAAGATTCTTCCTCTTCTGGTGTGACTTCTCTCTTCTTTCTTTTCTTTTCTTCATCCTTAGGGGTCACTTGTGTGGCTAACCTTACATCATTTTTAAGCTCTCCATGTCTCTGGGGTTGAAATTCTACTTCATAGAAGTATTCTTCATCTGATGCAAAAGGTGGGTCCATAATGATTGACTCTAGATCGGAGTCACTTGCATCCTCAAATGCATCAGGGCTATGTTCACATTCTTCTAACACCGAATCTCCCATTATTGGCTCTATGGAGAAAACTGAAATATCATAGCCATCCTTGTCACATTGTGGTGTCCATTGTTCCTCATTGATGGCTACATCCATTTTTGCTAAGATTTTTGCCTAGCCATGAGGCTCAAATTCTTCGTAAGGAAATATTACCGATGCATAGGCTAGATCTTGAATTGATCTATGGGTTTCCTTCGCACCTATCTCTCTAGCCTTTTCTCTCTTCTCTTCTTCTTTGCCACTTTATGCATCCATAAGTGAGTGTCTTCATGCATCCATGAGGATCCTGATCCTATGGAGTGCACAGACTCCGTGTCATCCTTGGCTCTATGGATGGGATTCCATTGGATAGGAGGGACATCTCTATGAGAGTAATCTTTGAGATTGACTTTGGTCGTAACACCTAAGTGTTGCAAGTACAAGGAATGGGTTCCCCAATCTTGTACCACTTGCAACTGTCGCATAAATGGTTTCCCAAAATCATCTCATAGGCATGGTTCTTGCTAAAATCACAGATAGCAAATGTATGCTCAAACTCTACACCACATGTAGTGAGAGTTATTCCTTCTAGCAAGCCTAAGGGTCTTTCTATGTGACCATCAGCCATCTACAATTTCATCCTCGTGGGCCTGAGTGCTGGCTTGCCCCATCCTTTCCAGAGAGAAGTGGTGGCAATAGCAACTCCTACACCTGAGTCTAGAATTGCCTTGGTTGTGTACCCCTGATGGGTAATGGGAAGATAGGTGTTTCCTTCTTCACCTTCACTCATATCTCCTATGTTGTCTAGAGGAATTTCTAGCACTGTTCTATGAGAACCTACCTGGGAACGGGGTTTCACTACTTCTGGCACTTGGTTCGCTACATGTTTCCATAACTCTGGCCTAGCTTTGAGTAGCTCTTCTAAAGTGAGATTGCACTACACTTTAGTGTTTTTCACTACCTCCGTATTCCTAGGTATGACTGAGTCTTCATTTCTTACCATGACCGTGGGTGCTCTCATACAAATAGAGTTGGCTTCCCATGGGCCTATGAAATGGGGTAATTCTTGTAGGGAGTTAGACTCGAATTCTAACCTCTCTTGACTTTGTGCACTCTCCTGCTCTCCATAAATGGAAGGAATATCTTGTGGGAATTGATCATGCACATCATCCACAAGTTCAATGGGAGGAGGGACTTCACTTTCTTTAGCCCATTTGTCTTCTTGAATCTCTCGTAGGAATTATGGTCTGTACCTATTCATAGAAGAGGAGGTGTCTGGTTCAGTGGAATTGGGCACAAAAGCTTCTTGTGGGGAAAGGCTTATTCTTTTACTTGCCTCATCTCTTCCTTGGTTTTTTTCTTCCTTGGCAGATTCGGCAATTATGCTCTCTAACTTCTCTAGTAGTCCATCCAAGTGCAATTGTGTCTTAGCTGAGCCAAAGTAGTTGAAGAGGTGACTGGCTTCAAACATGGTCTGAGCCAACGCGACCATTTTCGCGCAAAGCTTGGTTCTTTCTATCTCTAGGTCAGCTCTAGGGTAGCACTTGTCATGATCCATCACATTTGGCCCTTCTTGGATTCTGGCCTGATATGCCTTAAGCATCATGTCTATGTCTTCAGGAGTGGGGTCAGCTAATACTGATCCTACTCTAGGGGGTGGTGGGATGGTCTGAGGTAGGTGGACAGATGGTGGGTTAGATAGTGATGGAAATGAGGGTGGTGGTGGTGGTATGTGAGAGTTTGTTTGAGAGGTGAGTTCAACAATTTTGGCTTTTGTTTCTCTTATGCTTTCTTCTAAGTCGCTCATCTTTTTAGACCATTGTCTTTTCATTCTCTCTTGGCTATCCCTCCAGGCTCTTGACCGTTTCTTGGCTATGCTCTCAAGTTCACTAACCTCTCCACTCTTCTCTTGACCTACTCCTGGCTTCTGTTGCAAAGCCTAGGCTCTAGTGACCACTTGCACTGGTGCAGTGGAAGTGACACTTCCTGTTGAGTCTACAACTAACCCAATAACGTTAATTGGAGTTATTTTTGGCATATTATTGGGATTCCTTGGGTTGTGGTTGTGTAGATGCACGCCATGTATTGTTACTGACTGTGGTTGTGTAGATGCACGCATTGGGAAATCACGAATGAGGTGATCTCCTTGACATCTATAGCATGGTCTTCTAGGGAATGGGGGTCTTACCTGCCTAGGTTGAGGTCTAGTGTTGGGATTTATGTACATGATATTTGCTTACTCTGGCTCCCAACTAGGTTCACTCGGTTCTTCACTATAGTAGGATTCACCAGGTTCAGGAGACTACATATAGTAAGCCTGTGGACTATCTATGTGAGTGGAATCAAAACTATGATCACTCGGGTCACTTTTTGAAAGCAACGGAGTCACTAGGACTATGGCTCTATTCAAATTTTCCTCAGCAGCTGCATACTTTATAGGAATCACATTAGCTGGGGTTGGAGGTTGTTGAGCTAACACAGGTTGAGGCCTTTGTTGGTTTTGGTAGGGTTGTTGATAGGATTGCTGTGGTCTACTATATTGCTGTGGAGGGTACTGGTTCTGGTATCTTCCTTGTTGTGGATAGGGCTGAGGGTAGGTTTGCCTAACTGCTTGCTTATTGTATGGGTAGTCTTGTGCTGTGTGATTTGTGTATCTCTGTTCTATGGTGCAATATTGGCTACTAGGGTTCACTTGGGGATGAGCCATGATGTGACATACGTTTGCCATATGGTCACCACCGCAAGTATAACACCTCTTTACTGGGGCAAACCTTGGGATTTGTTTGCTAGTGACACCTAGTTTTTGAGCTACTTTCTCTGCAAGTTCCTCAATTGATGTGGATTGCAAGGAAGAGAGACTAGAGGCACTATCAGAATCTTTGTAGATTTTGGAAAGCTCTAACTCCTCCCCTAGGTTATCCTCGATGTCGATGCACATGCGTACACACTCTTCTATGACTTAGCACACTTACTCCATAAGCAAAGTAGAAATCAAGTTCAAAAACTTGGTTTAGATGATTGGTTAATCACGAAGATCATGAACCTCCAATTTCTTGGATTTTGTAGTATCCCACATTTATCCTCTACCAAGAATAAAGACTTGTAAACCATAAATACTTATAGCATTTTACAAGGAATGAAAATTGAGCTAAATACCATAACACTATTGTTCTCTTATGAGTCGTTCCTTGAGCTAAACAAATCTTTTGGTATGATTCAATATTTAATTTTTTCTAACATCAAAGAGGTGCAAGATCTAAGAGAGGAAACTGGTGGGGTGGGGACCAATTGTTAGGAACTAGGAGGGGACATCAAAGAAGTGGGAATATCAGATGAGGGCCCCTTCTCCAACACCATGCTATGATCCACAAGATACTCTTGAAGTGCACTGAATTCCCCGTGGAAATGAATTTCCCTTGGAATGTCCAGCCGAGTTGCCATCCAAACTGCTATCGATGCCTAGGTTGTAGGCAACTCGTGCGAGAGGAAGAGAGAGCAATCATCGCAGTCATGGCAATAGAATGATGAAAACCACCCTCCTCTTGAGGATCTAGAACAAGCTAAGATGGGGAATGGGGATAAGGCACCTATGTAGGTGGCCACTAAGCCTCCTATCTGAAGGAACTTGGAGAAGCTTGTAGGAGGTACAAAAGTGAGTTGCAAAGCGATCAAGTTTGGTCCAACCAACCAGCACAAGATCATCCCTTGCAATTATCGAGACTCAAGTAGACCTTATAGGCATATGATAAGTGCAATAAAATGCACTATGTACTTCGGAGCATCAAGGAGAAAGATTCAATACAAAATAGATAGGTTTGCACATTGACTAACTCAAAAAACTTACTATCTTTGGATGAGTGTAGCTCAATGATGAGTAGCACCTCCTCTAATGTCAATCCGGGAAGACGTGAGGATGGTATGATGACCTCGAGCAAGTGAAGGCACAAGTGCGTGAGTGAGAAGCACACAAACATGCACACACATACACACACACACACACTCAACAAGAACAAAGAGAAAGATAATGGAGTTCTTTTAGATTAGTTCCAAAATGCTCATACAAGTTCAAATCTATTACAAGCTAACCTCAAAAATGAGCTCTCTAGCTCTATTTATAGTTTTTGACTAGTTTCTGGCCCTGTCCAGACCTAGTGTCCGGCCTAGTTAAAAATTAGGTTCTCTGGCCTATTTCGAGGTTCAAACGGAGTCTAAAAAATGTGAAAACTGATAGGTAGGTACTTCTAAAGCTCCTCAAGCTCAAGGACTCCTTGGCTTGCACAAAATGGAGCTACAAAGGTATGAAATGATATTTACAACAGTTTTTAGTGATGAGAATCACTATTTTTGTAGGGATTTCTTCTAACAGTGTGACATAGATTTTCTGGAGCTCCCTACTTGCTACTCCTTCTTGTGTGCCCACCTCTTTGATGCATGAAAAATTGAGATGGCCTACTTGCGAGATCTTCTTTGACTACTGTGTCTGCTTGTGCCTTCTCTTCGCTCCGAAAAAATTGAGATGGCCTACTTGCCAGATCTTCTTTGACTACTGTGTCTGCTTGTGCCTTCTCTTCGCTCCGACTCCCTTCGTAGGCTTCCTTGTCTTGTGAGTCCTTCAGTTCCTTGACTACTGCCAACACCCCCCCCTCTCTCGCGTCTGTCGTCTCTGACAGACCCTTGTCTAGCTGTGCGTTGGACATAATATTGAACCACATCGAAAGCAAGGTGGTGTCTTCTAATCGTAGCCCCCGTGCTAGGTTTGTTAACAATGCATCCCAATGTACTAGACCTGGGATGTCTGGATGGGGCACCCGCAATTGATCTGAGTGGATGGTCCTCTCCACAACGAATAGTTGGAGGAGATGTGAGGGCTTGGGTACAAATATTTCTGAGTGATATTCCCAGAACCCTCTCATGAACATCTCCTCGAAGGTCTGCTTGAAGCATGCTGGGAGGTATTTTATTCTTGCGTGCCAGGCATATACTACCTTTATTGAGGGGGTAGTGCTCATGTCATATACCAGATCTTGGTTGCCTGCAGTGAAGCCAACTCCTGAGAAGTGGGGGTCCTTGATGTTCTTGAATGTCCTGAATGTGATGAGCATTAATTCGAAGATCTTTATGCACATCTGTGCCATCACATCAGGGGTGTTCCGTAGACGAATGCTCTAGTGACGGATTGTAGAAATCATGTAAGCAACAGTGGGAGGTCCTTGTGGAGGTGCTAGATAGACATAATTTAACCACTTTGCACAACCTTTGATGTTCTTTACAGCAATGGTAAATTCAAGCCAGGTGCATCTGCGGAAGGCTGGAACATAATAGGGATTGTATTTAATAAAAAGTGTCATGTTAGTCCAAGTACGAACCATCTCGGGATAGGTCTCAAGAAGACGGATCCTCCAGGTGGGTTGATGAATGGATCCTTTTTTAGCACTCTCTGGGATATCATCGGGCCCAAATTGTGTGGCAAAGGTTGGAGCCTTGCCACATCGTCATTGAATCTCTGTGTTGTAATCTGCCAGGAGTACACAATATGGCACATACTGATCATCGTTGGTGCCTATCCATCTATGATGAGACATACTGCGGAAATACTCTGACTTTATGATAGTGTCTTCTAATTTGGCCATTGATTGGATTTGAATTGCCACTCGATCTTCATGGGTTTTCGTTGTCTTTTCGAGTGTCTGAAGCCATTCGGGTACTTCGACTTCCAAGGTGTCTATTCCTTCTGAGGTTTGCTGACCTCCTAGCATCGGCATAGGAACATATGGTTCCTCATACGATTCGTCCACCTCAATGGGTACCAATTCATCTGGCTCTGGTTCCACGACTGGAGAGGGCTATCTTTCATATTACAGTAACTTCTTCTGCAATTCTGCCACCTGCTCTGTTAATGCCTTTACTTCCTCTGAAGTCGTGGTTGTCTCTATGATCTTGGGTTGTGCCTCCTGTTCCCTGAGCTGGTGGTGTAGCGCATCCCATTCCTTTTCCAAATCATCATGTGCTTCTAATAGATCGGCATAGCTTTCCAAGATTGTCTTCATTGTTTCTGAGGGGACTGCTTTGAATTGTTCTGGGTCGATCTCATGGAGAGAGCCTTCCATAGCAGCTTCCAAGTTTTCTTCGTTTTGCTTCTGCAGACGCTTGTTTTCTTCAAGGGCTGTAGCCATGTGTTTTCTGAGTAGAGTCAAATTACGCCGGACTCTTAGATTATCTGTTTGGTAGACCTCCAGTAAAGCTTTGAGTTGTTTGACACCTGTCATCTGTGATGGTTGGGGTGTCTCCAGGAGGGTTTGATGAGCTTGCTCGAGTGTGGTGTAACATTGATTGAGGTCTGCATTTTCTCCTTCTATAATTGTAAGCTGTCTCTGTAGTTGTTGGTGATTTGTAGTCAGTTGATGATGACGGTCTTCGAGAGCCTGATACTCACTCTGAAGTTGATACACACATTGATGTAACGCCATGAATATACTATTTACATTAAATGATGTAGGGAAGGATGAAGATGCAGGGGGAATGGGGAAGGGGAAGGGAGTCGTGAATGATGTGGAGTCAAGTGGTGATGTGGGTGGAGGGGGTATGGGAGATTGAGGATGCGTAGGGGGAGGGAGTGGTGTTGTGGCAAGTGATGTTTCCATGGTGTCGAATGTGTGTGTGACCGTGTAGATGGGGACAGTGGGTGGGGTGGAAGTGATGTTTGTGAATAGTGTTGTGAAGGTGGGCATGGTAACTCCTCCGAATTGGATGCCGGGAGAGAGAGGAATTCCCATGACACATGTGGTAATGGTGGAAGTGGTGTGGGTGGTATCATGTGGTGAAGTGAATTGTGTAGTGAGAGGTGGGGAGGGTGGTGAGAGTGGTGTCGTCTGATGTTCCTCTATTTGTGTAGTGTCTCCTGCTTCCGATACATTCATTTGAAATTGCTTGCCGGAGCGCATAGGACGGGTAAGTACTCGTTTTTCAAATCGGTGAATATAAGCCATAGCTGCATGAATGGCTTCATCTAACCCTACCACATCCGCGTGCAAGTTCATGGATTCAATGAACATTTCATCTACACCTTCCTCTGCCAACTTTTGGCTCATGAGCACCTTTCCTGTTTCGAGCGACAGTTTGTGTTGTTCTTGGACTCGCTTCATGGTTTCATATAATCCCTTTATTTGGGCCGAGTATGCTGGGGCACTTGCTAGTTCTGAAAGTTCGTCATATTCTTGATCATACTCCTCGTTTGCTTCTTCGTCTTCTGTTTCTTCATCATCCTCTTCTACTTCTACTACTTCTGGTTGGGTCGGGGCTGAAGCTGTAGTAGTGGGTTGTGGTCCTTGGGTCTACTCTGCTTCTGTCTCCAAGTTAGACTCATTGATCATGCAGACAATTTCTTCATCTGTCAAATCGGCTAGGGTGTAACCTTGTGGGAACTCCAAGTCCGATGGAACCGGAGGGAACACCAGATTGGGTCCTTCTACACTTGGTCAAGGTAGGCGAATGGTAAATGGTCGGACACGTCACGTTTGTGGAGGGGTCACCTCTGGTGTGGTGGTGGCTCCTCTTGCCCAAGCACATGGTAATTGAACTCTCATCTTCTTCGATGGAGGACCCGCCATTGACAGCCGTCTTTGGAATTCTTGGGCCTTGGACCATACTAGTGCTCTTTGAATGGGCACGTCGTATGCTAAGAACCTGTAAATTATTTTTGTCATAGCACAGCATCCATGAAGCACATTCTTTTGTTTCTTATTCCATCGTTGGTGGGCTAGGTGGATCTGATCTATGATCCAATGTGGTGTATTGATGGTGAGATTCTCTGTCTCTGCCAAGTACAAGCTGAACCATATCTTTTTTGGTGGCATAGTGAAGTGTTCTTGGGCGGGAAAAGCAAAATGCTGCATGATTGTTCGTAGGTGGAGAGCAATGGTAGGTGTCATTGCTACCATCTCCTTCAATTTATTGAGATCCTTATGCTTCATCCTGCCTGGAACCATTGTTTCTTTCTCAGTGGGAATATGCATACCTTGCATGTTCAATGCTTCCTGTACCAGATTGAGGGTCAGTTTGAATCTCTTGAGTTCATGGCTTGGCAACAGTGAGGGTAGCACAAAAGTACTATCGCCTCCCTTGGCCCTGCTAGGAGTGATGGTACTGATAAAATAGGAGCAGCGTAGGAAATCTGGCTTAGGCAAATGTGCCCTGAAATAGCTATCCAAGCCCGTTTTGCTCCATACCGATCGCATTACTTCTGCATTCTAATATTTCTCAAATTCGCGATTGAAGAAATGGTAGCGTCCCCATTTGCCATTGAACTCAATTTCTGCTTCCCAAAAGTAGATGCCATCACCCAATGGCCCTACGACATCACTAAACCAATGAGCGTGTTTCCCCACTTGAGAAGTGTGTCCCTGAGGAGGGTCCTGAATAGGGAGCACATGCACCGCTTGAAGTTCTTGAGGCCTCTCGGTGAGTTGTGGTTCAAGGAGGAGGGTTTCAATGTCCACAATCTGTGCGCTAGACCCTCCCTGGGAACTGGTGCCTCTTGCTTCTGCCATGTTATTGCTTGCTTGTTGGTTCTGTGAGAATATAGAATCATGCGTTAACATTGTAATGGACAAGATAGAACAATTTTTGTCCTCGTTACAACATTATCATGAGGTGAGTAATGGGTTAGTGGGTCAGTGAGTGCTCGATGACTGTGTGTGTAGTTAATGAATGGATAGTCCTAAGAGCTAGATGGAAAGATGTAGTGTATGAGTGATGTAGTTAGCAAGGGAAGATGAATTTACAAATGGGGGTCGGGGGGTTTATTACAAGTTTTAAGCTGCCAAACACAGTGGATGGCTTTTGGTTTTGGTTTTGTGGAGACTCTGGAGGGCTTTATGAGTATGTCTACTTGGAAATGAGGCTTTTTAGGGACCCATTTACAAGTGATTCTATTCGTGCTCATGGGCGAATATGTGTTCGTGCGTGTTAAACAAGAGTGGGTATCTGCTGTTCGTGTGGGTGAACCGTGTTGTACAGGGTGTGGTCTCTGTGTAGCTATTTGCGCCCGCAAGCAAGCCTTAGGCACCCAAATTTGTCGTGATTGTGGGCCCGCCTTCATCGACTACTTGGGTACCCAAATAGACTTCCCTTTCGCAGAAGAATTTTTGAAAGACCTCTTATTAGTGTCGTGTTGTTGATTACTAATAAGAAGTTTAGCCCGTGTTGTTGGCTTGATCGCAACCGGATGCTTGCCTTTCCACACCCACACTTGTTTCAATGGCTGAGACATCTTGCTTCGCACATTCTTTTGGCCTCCAGCATAGGTAGTACTCTGCTCCTTCTGTGTTTGATCTGACTTTGGTTGCTGCATCGCTCTTGCCTTTGGAAAAGAAGGGAGTTCCGTTGCGTCCTTGACTTCTTTAGTGGGATCATCCTTCCTCTGCATCACATAGTTTTGGACAAGAATAGCATGGTCATCTTCATGTGTACTCCTGGAAGGACCAGGAGTGTGTGTCTTGCCTAATTCCTTGAGTGCTTCATTTTCTAACTTAATTGTAATGCGTTTCTCATTGACCCAAACCTGAAGAAGTCCACTTCTTAGGTTTAAGTTGACTGCATGGTCATAGATCCAGTCTTGACCCAAGACAAGAAGCTCAGTGAGGTCCTCATCTTGACACACTAGTACTTTAACTGTCAGTAAAACATCATGAATATAGAGGGGAAGTTGTACCTCGCCCATGCAAGGGGTTTCCACACCTCCCAATCCTGTGAGATATGCCTCTATAGGATTGACTTTTAATTTCAATTCTTGACAGTAAGAGAGTCTCACCGCACTAGTGGCTGCACTTGAGTCAATCAATGCTCGCACCATTTTTGCACTAACTCCTTGTCCTATCTCTAAGGTCACAAAAGGGCGTCGATCGATTATTCTATGGGAACTTATTCCTGAGACTTCACACATTGCCACATGATATCCTGGATCCTCATAGGCACCCGTCCTAGGTTGATCCCTACCTTGTCGTCTCAACTTCATCCTTCTGATGCATTCTAAAGCTTCTGCTTGAGCTTCTTCTCGAATTCGTTTTTCCTCTTCTTTGCGTTTCTTAGCAGTGTTGAGTCAGCTTAGCATTTCTTCTGTGAGAGGTTCCTGATACAACTTGACTCTGCATCCGCTAATGTAGCTAGGTAGAATATCGCCTTCTAATGTGGCTAGTTGTACTGCTCCACTCGTTGAAATTCTATTTATAATCATAGGTCCATAACCACGTTTTTCTAGCTTTCTCGCATGTTGTTTCAGAGTATATACCAAAACTAAGTCTCCGGCCTTTAATCCTTTATCTTTAACATGGGCATCAAAGTACGCCTTCTGTCGTTTCTTAGCTGCATATATTCCTGCGGCAGCCCTCAGTTTTGTTTCTCCTAATCGCTCAAGATCAAGAATCCTAGAGGAGAGCTCATGGCCCGTCCACTCATGTTCCTATGCTATTCTCAATGTAGGAATCAAGAAGTCCAAAGGTAGCACCGCATTTTGGCCAAATACCATCTGAAAAGGTGTGGCTTGCAGTACCGTTTTATAGGCAACTCGGTATGCCCAAACAGCATGGTGTAGCTGTTTGTCCCAATCAGAGCGTTTATTATTCACTAATTTGGTAAGCACATTGCATAGAATCTTGTTTGTGCTTTTGGCTTGCCCATTAGCTTGTGGGTGATAGGGGGCAGACTTCTTGTGTATTACCAAGAATTCTTGGAGCATATTTTCTATAACTTCGTTCAAGAAGTGAGTCCCTCTATCGCTAACTAGCTCTATAGGTAGCCTGTATCTAGTGAAGACATTCTCAAATAAAAACTTAGCCGTCGTTTGAGCATCATTCTTTGTCATAGCCTTTACCTCTACCCAGTTGGTTAGATAGTCTGTGGCCACAATGATATATTCAGCATGTGAACCCTTGGCAAGGGGATTAATAGGACCAATAAAGTCTATTCCCCACTTAGAGAATGCACAACAACCCATCATAGGTTTCAGAGGCATCTCATCTTTGCGTATAGGATACTGAGTTCGCTGACAAATGTCACACCATTTCACATAGGTATGTGCATCCATGTGAAGGGTCGGCCACCAAAGTCTTGCAAATAGGATTGCCTTGATCACCCAATCTGGTCCAAAATGTCCTCCTGCTACACCTTGGTGAGCAGTTTCCAAGATCTTAAGATACTCGCTCTCATGGACACATAATCTAAGGTAACCATCTTTACCACGATTGTACAAATTATCCCAATAAGTGAGTAATCTAGGGCTTCTTGTTCTAGACTTCTTTGTCTTGTCAGGGTCATATCTTGAGGGAATGTTTTCGTTCTCAGGAAGGCTACTAGAGGTTCACTCCAATCTGGCACTATGGTCACTTGATAAAGAGTGGCATGCTCCACGGGTGGTTTAGTGCAACAGATTGGACATTCTTTGCGCATTTTATGTACATCAGCTTCCATAGTAGGCCAGTGTACTCCAAATCTCCTTAGTGTCTGTAAAGTTCTCTGCCTCGAATAGTGTTGCTCTAATGCACCTACATGTGCTGATTGCAACCATTTTGCGTACTCGTCCTCTTCCACACAACAAGCCAATATCCCTTGATCTGTATGTTTGTACATGCTTCCTGCTATGATATGGTACTTTTGGGCTTTTACTACCTCCTTATCTTGAGTGTTTATGACTGGGTGGTTAGGCCCGTATGTCAACAGTGGTAGTAATGGCTTAGCCCACTGAGGTACCACTTCCAAATTAAACAAGTAAGCATCAGGAAGGTCATCTAACACTCCTTGTGGGGCTTCTCCAGATGTGAGTCTTGAGAGGTGGTCCGTTCTCAAGTGAGTCTTCCCTTTCCTCACCACAACTTCAAAAGTCGTATTCCATTAGTAAGAGAAACCATCTTACTAATCTACCGGTATTGCATGGCTTGTTTACCAAGTACAACAGTGCTTGATGATCAGTAAAAACTTTAAACTTGTTTGCAAGAAAATAGTGTCTAAACTTTTTAACTGCATATACCATGCCTAATCCTTCTCGTTCAGTGGTGGTATAATTTTGTTCAGGTGCATTCAACTGTCTACTAGCATAGGCAATTGGAAGATCCATATTATCTTTACCAGTAGGTTGTGCGAGTACACACCCAATAGCATAATTGGATGCATCCACATGAACATGGAAGGGCTTATTCCAATCTAGTGTGGTCAAGATTGGTGCTGAACACAATTTTCTTTTGAGCTCGTTGAAAGAGTTTTCGCATTCATCAGTCCACTCAAAGTTAGTCAAAAGTCCATACAGTGGCTTGGCAATGATGGCGTACATGTGTATAAAGCGTGGATAATAGCCACAATGCCCCATGAAAGCTTGTACTTCCTTGACATTCTTTGGCCTAGGCAACTCTGCTATGGCTCTTACTTTCTCTTCATCAGTGGATATGCCATTCTTTGACACTATGTGTCCTAGAATCTTGCCTTGCCTGACCATGAAAACACACTTTTCTGGGTTCAAGCAGACTTGATATTCTCTACATTTGTCAAAGATTTGCCTGAGTTCTAGTATATGTGTCTGTCTAATGTTGGAATGAGCACAAAGATCATCAACATAGACCTCCAAATTCTTCCTCAAGAACTCTTTGAACACGTGACACATCAGCCTCTAGAAGGTTGCAGGAGCATTGGTAAGCCCAAATCGCATTACTCTAAAGGCAAATATGCCCCACTCTGTGGCAAAAGCTTTCTTATGCTGATCTTCTGGAGCTATGGCTACTTGATTGTAGCCCGAAAATCCATCAAGGAAGTTGTACACTTCCTTGCCTGCTACTCTTTCTAGCAGATGCTCAGTGATAGGAAGCGGATAGTTGTCTTGAATAGTGGCTGCATTAACCTTCTTCAAGTTAATGCACACACGTAGCTTTCCATTCTTCTTGGGTACCACTACAATGGGGGATACCCACTCAGTGTGCTCAATTTCATAGATGAATCCAGCTTCTACCAGTCTATCTATCTCCTCTTTGATCTTAGCAGCATAATTATCATTATATGTATATGGCTTCTGTTTAGAGGGTTTCGCGTCTGAGGTCATGGGAATTGTGTGTGAGCATATGTCTGGGTCAACACCTTAGCAAGGCTATTAACGCATGCTCTTCTTCCTCTGTTAGGTCATGGCCTATGTACGTGCATCTCTCCTCTCCTTCTTCTAGGGCTACCACTATTTTCTTGGTGGTTTCTTTGTTATCATAGGCCTCTCCTGATTGTGCCTCTCATTTAGGCATTCTTATCATGACTCTTCTATCGTCTATCTCATACTTTTTAAAGTTTTCAGGGACCTCAAACAAAGATTCTTCCTCTTCTGGTGTGGCTTCTCTCTTCTTTCTTTTCTTTCCTTCATCCTTAGGGGTCACTTGTGTGCTAACCTTACATCATTTGTAAGCTCTCCGTGTATCTGGGGATGAGCTTCCACTTCATAGAAGTATTCTTCGTCTGATGCAAAAGGTGGGTCCATAATGATTGACTCTAGATCGGAGCCACTTGCATCCTCAAATGCATCAGTGCTAGGTTCGCACTCTTCTAAGACTGCATCTCCCATGATTGGCTCTATGGAGAAAACTGAAATGTCATAGCCATCCTCGTCACAATGAGGTGTCCATTGTTCTTCATTGATGCCTACATCCATTGTTGCTAAAATTTCTGCCCAGCCATGAGGTTCAAATTCTTCATCAGGAAATACTACAGGTGCGTAGGCCGGGTCTTGGATTGATCTATGGGTTTCCTTTGCACCTACCTCTCTGGCTTTTTCTCTCTTCTCTTCTTCTACTGCTACTTTGCACATCCATAAGTGGGTGTCTTCATGCATCCATGAGGATCCTGATCCTATGCAATGCACAAACTCCGTATCATCTTTGGCTCTATGGATGGGGTTCCATTGGATAGGAGGGACATCTCTATGAGAGTAATCTTTGACATTCACTTTGGTCGTAACACCCAAGTGTTGCAAGTACAAGGACTTGGTTCCCCAATCCTATACTACTTGCAACTGTCGCATAAATGGTCTTCCCAAAATCATCTCATAGGCATGGTTCTTGCTGAAATCACATATGGCAAAAGTATGCTCAAACTCAACACTGCATGTAGTGAGAGTTATTCCTTCCAGCAAGCCTAAGGGTCTTTCTGTGTGACCATCAACCATCTTTAATTTCATCCTCGTGGGCCTGAGTGCTGGCTTGCCCCATTGTTTCCATAGAGAAGTGGTGGCAATAGCAACTCCTGCACCTGAGTCTTGAATTTCCTTGGTTGTGTACCCTTGGTGGGTAATGGGAAGATAGGTGTTCCCTTCTTCCCCTTCACTCATATCTCCTATCTTGTCTAGAGGAATCTCTGGCACTGTTCTATGAGAACCTACCTGGGAACGAGGTTTCACTACTCTTGGCACTTGGTTAGCTACATGTTTCCATAATTCTGGCCTAACTTTGAGTAGCTCTTCTAAAGTGAGGTTGCACTGCACTTTAGTGTTTTTCACTACCTTCGTATTCCTAGGTATGACTGAGTCTTCGTTCCTTACCATAACCGTGGGTGCTCTCATACAAGTAGACTTGGCTTCCCATGGACCTGTGAAATGGGGTAATTCCTGTAAGGAGTTAGACTTGAAGTCTAACCTCTCTTGACTTTGTGCACTCTCCTGTTCTCCATAAATAGAGGGAATATCTTGTGGGAATTGATCATGTGCATCATCCACAAGTTCAATGGGAGGAGGGACTTCACTTTCTTTAGCCCATTTGTCTTCTTCAATCTCTCGTAGGAATTGGTGTGAACCTATTCATAGAAGAAGAGGTGTCTGGTTCAGTGGAATTGGGCACATAAGCTGCCTGTGGGGGGATGCTTCTTCTTTTACTTGTCTCATTTCTTCCTTGGTTTTTTTCTTCCTTGGCAGATCTTGCAATTATGCTCTCTAACTTCTCTAATAGTCCATCCAAGTGCAATTGTGTCTTAGCTGAGCCAGAGTAGTTGAAGAGCCGACTAGCTTCAAACATAGTCTGAGCCAATGCGACCATTTTCGCACAAAGCTTGGTTCTTTCTATCTCTAGGTCAGCTCTAGGGTAGCACTTGTCATGATTGATTACGTTTGTCCCTTCTTGGATTCTCGCCCGGTATGCTTTGAGCATCATATTTAGGTCCTCAAGAGTGGGATCTGCTAGGACTGATCCTACTCTAGGGGGTGGTGGAGTAGCATGAGGTGGGTTGGAAGGGGTTGGATCGGATGGAGATAGGAATGGTGGTGGTGGGGTAGTGTGAGAGGGAGTTAGAGATGTGAGTTCAATTATCTTGGCTCTTGTTTCTCTGAGACTTTCCTCGAGCTCACTCATTTTCTTAGCCCATTGCCTCTTCATTCTTTCTCTACTATCTCTCCAAGCTCTAGTCCGTTTCTTGGTCATGCTCTCTGTTTCACTAACATCTGAGCTCTTTTCCTGGCTTACCCCTTGGTTTTGCTGCAATGCTTGAGCTCTAGTGACCACTTGCACTGGCGCGGTGGAAGTCACACTCCCTGTGGAGTCGACAACTAACCCAATAACGTTTATAGGGGTGATTTTTGGCATATTATTGGGGTTCTTTGGGCAATCTCGTAAGAGATGCTCCTTTCCACAAGCTTGGCAAAAGCCTTGGATTGTCACTGACTGGGGTTGGGTAGATGGAGGTAAGGGGCAGTCACGAATGAGGTTACCTCCCTGACATCTGTAGCATGGTCCTCTAGGGAATGGGGGTCTTGCTTGCCTAGGTTGAGGTCTGGGGTTGGGGTTTGTATACATGACGTTTTCATAATCTGACTCCCAACTTGGTTCACTTGGTACTTCACTATAATAGGACTCACCATGTTCAGGAGACTGCATGTAGTAAGCCTGTGGACTATCTATGTGAGTGGAATCAAAATTATGATCACTCGGGTCACTTTCTGAAAGCAATGGAGTCATTGGAACTATGGCTTTGTTCAAATTTTCCTCAGCTGCTGCATACTTTACAGGAATCACATTAGCTGGGCTTGGAGGCTGTTGAGCTAACACAGGTTGAGGCCTTTGCTGGTTTTGGTAGGGTTGTTGATAGGATTGCTGTGGTCTACCATATTGCTGTGGAGGGTACTGATTCTGGTATCTTCCCTGTTGTGGGTAGGGCTGAGGGTAGGTTTGCCTAACTGCTTGCTTATTGTATGGGTAGTCTTGTGCGGTGTGATTTGTGTATCTCCGTTCTATGGTGCAATATTGGCTACTAGGGTTCACTTGGGGTTGAGCCATGATGGGACATACGTTCGCCATATGGTCACCGCCGCAAGTATAGCACCTCTTTACTGGGGCAAATCTAGGAATTTTTTTACTAGAGACACCTAGTTTTTGAGCTACTTTCTCTGCAAGTTCCTCAATTGATGTGGATTGCGAGGAAGAGAGACTAGAAGCACTATCAGAATCTCTATAGATTTTGGACAGCTCTAACTCCTCCCCTAGGTTATCCTCGATGTCGATGCACATGCGTACACACTCTTCTATAGTCCTAGGGTCCTTCAAGTACACATATGACCTCAATTTGGTACTTAGCAATCCATCCAAGAATAAAGCCACTTGTTTGGCTCGTGTCGGTAACTCAGGAACAGGGCATCTCTCAAGATATTGCCTAAATCTTCTTCCTGCAAGTCTCACGGTCTCCTGAGGGGTCTGCTTGAAGCTATGTATCAATGAGGAAGTATTATGCCTTATGCTACTTTTAGAGAATTCAGTGATGAAAGCCTCTAAGAGTTGGTCGATGCTCCTGAACTGTCTCTCATTCAATGGTTGAAACCACGTAAGGGCTGTGTTCCTAAGGGTTAGACCAAAGGCATTATATTGCGTGAATAGGTCCTCAACTTGTTGAGCTCTCAAGACTTGCCTAAACTCGGCCACATGATCATATGGGTCTTCTGTGCCATCGAAGTAGTTCTTCATGGACTTAACTAGCTAAGTTGGTCTCAAAGTCCTGGTGTGTTCCCTAGGCCTTGGTAGAGGGAAATCATCAGCATTCCTTTGGTTCCTTGGGGCTCTAAGTCCCTCACGTTCCACTCTATTTGTTTCCGTTCTAGTTCTTTCTCTTCCCATTGGGTTGGCAAAGCTTACCTCCGGTCTATCTCTATGTCTGTCTCTTTGAGTTCCATGAGCTTGGGACGTTCCAACTCCTGGGTGACCAAAGGACACATTCGATCTTGGTTGGGGGAAAATAAATTCACCTTTCCAAGTGTAAGCATGCCTATCATTTTCTGTAACCACAAAGACCCTCTCTGAAGCGTGATCTAAGTAGGTCACTCTGCCTGGGCTATCAAGATCTTTGAACTCATATATCATGATTATTCCTACCTCATTCGGCTGATCAGATCTATACCTCCAAAAGGCTTCATCAGTCTCTTGGTTCAGGAGTAGATCTATGCTCTTATTGTCTTGGGGAATCCACTCTGGTGTGATAATCCTAGTGAGAACAGATTTGCCTCGGGGGGTTCTAGGTTCTACACCCATGTTTCCTTGCTCCAGGTCACCTAAGTCCGTTTTTGGGATCACATTCCCAAATTCATCTGTCCTATCTGGATGACTGGTGACTACATATATTGTCCCTTCTTTGTCCAAGTATGCTCCATTTTCAAACTTGACCGTTGGATGTTCTAGTCCAATGGATTGGTCAGGGTTTTTAATCTGGACCACAGATCTTCCTAGGCCGTCCTCATAGATGCTAGCACCTAATCGGTTGGTCCTAAGGTATTCGAGTTGCGTCTTGTAAGGGCCTTCTACCCTATGTAAATATGGCGCTCTGGAGCTTCTTGTAGGTCTCTCCATACCATGGGACATCTCAGACTCGCTCGTCTCAGAGCTATGGTAGTACGAATGATGGCTCAACTGTTGGGCCCAAGACCCAGCAGTATGATTGACACTAGCCTCTGAAGATCTAAGACTTTGTCTATCTCTCCCTAGGTGTCATCTTGATCTAAGGTTCATAAGCCCAATTGAATAATCCCAAATTTTCCCAAGTACAATTTTCGTTGCTGAATTCTTTTGTATTAGTCACTTGTTCTTTTTAATTTTCCTTGGGGTGTCACTTCTTGTCCAATTAATCTTCATCGCAAGGAACACTTAAGTTGTATCGTATCTTGAGTGTGGTCGCTCGATTTAAATTCTTTTCCCTTAGGTTGTTTCGCAATTCTACTCTCCTAACACTTGCACTTGAGTGATTAGAGTTCTTGGACTTAGTCGTCCTTAACGTATCCCTAATTAATCAAAACCTCTATCTGTACTTAGCCTAAGCTAGGGATTGACAGAGGGTGTTGAGAATTTCCAACCTTGAGTTCCTTTCCTTGGCTGCCCTTGTGTGCCCAGGAAGCGTGTTCCCAAGCTTGCACTTACTCTTGCTTTGACTACCCTTGGATGTGCTCAAAGAACCTGAAAAAGTCCCAAAGTTAGCTCAAGACTTAAATTCGATTGGCAGACAGATCACTTTCATGCATGTAATTCACTAACCAAATTGCCTTTTGCCTTTATGGGAAACAATCCCAAGGGACCCTCAATTTTTCCTACCTCGGGATATGATCAACTTCAAATTACCCTATCTAATAATCCTGATATTAGTTTTACCGTAACGCGTGGAAGTGTTGGTTGTACTCCCCACGAGCTTTCCAACAAAGCAAGAATCACAGCAAACGGTTTTCGTATGAGAAAGTTATGTCAATTCAGGGTTTTGGGCTAAGACAGGATTTAAAACAGGTTAACAGGCAGACAGGACTTCTCGAAATGCTTTGGGTGCCAGCCTCACAAAGCTCTACTAGCCCTTAAAAGTTCCCCACAAATTGCCAAAATTAGACCACTATTTTTACCCTAAAAAATTGGCCGAATTTGCCCGTGAATCGCGATCGAAAGCTCTGTCAATCGCGATCGAAAGCTTTGTCAATCGCGATCGATGTGTTGATCGCGATTAACAGGTTTGTCGTGGCTGTCAGTCGCGATTGATGGGTCAATCATGATTGACACGTGGCCCGAATTTTCAGTCGATCATGGTCAAAGGGTCGTTGACTCTATCAGTCGCGATTGACATGTCGATCGCGATTGACAGGTCCGTCGCGAGTATTCAGTCGGTCGTGGTCAAGCAGTCGTTGACTGGGTCGATCGCGATTGACAGGTCCGTCGGGCTGTGAGTCGCGATTGACTGGTCGATCGCGATTGATGGCTCGATCGCGATTGACACGTGTCAAGCGTAGATTCTGTTGGTCGTGGTCAGTCGGTCGTTGACTCTGTCCGTCGCGATTGACGTGTCGATCGCGATTGACGTGTCGATCGTGATTGACAGGTCAGTCGGCAAATGTCTGTCGTGGTTTGTTAATTGCGATTGACAGGTTGATCGCAATTGACAAAAAACTGAGGAATTTCAAAATTTTAAACACATATTCATGAAGCTCTAGGCCTATACAACACAATTATACACTTTGTTTTGCAAAATAGTCAACTTTTTTGTCGATCGCGATTGACAGAGGTCAACACCTCGGGAGCTGTACAGTTACCTGCTGGAGCTGGTGCAGCTGCTGGGGATGCTGATTCCTGTAGGAAATCTCAAAAAACACAGAAAAGCACAAGCACACAATCGCTCTCTCGCTCTCTCTCACAAGTGAAATGAGGGAAATGGTATGGGTGGGGTGATATGACCAAAAACTGAAATTTTTCACGATGATGGAGATGGATGTGGGAGATGGTGAGGATGATGATGGTGATGATAAAAACAAAAGAAAATAGATAAAAGTGAAGAAAATACCTATGACTCCAACGCCTCAACTCTACGTATTACCATCACACGCTCGTCCTCAAAGCTCGATCCCCGGCAACGACGCCAAAATTTGGTGTAGCTCAATGATGAGTAGCACCTCCTCTAATGTCAATCCGGGAAGACGTGAGGATGGTATGATGACCTCGAGCAAGTGAAGGCACAAGTGCGTGAGTGAGAAGCACACAAACATGCACACACATACACACGCACGCGCACACTCAACAAGAAAAAAGAGAAAGACAATGGAGTTTTTTTAGATTACTTCCAAAATGCTCATACAAGTTCAAATCTATTACAAGCTAACCTCAAAAATGAGCTCTCTAGCTCTATTTATAGTTTTTGACTAGTTTCTGGCCCTGTCCAGACCTAGTGTCTGGCCTAGTTAAAAATTAGGTTCTCTGGCCTATTTGGAGGCTCAAACGGAGTCTAAAAAATGTGAAAACTGATAGGTAGGTACTTCTAAAGCTCCTCAAGCTCAAGGACTCCTTGGCTTGCACAAAATGGAGCTACAAAGGTATGAAATGATATTTACAATGGTTTTTAGTGATGAGAATCACTATTTTTGTAGGGATTTCTTCTAACAGTGTGACATACATTTCTTGGAGCTCCCTACTTGCTCCTCCTTCTTGTGTGCCCACCTCTTTGATGCATGAAAAATTGAGATGGCCTACTTGCGAGATCTTGTTTGACTACTGTGTCTGCTTGTGCCTTCTCTTCGCTCCGACTCCCTTCCTAGGCTTCCTTGTCTTGTGAGTCCTTTAGTTCCTTGACTACTGCCAACAATGAGACAATGAGCTTCAAATGATCATAGTGACTAGCATTATTATAATTAGAAAAAATCCTTTTAGAGGAGTGATACACATAATGTTGAGTGTATAGAATGCACAAGAGTACAAGAAATAAGCAAAATATGCTTTGGGAATGACTCAGACACTCAACAGTGCTACCTCCTATTTTTTAGGAATGCATAGAGATAGACATTGAGACAGAAAAACTACAATTTCTCTCAATCTAGTGAACCAACTGCTTTGAACCTTTAAACACATAAACTAGACACTAATACCATTCCATTAGTCATCTAATTTTGAGCTTTTTAGAGAGATAATTTTGAGCTTTGTAGAGAGAGTAGCAACCTCTGCAAGATTAGTGTAGTTGAAGAAGATGATGCAAAAAAATGAAGGAGCAATACAATGATGGCCAAAAGCGTATGTATATTACCTCCATGTAGTGTACAAGTGATTTGAAGTCTTTATATAGACTCTTGAAGTGCTCCATGACTTCTAAAAGTGGATTGAATTTAAATGAAGGCAGGATTAGTTGTTGGAGGGAATCAAGTCACTTTCCTACAATCTAGGAAAAGTGAAGATCTAGTTGAATCTACTTTTAGGTGATTGATTGATTCATTGATTGCAAATCAATGACCTCAAATTGGTGGAAGATTGGATCTCTTTTTCTACTTTTACATGTGTAAAAGTAGAAAAAGAGATCTTTAACCATGGTAAAAGTTCCATAAAAAATCTTTTAAAAATTTACATTAAATGAGCATAAGTAAAAGAACTCTCCAACAGATATTCTTTTGATGTAATCCAAATGATAGCTTTTTGATGTAGATAAAATCCACCTCAAGCATAGTGTAAGCTTGATGTTCCAACAACTCCCCCTCAAGCTAAAGTATGCTTGAGTCTTCATTCTCTAATAGGTTGAATACTTACCATAGCTTTGAATCTACAAAGCGTTATTCCATCAAGTGCCTTCGTAGGGTGTCTTTGTGCCTTCCCAACCTAACATGCATCACATCTATTGATCATGTGTTGCTTTGATATATTTGGTAGCCCTAGAACACTTTGATCCCTTCATATATCCTTCAAGGTTGTTTCATTCATATGAGCAAGTCTCTTATGCCACACTTCAATCTCACTTAGGGTTTGAGACCCAAAAGTGAATAGAGCTATGTTCGTGGTTTCTCCTACTTCAAAAGTAAAGAGCCTACCATGCTTCTCACCTCTGGTTATCTTCTTGAAGCCTTGACATGGATCTTCCACAAAAGCTCCATGTTGGGTGAACCTAACTTGCAAGCCTTTTTCAACTATTTGGCTTACACTTATTAGGTTTTTAGTGATAGTGAGTATGTAGAGAACCTTACTAAGAATGTTTGTCCTGCCATTGGAAGCTTTGGCATTACCAATCTTCTCCACATTGTGCTTTGTGTCATCCCCTATTTGAACTTTATTCCTATGCTTTGGACTTTCCAAATCAGATAGAAGAGCAATGTTGCTTGCAACATGATTTGAACATCCGAAATCTATGTAGAACAAATGATCATCTTTCTTACCTTCTTTTTGGCTTAGATTCATTAGAAGCAATGAGTCTTTGTCCACCTCTACCTCTATTGCTACCATATCCACCTCTTCCACTTCCTTTCTAGGTCTTTCCATTGGACCATCAATTTTGAGGGGTGTGGTTGGTCTTATCACAGATGTCACAACGTTGAACATTCTGACCTTTGACTTTGTCTTGCTTCGGTCCTTTCTTCTTCCCTTTCCACTTGCTCTTGCTTATGAAGTTGGCTTGGGAAGTCTCCTCGTCATCTTCTTCCTTCTTCTTGTCTTTCAACTTCTTGTCCTTCTTATTTGCAAATAGAGCACTAGTTGAATTACCATGATAGGAGTTACCTTCGTTTATGCTAATGTTGGCCTCTTGATTGAAGATTTGTCCAAGAAAGATGTTGAAGTTTTGAGTTTGCACATCCATGATGAGATCATAAGCCGTGGTGAAGGATTGACATTGCTTATCACTTGGAATCCCATTGAGAATTTGACTCATGATAGCTTCTTCTTCAATCTCCAATGGATGCTAACTAATCTACAACCTCCTTGACCTTGGTAACAAAATTTGTGATGGTTTGTTTAGGTGTCTTCTTCATTTTCTTGAACTCGTTCCAAAGGTTATTCTTTCTTCATTTGGTACTAGCAAAAAAGAAAGTCTCTAGGGCATCCCAAGTCTCTTGAGATGTCTTGCATCCTCTAATATGTGGTAATAGAAAGTCAAAGATAGCGCTTAATATGTACGGTCTTGCTTGACCATCCCTTGCACACCAAAGTGTGAGCTTATCTGTCTCCTCTTGTGTAGGTGCTCCTTTGGATCTTCGAATAGGCATAGCTTCATCACCTGCTACAATTCCATAAAGATTTCTACCTTGCAAATAGGCCTCCATTCTGATTTTCCAAGCCACATAGTTGTGTCGATCAAGCTTCTCAATCATTGAGGAAAGCCCGTCACCCATCTTGATCTAGTTCTGATACCAATGAAGGAACTTGGAGAGGCTTGTAGGAGGTAGAAAAGTGAGTTGCAAAGCGACAAAGTTTCATCTAGCCAACTGGCACAAGAACAACCCTTGAGTGTATGGAGACTCAAACAGACCTTATAGGCATGCGATAAGTGCAATAAATGCACCACGTACTTTGGAGCATCAAGGAGAAAGAGTCGATACAAAACAGATAGTTTGCACATTGACTAGCTCAAAAAACTTACTATCTTTGGATGAAATAATGAACTTCAAATGCTTATAGCGACCAACGGGAGAACAATTAGAAAAACTCCTTTTGGAGGTGTGATACACATAGCGTTGAGTGTATAGATTGCACAAAAGTACAAGAAATAAGCAAAACATGATTTTGGAATGAATCAAACACTCAATAGTGGTACCTCCTATTTTTCAAGAATGTGTAGAGATAGACTCGAGATAGAACAATTGTGATTTCTCCCAATCTACTAAACCAAATTCTTTGAAAATTTACACACAAACTAGATACTAATGTCTTTCTAATTAGTGGTCATTCATCCAACTGCAAGGTGTGTAGTGAGAGCAGTAGCCTCTCCAAGCTTACTATTGTTGAAGAAGATGATGCAGAAAAATGAAGGAGCAAGACAATGATGGCCACAAGTGTACGTATATTGCTTCCATGTAATGTACAAGTGATTTGAAGTCTTTATATAGACTCTTGAAGTGCTCGATGACTTCTAAAAGTGGATTTTGAATTCGAATGAAGGCAAGATTAGTTGTTGGAGGGAATCAATTCACTTTCCTATAATCTAGGAAAAGTGAAGATCTTGTTTGATCTACTTTTAGGTGATTGATTAATTCATTGATTGCAACTCAACCACCTCAAATTTGTGGAAGATTAGCTCTCTTTTTCTACTTTTACATGTGTAAAGATCTAGGCTTTTACAATGGTAAAAGATCCATAAAAAATATTTTAAAAAAATTCAATAAATGAGCGTAAGTAAAAGACATCTCAAATGGACATTCTTATGTTGTAATCCAAACAATAGCTTTTTGATGTAGATCAAATCCACCTCAAGCAGAGTGTAATCTTGATGTTAAAACACTATCTTGAGTGTTGTGTGGTCCAATGTGTAGTCCTCGAGGGCATGCCTTCACAAGATGACCAACCTTGCAATATGCAAATCAATGATTTGGAAGGGCCGAGTACCCAATGCTTTGAATCAACCACTCACTTAAAAGTAGTGGAAGCTCAATCTTCAAATGCATACCAAAGGAAGGCCCATCACCTTGGTCATGAAAAAGGCCACCATCTTTGGAACCTTTAAGAAGGTGCCAAGAGACCCTCCAATCTAGGGCAACATGAGTAAATGCTCACATTGAATCCCAAGGAAGCAAGTCATCATAGGAAACCCTTGTGCTTCTCTCGGAATGAAGGCAAAAGAGGAGGTTACTGAAGGATCAAAGCCATGAGTCCATTGGACAAACCTAGGTTAGACATATCCAAACCACAATGAGTGAAAGAGAGATCATCTTGGTGGGGGCCTCCGAAGTAGGGTCTAGATATCAAATCACTTTCCAATCTTGACGAGAAAGATACTCTAAAGAAGGTCCCTGAGCTTGCCATGACTGGGGTGCAATTCGATGATTTTGCATATAACTAAGGAAACTTGTAGGCATTTGACTTCTCAAAACCAAACACACTCTATCCTCATTGGTAAGGGCAAGCAGGATGGGTGATGGTTGCGTTGGACAAGGAGGCTTCATGTAAATCCCTCTCTGGGGCAGGCTTTGAGGCCATTCATGTCGGATGCATGCATGACAAGAAAAAAGGACAAGGATGCTACTTTTGAGACACCCAGGCCACAAACAAGTGAAAAGCAAAAAGATCCCAAAGAGGGTGGAAGGGAGGGGGGGGGCAAAAAGAGGATGGGGGAGAGAAGGGGGAGAAGAAAGGGGTGAGAGGAGAGGCCGGGGGGAAGGGGGGAGTGTAAAAGGAGCAACAAGGAGGGAGGCAAAGGGGAGAAGGGAGGCAAGGAAAGGGGCAGACAAGTGAGGGGTGTACGAGGGTGGGGAGAAGGGAGATGGGGTAAAAATGGAGGGGGGAAGGGGTGAGGGGGGGTAGAGGGGTGGGAAGGGGGGAGGTAAAGGCAGTGGAGGGTTAGGGTGCAGGGGGGTCCTCTAGCACAGGGGAGAGGTGGGAGGGGGGAGGTACCAAGGGTGCTAAAAAGGGGAAGGGGAGGGAGAAAGGGAGAGGGAGGTAAGCATCAAAGGGGGCATGCAGGAAGAAAGGGGGAGAGGATGTGATGGGGGATGATTCTAACACCCCAATGCAACAATGGAAGATGGCTTCCCTCCACTAGGTCCATAAGCAATGATATGTGCTCACTGTTTTGAACTTTTATCTAAATCTATATAAAGACTTATAATGAAATTTTGTAGGCTCCAACTTGACCTTGAGAGCTATCTAAATAGCTTTAAATCATCCCAAATGGATATTCCAACTGGGAGAATCATCCTCTACAAAACAAGCTACCTATTTCCAACACTCTCTGCATGTGTAGAGATATAGCTTCATTAACTTGACATGCTCCACCTTGACATCCTTTGACATGATCTTCTCTCACATAAAGTGGTAATGCACTTCTATATGCTTCGATCTTGAATGGAACATCGGATTTTGAGTCAAGCATATGCTACTTATATTGTCACAAAAAATAGGTACTTGCTTAACCTACAAATCAAGATCAACAAACAACTTCTTGAGCCACATAAGCTCACATGAGACTTTTGCTAAGCATCTATACTCAGCTCTGATTGAGGAGAGATCCACTGTTGTTTGTTTCTTTGACCTCCATGAGATGGTCTTCCTCCCTAGCATGAGAACATATCCACTAATGCTCCTCCTATCACCTTTGGAACCTGCCCAATTAGCATCACAATAATCTTGTCCATTTAATCCATCATCAGATGGATAATATAGCCCTTCATTCAGTGATCCTTTAAGGTACCTAAGTACCCTATTGGCTACAACAAGATGAGGTATTCTCGGAGCTTGCAAAAATTGAGATAACACTCCAACTACATGTGCAATATCTGATCTTGTCATAGTAGCATAGAAGAGAGAACCAATTATTGACCTATACATGGTCACATCCTTCACTTCTTCACCTTCATGAGCACTTAGTTTAACATTTACTTTTAATTGATTCAAAATGGGCTTGCAATCACACAAACCAAACTTCTTCAAAAGATCTAGAATGTATTTCCTTTGCATCAAGTATATACCTTCCTCTTTATATAGTACTTCAATCCCAAGGAAGTACCTTAAAATCCCTAAATCATAGATTTTAAACTCACATCCAAGCTTCCTCTTTAGTTCCTTTATTTTGGCTTCATCATCCCCTGTAATGATCAAATCATCAACACATATACAAATAAAAACAATTTTGCTACCTTCCCTCTTTACAAAGATTGATGGCTCTGCATGACTCTGATTGTATCCACATTTTACCAACTAGTCCACAAGTCTTTGGGTCCAAGCTCTTGGGGCTTGCTTGGGTCCATAAAGAGCCTTCTTAAGCCTACATACATGATGTGGAAACCTCTCATCTTCAAAGCCTTGGGGCTGGTCCATGAAGACTACCTCTTCAAGCGCTCCATTTAGGAAAGCATTATTCACATCCAATTGGTACATCTTCCAACTTTGTGAGGCTGAAATTTCAATCAAACTTCTTATGGTGGATATCTTAGCTACTAGACTGAATTTTTCCTCAAAGTCTATGCCACAGTTTTGAGCAAAACCTTTGGCAACTAACCTCACTTTATACCTAGAGATGTTCCCATCTGTGTGACTCTTTACCTCGTACACCCATTTGTTGCCAGTGACTTCATATCCTTTGTTCTTGGCACCAATGACCAAGTATCATTTTTTTTTAAGTGCTCTTACTTCCTGCTCCATGGCTTCAATCCTTCCCTATGCTTATTTGCTTCTTCAAAAAAGTTAGGTTCTTCACAACAGATAACTTGACTCATGTAGGCATAGTTTCTTGCAATAAATGAATCATAAGTTAACCTTTGGATAGGGTATTTAACCCTATTGGATGACCTTAACTCACCATTAGGTGGTAGGAATCTCCTCTTCCTTGGTTTATATGCTTTAAATCCTACAATTTCTAATTTTTCCATATCTTCATCACGTGTAGATTCCATGTATAGTAATCGATGGTCTTCCTCATTTGCCTTTTCCTTCCCTTTGCTACTTCCTTCACTTGAATGAGCTTCATTCCTTGTCCTTCCATGACAAGATGATGTATTAGTCTCGTTTTATGGTGTGTTTGAAATGGTTGGACCACTCATCTCCATGCTTTGGTGTTGCTCTTTGAACTTCTTCTCGACTTCATATGCTTCATCAACTTGTAACACATCTTTGCTACCATACCAAGGCATCAACTTATCAAATAATACATCCCATGACACTTTAATCTCTATTTTGCAAGGATTATAGAATCTAAAACCATTTTGCTCTAAAGAATGTCTAAGAAATATACACCTATTTGTCTTTGGGTCTAAATTGTGTCTCAATTCTTTAGGTATGTGAACATAACACACACAACCAAATACTTTGAGATGTGAAAGGTTGGGTTTCTTACCACTCCAAGCTTCATAAGTTGTAACTCCATGTACTGCAAAGGTTGGAAACCTATTCATAATGTATATTGGTGTATTTTTTGCATCAGCCCAATAAGAGTTAGGAATATTCATTTCATTTAAGAACACTCTAGCCACTTCTGCTATGTATATATTCTTCCTCTCTACCACCCCATTTTGTTGAAGTGTATAATTGCAAATGAATTGTCTTTTGATGCCATGCTCATGTAGAAGATCTGAAAATTCATTTGAAAAATACTCTCCCCCTCCATCCAATTTGAGAGTCTTTATATACTTCCCTATTTCCTTCTCCACTAGGTTTTTGAACCTCTTGAAGTGGTAAAAAACCTCTAACTTTGACTTCATGCAATACATCCGAACAAAGCTTGAATAATTATCTATAAATGTGACAAAATATCTATTACCTCGAATGGATGGCTCCCTTGTAGGTCCCTATACATCTGTGTGTATGAAATTCAACACTTTGTTGCTCACATGTGCTCCATTCTTGATTGGCAATTTGCTTTGTTTCCCTAATTTGAAAAGCATGGCACAAATGTTGCATATTGTAAGATGTAAAATCAGGTTGACTACTCAACAAGCCCTCCCAATTCATCAGCTCTTCAACTCTGATAGCATCCCTTCAACTCTGATAGTAGCTCTCTCTTAGCCTAGTCATTTGATCTAGTCATCTTCGCCTCTATAGTGCCATCATGTGTTCATCCGCTCTAAGAGTAGATATACATTCTTCCACTCTTACTTCTCCTTCAACCAGAGATAGTATTATTTTGTATATATGGTGTCATTTTTCTTTAAATACTTGTTGAATCATGAACAAAAAATAGAACATGCCTCTATGAGTGAAGATTAGAAAATGAGTGAAGGTCATTTAACTGAATTAGAAAGTGGTGTTTTGAACAACAATGAGGATGATATGACATCTTTAAGTATTCCAACTCAAAATGGAATAGAATATGCAAAACATGTGAAAGAAAAATAATCCGAAGGAGTATGAAATTATGTTGTGAAAAACTTTAATGCATCTAAGGATGAAAATGCCTTGACGGCCAATGCGGATGTTGTTGAAGGTAAATTACTTGAATTAGAAGGTGTTGTTTTCAGTAAAAGTGATGATAATATGGCATGTTCAAATATCCCAATGTCAATAGGAAAACTTTGAAATCATTTGGAGCCTACGCCAAGCCATACATTTGGACACCTACACTATATTGTTATTCATGAAAAATTCTTTATTCCATGACAAAAGTGGACAGAATTTGGCTATGGATGAAAGAATCAGTCAATCCATGAGCTATAAACTCAAACCACTCATGGTTTATAATCAAAGGATCCATACGAATTCGGAGTTCAGTTTTGGATATTTTTCTCAAAAAAGCAGTACATTGATTAATTGAATGGATAAGAATTCCATATGATTTTCTGATAGCTTTTTAAGCATGAGATCAAATGTTGTGCAAATACAAATTGGAAATGGAAGTAGAATGACCATACCATGTCACGATTTCGCTATTCAATACAATAAAACGGGACACAATAATGAGATGATACGCATGATGAATCTCATCAAAAGTAGAGTTGCAAAGAGACAATACTTTTTTGGCGATGTGTGGGTGCAAATGTAATGGCATCTAAGAGGTACATAGACTGGGTTCACACAGAGTGGCGAGAGAAATGTCCGCTTTGATGAAGGAACTTGAATGAAAGCTCGTGATAGATTGGTGTGAGATCCATCACAACCCAATAAATGAACCTAGGAGTTTCATCATAGAACGAATTTGGGTGGACTATTTAGTATGAAGAAGAAGGACAAACGAGTTCCAACCTAAGAAGGATTATAGAAGAAGGATTATGTCTGTGCCCCAGTAGAGAAAGAACAATTGTACAAGTGAACGGGCCTAGATGGGACCCCCCAAATCCCACAAAGCAAGGGTTACTTAAAGCTTGCTAGAAAACATTAGGTTGATAAGCCCTCTCATGATCTGCCCACTTGATTTAAATCTTGTTCCTCTCGAGAAAAAACATTCTATGATGCCGAAAAGGTAGGGGATTTCTAGAACTCAAAATTCTTTTGCCTAAAAGAAAAAGAGATTTTTTGATCGACCATTCTTTAGGAGAGCTAACAAAGTTGGTAGCACACCTCTCTTTCGAGATCTTCCAGAGGTTCTCACCTCTTATAGCATTCCATAATGTTGAGGAATAGCTGATTGCTTCACCCAATATCACATGATTCTAGTTTATTTGTCCCTCCACTACCATGATTCTCCCAAGTGTCCACTAGATCAACATTGACTTGGGGCATGAAAAGAAGAGGTCTCCCAAGTTCTCATTGCCATGATGGCACCAATTACACCATGGAGGGGCTCCAAAAATTGTTTTAACTTTTACATTGGTCCAAATTCCATGGTGGAGGATTTGCCAAATAAGAACTGATTTTTTAATCTCAATAAGGGATGCCAAAGGGATTGAAACTTGAAATCCCACTTAAAACGCGATCGAAATGGACACCATCTCCTATTAAGCATGACATGAAAGTCCACATTCTTCTTGAATCTTGGAATTTTATCAAGACTCTTGACATTGTGCCATCTAAGATCCTCAATGTGAGGAGAGTCATGCCCAATAGGAGGTGAATCCTTGAGTACTCCCAAGCATTAAATTTTCTCCACAACATGCACCATTATTCATAGTCCACTCTCTTAAGCAAGTCGATGCCCTCAAATCTAATCCATTGGCATGTTTCTTGATTCTAGAGGTGTTTCCAGAAATGAAAACCTTTGTTGGAAAGCTTCGTAGCTTTTTGGAGGTTCCAAGTCTCAATATGTCTGATGCGTTGATAGGGAACCATATTGAAACATTGTGTAATACCGGCCATCCATTTCCAATCTTCATTGATATTTATACATTTTTTCACCTTGTTCCAACTCTTCCACATGGACCAAACTAAGCTCAAGCATCTTAGAGTCACCTGATAGGGCGAGAACAAAAGAGTGAGAAGATCAATACCCTTCCACCCTGGAAGGCCCACAAGTCTAAAAGCACTCTTGTTTTTGAAAATTAGTTTTGCCCTAGAGGCATCCATGTTGTTCCACACTTTAATTAACCATTTTGCTACCAACTTCTTGGGCATTCCATGAATGCCTAGAATGCCCAAACCACATTGATATTCTTGGCTTATGCAAGTAGCCCATTTAATCTTGGGGACACCCCTTCTATTAGGGTTTCTCATCCAGAGAAAGTTTCTCCACATTATTTCCAATTTGACAATCTCTTGCTCCTTTAGTATTCAACAAGAGAGAAAGATAATAATTGAAGAAAGAAGGAATGTGTTAACCACCATAGATCATCCTGCCAGGTTGATCTGCATACCTTTCTAGGATGCCAACTTGTTATCAAGCTTAGAAAGAGCCAAGCTCCATTGTTGTCCCATCGAAACACATTGAATCCCATAAGAATACCTAACAGGTGGAAGATCTTGTCTGTTGGGAGTAGTTGATAGCCATCATCAACCAAAATTTGAGGTGGATGTCCCATAAAGAGACCTTGAAAGACAATTTAGAGTGGTTTATTTTTAAATTGTATGCCTCACAAAATATATTTAGGCAACACCAAAAGGTATCAATGCTCGCCAGATCATTATGCACAAAAGAATTTGTATCATCGACAAAGAGTCTCATGATCATGTGGTCTTGATTGAGGGGAAGAAAGATGCCTTGAATAAGACGTAAGCATGCATGATGATTAACAAGGTATTTGACACTACTAGAAACAATTGCAAAGAGAAGAGAGGCCAAGGGGCATCCTTTTTTGATAGAATGTTTTAATCAAATAGCTTGAGAAAGCTAGCCATTGATCATATTATCTCAGCTGATGCATTTCCCAACAATGTTGAGATAATCTTGATGAATATCTGGTTGTAGTCCATGTCTTTTAAAGATTGGAGAATGAAGTCCCTCTCGAGTCTATCATCAGCTTTGTTGAAATGGATCTTAAGGAAGAGGACATCTTGAGCGGATTTTTTAGTGAAAACCAATCCTTCACAAACATCAATGATAGCATTAAGGATGGGACTCTCCTTGATGAAACCTTTTTTATGTTAGTATATGATCAATGCCTACCCCTCATGATTGTATGCACATTTTGTAAGGCCCCCATTATGAGGAGAAGCCAAGCATGCATTACCCAATTGATGGGAATCCCAACTTGCATGTTGGATGGTCATATTTGACCATGTAAGGTATTGTAAGGAAAGGGAGTTACTAGGGTCCCCAATTGTGGGGTCCGGGGCAGCAATGAGCAGCCCCGACTAGAGGGTCCAAGGGGGACAGCGGGCCCCCTAGCTGGGGGGTCCCAGGGGGGCAGCGAGCCCCCTGGTGGGGTTCTGGGGCAGCACCTCGGGGGCGACGGTAAAGGGAATATTCCCTCTCAGAGTCAGAAATCATTTCTATTTGTTAGGTCGGTTCAACCGACCTAAGCCGTGTATGGCAATTATGCGGACGGTGGGTGCCCACGCTCTACCGCCTATGTATAGCCATCCATGGAAGGCCACCCATGATCCTATATATACATGACTTCTGCACTACTTGAGACATTGAATTGAGCCAGCATACCTCTACCTTGTATCTCCCTATCTAGATTTGTCTAGATCACCATTTAAGCTCTACCTTGAGAGCACACTGATGGACAATGCCATCATCTTTGTACTTGCTGCTAGTAGAAAATTGTTGAGATTCTCCTATATCTGTTATCTTCTCTGCTACTGCTCCTGTGTTATATTGCGTAACTATTGTCTTACATTTTATCCTCACTAATCTAGTATTATAAGTGAAAAACAATTCAATTGGCAATAACCTTAGCAAGGATCTTGTAACTGGTTTGTAACACCATAATTACACACCAATTTTCAATTTTGATCTTGGTTCCTTTTTTTTGTGAATAAGCTAGATAACGCCTTCATTTAGATATTAAAGTAGCACATCAAAAGATACAACCTGTTGCCACACCAGACATAACGAGTAGTCACCACATGCTTGAAGATCTTGAAAAATGCATTGGTGAGGTCATCGAGCCCTAGGCTTTTGCCATTAGGAAGTGACTTAGTAACTTGAAGAATCTCATCATCCAAAATGGGAGCTTCAAGAAGAGGCTTCATATTTTGTAGAATTCTTTTGGTTCTGATTGTACAGATGGTCACCATGCAATCACACTTACGAATAGAAAAAGGTGCGGAAACCCAAAAAATCTGGGTAAAGTGATTAACAATAAATTATTCTCTTCATCTATCTTGCATTCAAACCCATCTATATCCATCTTCAAAGGGATTTGTTCCTTGAATTGCTTCTTCTTGAGGATGCTGCATATCTCTTTAGTAGGTTTGTATGCCTTTCCTTCCTACCAATCTTTAAAGTATATCTATAGATTCTTTCTTTGAATTTCCTCTCCATATGTCAACATGCTTATGGTTTTTCGGAGTCCAATTTGGTATTGAGAGCAACCTTCATTTACTTCTTCCTCAAAAAACCTCAGCCTTCAATAAATATTTTCCTTTCTAACCCGATGAATGTTTTTAAGATTCTTCTCATCCCTAACCAAGTTGTGTTGTGTCTTCATGACAACCATCCTCCAACACTTGGTGAGTGAGGAATAGGTGGCAAAGGCCTAGCTCAAGCGAGCAATAATCTCCTGCTGGATCGAGGAGAATGAGAAGGTTGTTTGATTGGCATGAAACCAAGGGTCTTTCTTGAGAATGATGATCGGCTTGAAGGTAAGCGGAATTGGGTAGTGATCAAAGAAAACAAGGTCCACACATTGGGAGAGCGAAGGGACCTACTTATTGATGATATTCTATGTAATATACATCCTACAAAGCCTAGCTTTCCACATATCCACTAGATCCAAGTGGAGCTTAACGTGGTCCTAGACATTCTTTGCATGATCATCAATCACCCACCTTCTTTTCCCCCATCTTTTAGAAAGAGCCTCCACCATATCAAAGTCCCCACAAAGAACAACATTGAGGGACAGAGAGTCCAACACTTTCCAAGTGGCAATTCTTTCTAGATTGATATTGGGAGCATAAATGGAGACTATGGTGAATTATAGAGGACCCCCAAAGAAGCACCAATCCACTAATGGTTTTGATCTGCCCCAGTATCCAAAAGTTTAGCATACCAACTATGATTTATGTCTAAAGTTGATCCATCACTTCCCTTGCGTCCATAGTGGAGAGATAGACATGGAAAGATGAAATAAATTTCAATCTCTTTGAAGTTCCTCCCCCTAAATTTTGATCTCTTGAAGATAGATGAAGTCTAGGTTTAAGCTTTTATCATGGATCCACTGGTTAAGTTCACACAACCCTCTAACATTCAAAGAAATGATTATCATTACCAGAGGTTAAGTTCTTTGCAGGGAGGGGCCTTGTCCCTCCTTTTTTTTGTTTTTCTCATCATCTTTCTTATTCAAGGTGGAGGGGTCCTGACAAAGGACTCTACAATTATGGGGCTTTACAATGGTATCTGAATAGGTTGTTTCCCTCTGTGAGAAGTCTTCTTTGGAAATGAGTCTGGTATCCTTTCGAGAATTGTGGATCCTATTGGTGCAAAGTTCAAGCCTACACATTTGGCTAGAAGTTCATGAACAAATGAAGCTCCATGGAAACCATTGCCATGAAGACTTTACCTTTTACCATTTGTAAAAGCTTATTTAACTTGAAAGAATATTGGTAGCTATCTACAAACTTGTGGAGTTTGTTAGATGGAAAAGTCAAGAACTTTATTTTGGAGAGCATAATTCTTAGATTGATGGATTACTTTTAGAGAGAGACAAAAGTTGAATTCAAATTCAAATTTGAATGTAGCTGTTATAAAAGTAGCTTGTAAAAAGTTGCGGTTAGAAGTGACTCCATTTCCAAGTTCTCCATTGCCATATTGTAAGAGAGTGAGGTCTACATTGTAACCTACACTACTCACCATCATTAGGCTATGATTGTCAAGCCTATGATCTTGTACAACATTGTTTATTAATACAATAGATCTACATTGCTCATCTATGATCTCTCTGTCATAGTCATTCATAATAGTCAACTTGTACTGCTCATATCTCGGTCATTTCTTCACTATTTTCAATGTTCTATAGCTTGTTGGAATGAGTTCTAAATTTTCTACATGCTCACAAATTTTGAAGGAAATCCATTCAGCCAATTTTGAGAAAAGCGCATCGAAGGACTCACTAGTCAAACTCTACAGAGGTCGTTAAAAATCGGGGGTAATGATTCGATTGGTAAATTGATTGCTCTATGTATAGTGCATCCTTTTACGTGATTCCACTTGGAATAATTAGCTTACTAAGCTTACTAGATATATCTAAAAGGAATTTTTTTGATTCCTATTGTACTGGAAGCACTGAGCATAATAAGTAGTAGCTGTATGAACAAAAATAGAAGGTTTTCATTGATCCTTCAACTTGGAAGTAGTCTGTTTTGGTTCAATATTTTCTCACATCATTTCCAAAGTACATAGGCACTTATTTAGTGTCATTGGAAATCTAAGAGGGCCCACAACTCAACTCTCGAGCTACAAGGGGCTGGTACAAAGCAGGATTTGGCAGTACCTACTCATTTCTTGGAGTGTCCATCCATCTATCCCAACAGTGGTATCAGAGCAAAGCTAAGGTAAAATGGGAGATGGTTTTCCTTGTTTCAGTGATAAATTGGACAGGAACACTACCAAGCATGGTCCTTGAGGATGAAGACATACTTGCAAGGAAGGAGTCTCTATGGACACATCTCATGAGATGAGGAGATGCCCATATTTAGAAGCAAAGGACAACCTACAAGAGAGAAGCATGAAAGACTGAACACATGGTGTGCCAAGGATGCATTAGCAAGGTCTTACTTACTTAACTCAATCTCTGATTTTCTTCTTCCACATATTAGGAACTCTAAGACATCCCAAGAGACTTGGGAAACATTGTCTTCCTATTTCTCTTCCAACACAAGGGCCAAGAAGAACCAACTGTGGATTGAGTTTACCACTCAAAGAAAGAAACCCAAGCAAGGAATCTCAGAGTATGTGACCAAAGTCAAGGATGTAGTAGATCAATTGGCAAGCATAGGAGAAGAAATTGAAGAGGAGCAGATTGTAAGACAAGTAATCAATGATATTAAAGCTGATGACAAATGGGAGAGCTTCACAACTACCATGGACTTGTACATGGACATGCAAATTCGAGACCTTACCACACTCATGGAGCAATTATTTACCCATGAAGCCAAGCTCAACAAGAATGGAGATTCATCAAGAGGTACTAGCTCTTCTGCCCTATACGTTGATAAAAGTAAGTCCAAAGAGAAATGGAAGAACAAAAAGGTTGAAGATGAAGGAACTACCTCCCAAGCCAAGTATGCAGGGAGAGGTAGAACCTCAAGAGGAAGGGGCATAGAAGGTAAGCAAGGTACGGGGAGACCCTATAAATCCTCACCATGTAATATTTGTGGATTTTCAAATCATACTACAGATGAGTGTTACAAGAACTTCAAGAATCAGAGAGGTAGAGGATATCAAAGAGGTGGATATACACAATCTAGAGGAATATTTAATCACCATCAACGATACAATAACAACTACAACAACAACTACAATAGCAACTACCAAGGAGGCTACAAATCAAGGAAGGATTACAACAACTACATAGAGGAGCAAGAAGATTCTCTTTTGATTATGAACATGACTTCAAAACCAGGTATAAATGATGACCATCTCTTCTACATTGAGTCAGGATGCTCAAACCATGTGGCAGGCAATGTAGCTCTCTCTGACCTTGAGGAACCAAAGGGTAAGCATCAGGTACAAACAGGTGATGACACCAAGCACTCAATGATTAAAGTAGGAAATGTTAAGACGTGAGATGGAAACAAGAATCTGTTGAGTAGGGTTTTATATGTACCTACAATTACCAAGAATTTGATGAGTGTTGGACAAATTGTGAAAAAGGATTGCAGGTCACGTTCAACCAATATGGAGCATTTGTGGAGGACCCCAAACAATGGATTCAAGAGAATTTCCAAGGGAGAAAAGACATGTATATTATTCACTTTTGAACTTGAGGATACAAGGAACATTGCACTTTATAGTTACAAAGACCAAACATTATCAGAGCTTGAAATTTGGCATAAGAGATTAGGGGATGTTGGTGAAAGAACCTTTAAACAAATATGTAGAGACCAATGTGTGCTTGGGATACTTAATGTATCCAAGCAACATGACTTATAAATGTGGTGCTTGTCAGTTTGGAAAATCTCACAGGTTACCCTTCTCAAGGAAAGGCTACATGCATGAGGACTACCTAGAGCTTGTCCATATAGATGTATGGGGACCAAGTAGGGATCCGTCAATTTCTGGATCAAGGTATTATGTATCTTTCATTGACGATTACAGTAGGTGGACTGTATTGTACTTTATGAAGCACAAAGATGAAGTATTCAGTTGCTTTAAAAAATATCTTGCACTTGTGGAGAATCAAACAGGAAGAAACCTAAAGATGTTGGAATCAATATCACATATGTTCAAAGTTCTTCAGAGAGTCTCTTCAAGAACATGTCGCGTGGCATGTTGGATAAGGCAAAATGTTCTCAAACTATTGACAAGGGTTCGATCCCTAGCAAGCACAGAGTTCACGAAGAAAGCTTTTTGTAGTTTTTCTTTATTAAAAAGCACACAAACAGCTTCAGACAGCACCGTTTTCACGATATTTGTTTTTGGAGTTTTTTTCTATAGTGATCAATTTGATCGTAGATTTATGCTTTTAGTTATGCTTTTCAAGGAGTACAAATTACTATATAAGAGAGCCTTGGCTCATTGTACACTCACTCAAAGATTTCAAGCTAGAATTTGAAGGTCTTTTTGAAGAGAGAGTGTTCACACACCCTTGAGGAGGTGGAGTTTTGGTGAAGGAGAGGCTACTCTCTTGGAGCAAGAAGTCTTCTACAAGGTGGTGGTAACTATCTTTTGTGAGTTAACCTTATTTTTTTTTTAGGGTTTCTCTACCCTAATCTAAAAATTAGGGTTGGTTGATTTACAATTTTGTTACACTATTTTGTGAGAATAAGGTTAGCTTCGTTGCTCATTCACTTCACACACTTAGATTATTTCAACATAATCTAAATTTTGTATCATCATCTTCCTGGATATTCTTCCATTAGTGAGTGCACCACTTTATATGGTTAAGTAGTACTCCCATGTTGTAATTTGGACATCTATTTTTTTAGTGAGTAAGCATCCAACTTACGTTCTCTATCCTTGTCTCAAGATCTCTTTCTTTCTATCTCTCACTTATCATCTTAATTAATTAAGTGTGTATGCTCAAAATGTTTTACTATTGGAACGATCCTGGGGCCCCAAATTCCAAGACTTGGTATCAGAGTATAATTGACATACACACTTAGTTAAGATGAGTGAGATTAGAATTGAGATTGAAAACAAGTTGGATGGATCTTCTAATTATCCCATGTGGAGTTTCATGATGATGAATTTGTTAGTGAAAAAGGATTTATGGAGTATCGTCAATGGATCCGTAACAAGACCCAGACGAGAAGGCAAAGAGGGAGCCACAACAGGTTCAAGAGGTACTGGAATTACTATTATAGAACCAACTGAAGAAGAGGTAAGTACTTTGACATCCAGAGTCACAGGTAGGTCTTTACCTACAGTTCCTCCTACTGAAGATCAGACAAGGTGGGATGCTAGAGATGCTTTAGCACTTTCATTCATAGCAATGAGTGTCAAAAAGCATATTCTACCACAAATCAAATCTTGTAGAAGTTCTAGACAAGCTTGGTTGAAGTTTGAGAATCTTTTTCAGAGCAAAAACCCTGCTAGGAAAGCTCACTTGAGGAGACAACTAGAAAATACAAGTGTCACTCTAGCACAATGGTGAGTACCAACGTGAGGAGATACACCTCATAAATGTCAATCCGTGGAGATGTGAGGACCGGTGTGAAGACCGCAAGCAAGTGATGGCACAAGTGCATGAGTGAAAGCACACAAGCATGCACACACATACACACACACACGCGCACAAGGTAAGAGCAAAGAGTGGAACAATGGAAGATCTTTGATTGCAAAGGAGTTCTCTTACAAAGCTGAAATCTACAACAAGCTAACCTCAAAAATGAGCTCTCCAGCCCTTTTTATAGTTTTTTGAGTGGTTTTGACCCTTTCCAGACCTAGTGTCCGGCCTAGTTAAAAATTAGTTCGAGGGCTTATTTGGGGGCTCAAACGGAGTCTAAAATTTGTGAAAATTGGTAGGATGGTAGTTCTAATAATCCTCAAGCTCGAGGACTCCTTGGCTTGAACAAAATGGAGTTACAAAAATGAAAAATGGTATTTACAATGGTTTTTAGTGATGAAAATCATTATTTTTATAGGGATTTCTTCTGAAAATTTGACAGGTGCTTCTTGGAGCTCCCTACTTGCTCCTTCTTCTTGTGTGTCCACTTCCTTGATGCACTTCCATGCTTTGTCCTTGACCTTGAGCTTCAACACTCCCCCCCCTCTTGAGTCTGTCGTCCCTGACAGACCCTTGTTGTAGTGGTTGTTCCATGTAGTACGTTGAGAGGTAGTGTCCTTTACGTCCAACAGGAGCAATCCATCTTCCCAATGTAGCCTGGTCATTTGTCTGGTTCTTCACTTTGCCACTGCTAGCTCTTGTAGTTTGTAGTCCCTTTGTATGTACTTCTTCCTGGTATTTCATCTTGATGGTGCATTTGTGAGCTGTCCAAAACTGCTAGTTGCTCAAAGGAGGTGGTCAATGTTGATTATGAGCAACTCTCGGTGGTGGATGGCTTCCTTGCTCTTGTAGTGGTCACCCTGATGTCCTCTGATTCTTCCAAAGATGGCTTTCATAGTTTTCATGCCAAGTACTTGTAACCCATAATGTATGATGGGTAAGTGCATTAGTGCATGGGTTGAACAAAGTATGTGCCTTGTGCATGGCCTTGTAATGTGGCCCTACGTATGCATATTTAGAAAATGTGTGGCAAGGAGTATGGTGCAAGAGATTGGGTCTTGAGCTAAGTGCTCAAGGGTATGCTGACGAAGAGGTTTCCTAATCTATCATGGTTATAGTGTTGTTGAAGCATACACATCTTACCATGGTGAAAGGTCTGTTGATCTTCATTTCTTCGTGTTGTAGTTCCATCATGGTGTTTGACCATCGGCTTGTCTGTTTTGTTGATGGATGTCCTTGCTGATAGTTCGCTGATGAGCATTTTCAAGCACATAGTCCTCTTCCTTTCTTTTCTTTCTCTCTCTTTTTTTTTTTTTGGTTGGTGCACATGATGGCATCAAACAAGAAGAAAGAGGTTAGTATCAATAAAATATTTTACATGTGAAAAATGTGTCTCATGCCTAGGATTTCTCAATTGTGTCTATGCACGGCCATGTAATGTGGCCCTATATTGATGCACACTTTGGAAATGCATGACGTGAATTGTGCAAAAGACAAGGTTATGCCAAAGGCACATGGTTGCTGCACGTCGAGGTTTTCAATGCTGTTGGTGGACGTTGATGCAGCCTTTGTTGGAGGGTGTTAGTGGATCTCAAAAGGACAACTAATTTTAGGGACCCATTTCAGAATAGTGTTGGGTTGCATACAAGTCCTTGTTGACTTCTTCATCTTTGGTTGATTGCTTAAATTTTGTATCTGGAGTGGTTCGTTCTTTGTTGTTGTGGATGCTATGGGTGCCTTAGGCTTCCAAACCCATATCCTTGATGATTGTCTTCTTACTTCTGTCGAAGGGTTGAGTTTATCTTCTTTTGGTCTTTGTGCTCTATTCTTACCCTTTTCTCTCCTTGGCTTCTTTGTTGAGACCTTTTGCATGGTGGTGAGCATAGGCCGTTGTGTATGTAAGAGCTTCTTGGGTACCCACATCTATAATCACCCTTGTTGAGCTGTAGCTAATTTCTTAGGCACCCAGATTTGATGGAGATCTTTTGGTGGAGGTGGGCCTAGTTGCTTGTTTCTTGTCTTCGCATGGTTGGCTTTCCTGAGTGGAAATTGTGTTGGCAAGGCTGGTAGTTGCTCTCTTTTCCGTACCCAAATCTGCTTCATGCTCGGAGCTACTTTGTTCTTGATTTCTCTTAGTCGATTTGGTATAGTGGTTGTCACGTACTGATTTACTTGCCTTTTTGATTGATTGGTTGTGACGACATTAGTCTTCAAACGAAGGAGTCAGCTTGCCTTTGAGTCTGTTCTTTCGTGATCGAGTCCTTCTGGGTCATAGGGCTTTTGACACACACAGCATCTTGTTCATGAAGATTGGTCTTAGAGGAACTGAGAGAGTGTGTGGTGCCATGATTTGTGAGTATGGAGTTGTCTAATTCTAATGTAATGCATTGTTCATGTACCCAAACTTGAAGAAGTCGACTTCTGAGGTTCAAGTTGACTGCATGGTCATAAATCCAATCTTGACCTAGGACAAGTGGCTTTGTAAGGTCCGCATCGTGACACACTAGCATTTTGACTTTTATTGGAACATCTTGAAGGTAGATGGGAAGTTCCACCTCGCCCAAACAAGGGGTTTCCACACCTCCCAATCCTATGAGATATGCTTATATGGGCTTGATGTCCACTTGCAGGTCTTGGCAGTATGAAAGTCTAACTGCACTAGTTGCTGCACCTGAGTCAACCAATGCTCTCACAGTCCTTACACTCTTTCCTTGTCCTACCTCTATGGTCACAAAGGGGCGTCGGTCAATTATTCGAGAAGTAGTTAGGTCTGATTTTTGGCACATGTCCATGTGATATTTTGGAGCTTTTGTGTTGACATCTAGGCCTAGTCACCGTAACTTATTTCTTCTGATGCGCTCTCTAGCCTCTGCTTGTGCTTCTTCTCTAACCCTTAACGGCTCTTCTTTTCACTTCTTAGCAGTGTTGAGTCTCATTAGCATTCCCTCTGTAAGAGGTTCTTGATATAACTTGACTCGACAACCACTTATATAGTTCGACAAGATATCACCTTCTAAAGTGGCCAATTGAACTGCACCACTAGTGGAGATTCTATTAATGATCATGGCTCCATATCCTCGTTTCTCCAATTTGCAGGCATGTTGCTTTAGCGTATAAACCAACACCAGATCTCCTTCTTTCAATCCTTTGTCCTTTACATGGGCATCAAAGTATGCCTTTTGTCTTTTCTTTGCAGCATAGATGCCTGCTGCTGCTCGTAGCCTCATCTCACCTAAGCATTCTAGATCAAAGATCCTGGAGGACAACTCGTGTCCATTCCACTGATGCTCTTGTGCTACTTTCAAGGATGGAATTAGGAAATCCAATGGTAGCACAACATTCTGTCCAAAGACCATCTGAAATGGGGTGGCATTGAGTACCGTTTTGTAGGCAACTCAGTATGCCCAAACAACATGATAAAGCTGTTTGTCCCAATCAAAGCGTTTATTATTTACCACTTTTGTCAATACGTTACATAGGATCTTATTTGTGCTCTCGGCTTATCCGTTAGCTTGGGGATGATATGGGGCAGACTTCTTATGTATCACCATGAATTCTTGAAGGAGATTTTCAATGACTTCATTCAAGAAGTGTGTAGCTCTATCACTTACTAGCTCTATTGGTAGCCCATATCTAGTGAACACGTTCTCGAATAAGAACTTAGGCATCGTTTGAGCATCATTCTTTGTTGTGGCTTTTACTTCCACCCACTTGGTAAGGTAATCAATGGCTACAATAATGTATTCCGCATGGGAGTTTCTAGTTGGGGGGTTAATAGGACCAACAAAGTCTATACCCCACTTCGAGAATGTGCGTCCTCCCATCATTGGCCTCAAAGGCATATCATCTTTTTTGATCGGATATTGTGCTCGTTGACATGTGTCACATTTCTTCACATAGGTATGGGCATCCATATGAAGAGTGGGCCACCAAAGTCCTGAGAATAGGATGGTCTTAGTTACTCGATCAGGCCCGAAGTGCCCACCTGCAACACTGCTATGTGTAGTTTCTAAGACTTTCAAATAGTCTGATTCATGAACACACAGTCTTAAGTATCCATCTTTGCCTCTCAGCTATAGGTTGTCTCCTACTAAGGCATAGTCCTGAGCCTCTTGCTCCATGCTTCTTCTTCGTGCTAGGCTAGCCTCATTGGGTAATGCTCCTGATCTCATGAATTCTACCAATGGAGCACTCCAATCTAGAATTAACGACACATGATAAAGAGTGGCATGCTCCACTAGGGGTCTCTCTTTGCACGTTGGACAATTCTTAATCCAGTCATTAATTTCCTTGTCCATGCTAGGCCAATACACTCCTAAATGTTTTAGATTCTGCAATGTTCGTTGTTTAGAATAGTGATTTCCTAGCAAACCTTCATGGGCTTGTTGCAACCAACTACTATGTTCATCATCCTCAAAACAACAAGCTAGTACGCCCTCGGTATCTTGCTTGTACATACTTCCTGCCAATATTTGATATGGCTGTGATCGTACAATTTCTTCTTTGTTTGTTTTTACGTTCTTATTTGTAGGTTCAAAGGTTAGGACAGGTACTAACTTATTTGCCCATTTAGGAACAACTTCTAAATTGGACAAATAAGCATCAGGTAGTTCATCCGACACTCCTTGCGGTGGCTCTCCTGAAGTGATGCGAGAAAGATGGTCCGCCCTAAGGTGAGTCCTACCTTTCCTAACAACCACTTCAAAATTGTATTCCATTGGTAAGAGGAACCATCTTACTAAGCGTCTAGTATTGCAAGGTTTATTGAACAAATATAATAGAGCTTGATGATCAGTGAAAAACTTGAACTTGTTGGCCAATAGATAGTGTCTAGACTTCTTCACAGCATATACCATGCCTAGACCTTCTCTTTCGCTTGTGGTATAATTTCGTTCGGCCGCATTTAATTGCCTACTAGCATATGCTATCGGCAAATCTAGGTTTCCTTCACCTGTGGGTTGTGCTAGCACACATCCTATAGCATGATTGGATGCATCCACATGGACATGGAATGGTTTATTCCAATCAGGAGTGGTCAGTATTGGTGCTGAACACAAACGTCTCTTCAGCTCATTGAAGGAATTCTCGCATTCATCATTCCATTCAAAATTTGTCAACAACCCATAAAGAGGTTTAGCTATGATGGCATACATGTGGATAAACCTGCGGTAATATCCACAATGGCCCATAAAGTCTTGTACCTCTTTAACATTCCTTTCTCTGGGCAGCTCTGCTATTGCTCTTACTTTGTCCTCATCTGTTGAAATTCCATTCTTAGAAACAATGTGACCTAAGATTTTACCTTGTCGTACCATGAACACACACTTCTCTGGGTTTAGACACACTCGATATTGTGTACATTTGTTGAAGATCTGTCTGAGCTAAGGGATGTGGTATCTTCGTTGTTGGGAATGAGCACATAAATCATCCACATATACTTCTAAGCTCTTTCGCAAGAACTCTTTGAAGACATGACATATGAACCTCTGGAATGTTGCAGGTGCATTGGTGAGCCCAAATGGCATCACACAAAATGCAAAGATTCCCCATTCAATAGCAAAAGCCGTCTTGTGTTGATCTTCTGGGGCAATGGCTACTTGGTTGTAACCCGAAAATCCATCAAGAAAGCTATAAACTTCCTTGCCTACAACACGCTCCAATAAATGTTCAATGACTGGAAGCGGATAACTATCTCGAATCGTAGCAGCATTAAATTTTTTAAGGTTAATACACACTCACAATTTTACATTCTTCTTGGACACCACTACAATGGGGGACACCCATTCAGTATGCTCAATCTCATAGATGAATCCAGCTTCAATCAGCCTGTCAATTTCTTCTTTTATTTTAGCTGCATAAGTGTCATTATATGTGTAGGGTTTTTGTTTGGTGGGCCTGGCATCAGCGGTCATCGGGATTGTATGAGAGCAAATTTTTGGATCTACTCCCTTCAAGTCTCTATAGTGCCAAGCAAACACGTCCCTATATTCCCTTAATAGAGCTACAAGCTTTGCTTCTTCTTTTGCACTTAGGTCATCTCCTATGTATGTGCATCGCTCTTTGTTCCCTTCAATCGTTACCACAATCTTTTTAGTTTTCTCTTTATTATCATATGATTCTCCTATGATGGCCTCTCTCTTGGGCATTTGTACCAGAATTTTTCGGTATTCAACTTCATATCTCTTGAAATTTTTTGGTACTTCAAACAATGATTCCTCCTCTTCCTGTTTCTCTACTTTTCTTTTCTTTTTCTTTTGACCTCCTTCACTTCCTTCCTTTGAATTTATAGTTTTAATACTTGTGGGGGGTTCTTCTTCTTTTTGGGTTAACACTTGTATGTCTTCTAAATAGTGTTCCTCTGAGTCAAAGTAAGTATCCATCACAATGGATTCTAGATCATCGTCATTCTCTTCTTCTTCTATGACCTCACTAGGATCACACTCTTCCAACAAGGGCTGGCACATGAACACTGAAATATCATAACCCTCGTCATCACAATGAGGTGTCCATTGTTCTTCATTGACTGCAATGTCCATGGTAGCTAAGATTTCTGCCCAACCATGAGGCTCAAATTCCTCATCTGGAAATATCATCGGTGTATAGGCTGGGTCTTTGACTGGTCTATCTCCTGGGGGAGTTCCTTCTTCTCTTGCTTTTAGGCGCTTTTCCTCTTCCTCTGCGACCTTGCACATCCACAAGTGAGTATCTTCATGCAGCCAGGATGGGTCAGGTGAACTTCCGGATAGGAGTTGGTGGATAGGATTCCACTGTAGGGGTGGTACATCTCTGAAGGTGTAATCCTTCAAATTGAACTTGGTGGTGACCCCTAAGTGTTGTAAGTACAAGGAGTTGGTTCCCCAATCCTGTACTATTTGCAATTGTTGTAGGAAGGGTCTTCCTAGTATCATCTCGTAGACATTATTTTTCTCAAAGTCACATATAGCAAATGTGTGTTCAAACTCTACACCACAACTGGTTAGAGTTATCCCTTCAAGCAATCCTAGAGGTCTTTCAAAATGACCATCTGCCATTTGAAGCTTCATTCTAGTTGGTCTTAATGTGGGTTTGCCCAATCGCTTCCACAAGGAGGTGGTCGCAATAGCAACACGAGCACCTAAATCTACGATTGCTTTGGTTGTATAACCTTGATAGGTGATTGGAAGATAAGTATTACCTTCTTCACCTTCACTCATGTCTCCTATTTTATCAAGAGGTATTTCTGGAGCTTTTTGCTTAGAGCCCACTTTTGGCATATTGGAATCAAGTTCTAGAACCTGATCCTTCACATGATTCCATAGCTCAGGTTTTGCTTTGAGCAGCTCTTCCACAGTGAGATGACACTGAACCTTAGTGTTCTTCACGACATCAGTGTTCCTTGGAACCACTGAGTCTTCATTTCTTACCAATATTGTGGGAGCTCTGATATGAAGAGATTCAGATTCCCATGGGCCTGTGAATTGTGGCTACTCTTGTAAAGAATTAGATTCAAAGTCTAATCTCTCATCCTCTTGTTGCTCTGTTTGATCTCCATATATAGATGGAATGCCTTGGGGGAATTGATCATGAAGATCATCAATCTTAGGAATAGGAGGGGGATTACCCTTCTCCTTGGCCCATTTCTCTTCTTGTATTTCCCACAAGAACTCTTGAGAGTACTGTTGCATTGAAAGAGGTGCTCCCTCATCCACGGAATCACGAACATAAGCTTTCTTGGGTGGTAATCTTTCTCTTTCAATAATTGGTTGAGCCTGTCGAGGTAAAGAAACCTGCGGCTTGTTTACCAACTGCTCTAATTTTTCTAGTAAGCCCTGGAAATGCAAATCCGGTTTGATAGAGTTTGTTTGATTGAACTTTTGAGTAGTCTCGAGCATAGCTTGAGCTACTTCTACCATTTTCATGCACATTTTTGTTCGTTCAATCTCTTAGTCTGCTCTAGGGTAACTCTTGTCTAGGTTCGCAGCTGTTGGCCCTTCTTGAAGACGAGCCTGATAGGCCTTCAACATCATGTCCAAGCCTTCTGGAGTTGGATCTGCAAGAACATACCCTGATTGCGGTCTATTTACAATGGGCAGTGGGGTGGAATGAGGTGGTGTGGATGAAGGTTCGACATGAGAAGGGCTTTGAGATGCAATGTCTTCTATTTTTGTTTTGGTATCCCCTAGGCTTTCTTCTAGTTCGGATATCTTTTTGTTCCACTTGCGATTAGCCTTCTCTCTAGTATCCTTCCATGTTCTTGGTTTCCTCTTACTAGACTCTCTTGAGTCACTTGGCTCTGGCTGCTCAGTCAGTTTATCTTGTTTTAATGCTTGTGCCCTAGTAACTGCCTGTATGGGAGCCACGTTACTGCTACTTGAACTTGAATCTGCCACTAAGCCTACCACATTGATGGGTGTAACCTTGGGTACACTAGAGGGGTTTCTAGGACATTCTCTTGGGACATGATCCTTACCACATTCAGGACAAAAGCCTTGTATTGTGATGTTTTGTCCTTGTGCCGAAGTGAGTGAGTGGGGACATTCACGAATGAAATGGTCACCTTGACATCCAAAACATGGTCCTCTAGGGGCTTCTGGTCTCGCTTGGGGCCTGGGGTCTGGATTTGTGTACATAACATTGGAGTATTCTGACTCCCAATTTTGCTCCATCCGTGGTGTCTCATATTGATATGGAGAAGTCTCACTTTGCTCAGGTGACTCTATGTAATAAGCTTGTGAACTATCTTCATGGAAGTAGTCTGAACTATGAGCATGAGAGTCATTTTTTTGGTATCAATGGGGTTAGTGGTACCAATGCTCTATTAGGGTTCTCCTCCGCCATCGTATACTTAACTGGGATCACATTGGCAGGAGCTGGTGGTTGGTTTCCTAGGACTGGTTGTGGCCTCTTTGGTGCTTGATATTGCTGCTGGTATTGAGGTTGATATTGTTGTTGTGGCCTATAATATGGCTGTTGGTACTGGTTCTGATACCTACCCTGTTGGTAAGGTTGCTGATAATTTTGTCTGACAGCCTGCCTGTTATAGGGACAATCTTGAGCCGTATGATTTGTGTATTTCCTCTCAATAGTGCAATATAGAGCATTAGGGTTTCCTTGGGGCGGAGTCGTCATAGGGCAAACATTAGCCATGTGGTCTCCTCCGCATGTATAGCATCGCTTCAATGGGGTGACCCTTGGCATTGGTCTATTTTGAACTCCTAGCCTTTTGGCCACCTGCTCAGCTATTTCATCTATCTTAGTGGAGGTTTTAGAGGTATGACTAGTAGAACTATCAGAGTCCTTATAGAGTTTGGACAATCCTAACTCCTCACCCAAGTTGTCCTCTATGTCAATGCATATCCACACACACTCTTCTATGGATCTAGGCTCTTTCAAGTACACATATGACCTTAACTTTGTGCTCAGTAAGCCATCTAAAAACAAGGCCACTTGTTTGGCTGGTGTGGGCAATTCCGGTGTAGGGCATCTTTCCAAGTACTGTCTAAACCTTCTTCCTGCAAGTCGCACTGTTTCTTGGGGTGTCTGCTTAAAGCTGTGGATCAAGGATGATGTGTTATGTCTGATACCACTCTTGGAAAACTCTACAATGAATTCTTCTAGCAGTTGGCCTATCTCTCGATAATTGCGACTATTCAAGGGTTGAAACCAAGCTAAGGAAGTACCCTTAAGAGTCAAACCAAATGCCTCGAACTGGGTGAGCAAGTCCTCAACCTGTTCAGCTCTTAACACTTGTTTGAACTCGGCTACATGATCATAAGGATCTCCTGACCCATCAAAATAGTTCTTCATTGTCTTAAACCACTTGAGAGGGTCTAAGGGTTCTTGAGTCCTCTCGTGGTCTAGGCAATGGGAAATCATGTTCGTCTCTTTGATGCCTATGTACGCGATGTCTCTCTCTTTCAGGTCTTTCATTTTTTATTCTTGATCGGTCTCTACCCACTGTGTGTGCAAAGCCTACCTCAGGTCTCTTTCTAGTTCTTTCCCTCTGGGTTTCATGAGCCTTGGATGATCCTACTCCTTGGAGGCCCTAGGAAACACTAGATCTTAGTGGAGGGAAAATTGATTCACCTTGCCAAGTGTATGCATGCCTATCCTGCTCTGTTACCAAGAACAATTTCTCTGAGGTGTGATCTAAATAGACAACTTTGCCTGGTTTCTCCGGATCCTTGAGCTCGTAGATGGTGACTATTGGACTTGGTTGATCTGGCTTGAATCTCTAGAAGGCTTCCTCCGTTTCTCTATTCACAAATAGTTCTATGCTTTTGTTGTCTTGAGGGATCCAATCTAGAGTGATTACCCAAGTCAAGACTGACTTACCTCTGGGAGTCTTGGGTTCCCGTCCCAGGTCTCCTTGCTCTAGGTCTCCTATATCGTTCTCAGGAATGATATTTCCAAACTCATATGTCCTATCTGGTAAGCTGGTAACCACATACATGGTTCCTTCCTTATCAATGTATGCACCCTCTTCAAACTTGACCACTGGGTGTTCAAGTCCGAAGGGTTGATCAGGATTTTTGAGCTGGACCACTGATCGTCTCAGACCATCCTCATAGATGCGAGCACCTAATTAGTTGATCCTGATGTATTCTAATTGTGTCTTATAGGGACCTTCTGGTGTCTGTAACTAGGAAGTACCTGAGCTACGTGTGGGTCTTTCCATGTTGAAAGAAATTTCTGAGTCACTTGTTTCGGAACTTAGCATGTAGGGATAACCACTTAGTTGTTGTGCCCAAGACTTGGCTGTATGGTTGACACTAGCCTCAGATGATCTAATGCTTTGTCTATCCTTGCCTAAGTGTTTGCCAGATCTCAGGTTCATAAGCCTTGGCTTCTAGTCCCAAAGTTCTCTTATATTGCTCAAAATCCTTTGGAACTCCTTGGTTTTCTAGTTTCCCTAAGGGTCAACTTCTAGTTTCCCTGTGGAACCCCTTCCTTCCTAGTCCAACCTGAGGGTCAACTTCAAAATACCTTATCTAATAATCCTCGTATTAATTTTACCATAACCAGTGGAAGTTTTTGTTGTACTCCCCACGAGCTTTCCAACAAAACCAAAATCACAGCAAATGGATTTCGTATGAGAAAGTTATGCCAGTTCAGGGTTCTGGGGTTTAAAATAGAGAAACAGGACCTCTCAGGAAGTGCTTCAGAACAAGCGATACACGATACTTATCAAGTATCACGATACTTGGAAGCAGATGATACATGATACTTGCCTTGCCACGATACACGATATCTCCACTAAACGATACACGACACTTGACACAGAAGTAAGTCCATGATACTCGATACTTAGGCCACACGAGACACGATACTCGACCAACTAGGCAGATCACGATACTCGATATCCAGCAAGTATCGTGGAAGGACCCTCACGGTATTTGATATTGCAGAGGTATCGCCAAGAGGAATCCCACGATACACGATACTCGATTTCAGGCGAGAGTTAGACTCACGATACTTGACATTGCAGGTCACGATACACAATATTGGGTGGGTATCGCAAAAACAATCAGGATACACGATACTTGGAATTCCCACGATATTTGATATTCCTCCAGTATCGTTTTCATATCTCTACGATACTCGATACGTGACCAATATCGTGAGAAATTTTTTGACGATACTCGATATCTACCAGGTATCGTGAAAGTTAACTCCACGATACACGATACACGATATCTGTCTAGTATCGTGAATGTTTCTCAGCAATACACGATACTCGATATGTGACGACTGCAAGTATTGCGATACTCGACCACAGGAGTTTCACGATATCCAGGTATCGCGATACTTCAATCGTGGGAGAACACGATACTTGGATTTTTTGGAGTCCAAATTCAAAACTTTTTGCAAATATGAGTACCTTGTGTCCTCCTTGTCACTCCTATGTGTTTGTAGATGCCAAATCTCCCTTCAAACCCACGATATTGCACTCATGATACTTGGCACAGGTTATCTCACGTCCAAGGTTGTTCACTCTGATTTTCGGCTATTTTGGTACTATTTCTTCAGTGTTTCAGTCCTGCACCCTCTCTAAGGCTCTTCCTCACAACCACAAGTAAAAAGCGATGTGAATGGACTCTAAAAAATGGAAAAAACTGAGAATATGAAGGTGGGTGGAGATGGTGATGATGATGAAGATGAAGGAGAAAAAAAAACTCAAAAACTGAACTGAAAATGGTGATTTTTTTTACCTTCCAATGTCGCTACTCTACGTCTTACCGTCACATGCTCGTCCTCCAAGCTCTCTCCCTGGCAACGACGCCAAATTTGGTGTCACTCTAGCACAATGGTGAGTACCAACGTGAGGAGATAGACCTCATAAATGTCAATCCGTGGAGACATGAGGACCCGCATGAAGACCGCGAGCAAGTGATGGCACAAGTGCGTGAGTGAAAGCACACAAGCATGCACACACATACACACACACGTGCACAAGGTAAGAGCAAAGAGTGGAACAATGGAAGATCTTCGATTGCAAAAGAGTTCTCTTACAAAGCTGAAATCTACAACAAGCTAACCTCAAAAATGAGCTCTTCAGCCCTTTTTATAGTTTTTTGAGTGGTTTTGGCCCTGTCCAGACCTAGTGTCCGGCCTAGTCAAAAAATAGGTTCCAAGGCTTATTTCGGGGCTCAAACGGAGTCTAAAAATTATGAAAATTGGTAGGATGGTATTTCTAATACTCCTCAAGCTCAAGGACTCCTTGGCTTGAACAAAATGGAGTTACAAAAATGAAAAATGGTATTTACAATGATTTTTAGTGATGAAAATCATTATTTTTATAGGGATTTCTTCTAAAAGTTTGACAGGTGCTTCTTGGAGCTCCCTACTTGCTCCTTCTTCTTGTGTGTCCACTTCCTTGATGCACTTCCATGCTTTGTCCTTGACCTTGAGCTTCAACAACAAGGATGAAGGCTTTTGAGTCAATTCAAACCCACATTACGAGACTCGTTGACTTGAGAGATCAACTTCTAAATGTAGGAGTTGAGATATCAGATGAAGAAATGGTAAATACGCTGATTAATTCACTTCCTATTTCATATCGGTCTTTCATAACCACTCTTAGCCTTACCACAAGAGATAGAGAGGTTACATTTGAAGAGCTAGAGTTCTTGTTACTTCAAGATGAAGATCAGTTAAAGGGAATGGAAGAGAATGAAGAAGCACTTCCATCTTCATCAAAGGGTAAAAAGAAGAAGAAGAAGCATAAGAAGGAAATACAATCCATAAAGGAAAGTAAGTCCCATTCAACTTCTACTTCAGATATTTGTATCTACTACATCTAAAGAGAAGTCTTCTAAGAAGAAGGAAGTAATATGTTTTTACTGCAAGAAACCTGGACATTTTAAGTCAGCATGTTATAAAAGGATTGCAGCAGAAAAGAAAAAGGCATCAGGTAACGTTGCAGAAGATGATAGAATAGGGAAATCTCAAGGTGATTCTTATGCCTGTATCACCATTGAGGAAGTAGCTTTTGATCAGGCAGCTTTACAAGTTCTTTCAACAAGTCCTTGGATATTTGACTCAGGTGCTACAAAGCATATGACAGGTTGCAGAGATGTATTTTCTTCTGTTTCCTATTCTTCAAGTATAAGAGTTACTATTGCAGATGGCAATGATTTGGGTGTTGTAGGAATAGGTATAGTAACCCTAAAGTCAAGAGAAGGTGGTAATTTTAAGATTTCAGATGTTTTATATGTTCCTGAAATGAAGAGGAATCTGCTATCTACATCTGCATTTTTAGGTGATGATTTTAAAGTTGTATTTGAGAGATCTTTGTAAGCTCTTATCACATAAATATAACAAGTGTATATTGCAAGGTGAGCATAGAGGAGGGATCTTTGTTTTGTCAAAAATCAGTCAGGCATATGCGGTCAAATCTTTTTCACCAGTGGAAGATATGAAGCTATGACATGAAAGATTTGGACATATTAGTTTTGGAGCTCTCAAGAGTATCAAAGACAGAGGTACCAAATGATTCAGATATGTGTGAAGGTTGTCTTGAAGGTAAGATGCATAAACTACCTTTCAAGAAACATGGTCATATTACAGCTACCAGGAAATTGCAGATTATTCATCCAAATGTGAATGGACCTATGAGAGCAGACTCTATTCAGGGTTTTAGGTATTTTGTTCTATTCGTTGATGATTTTATGAGATATTCATGGATATATGGTCTTAAGTTGAAGTCAGAAGTCTTTCCTATGTTCAAGAAGTTTGTAGCTATGGTTGAAAATGAAAGTCAGCAAACTATCTAGATTCTCAGAAGTGATAGAGGTGGAGAATACTTGTCAAAAGAGTTTCAGAAATTTCTTGAAGAGAAAGGTATTACGTGACACCTTACTATTGCTTATACTCCTCAGTAGAATGGTGCTACAAGAAGAAAGAATAGAATACTTGTTGAGATGATGCGGAGCATGATGGCGTCCAAGAAGCTTTCACCGAAATTTTGGTTTGATGCAATACATACAGATAATCACATTTTGAACAGGTCATCTACAAAATCTTTAAAGTTAATCACACCTTATGAAGCTTATTATGGTAGGAAACCTAATGTGAGTTACTTCAGAGTGTTTGGATCACTTTCTTATGTACATATTGAGAAAAAGGACTGAGGCAAACTAGATGTAAAGGCAAAGAAAGTTGTTTTTATTAGATATCTTGTTGAGAGTAAAGGATATAGGTTTTATGCTCGAGAGACAGGTGAAGTTATTCTTTCACGTAATGCTTATATTGCTGAAAATAAGGTTTATGATAAAGAAGCAGAAATTCTAGAGTTCATTAGTGAAAGTGAATATGGATTTTTTAGAAAGATTTTGGATGTACATGTTCAGCCATATCAAGAGGGAGTTAAAATTCCTAGGATTCAAGAAAAAGTTGAAGAAAGAGGAATTCCACAACCTTCTACAGAGTTAGTTCCACATGAGACTTTGGTTCCAGAAATGGAAGAAGTTAAAGTTCCAAAAAGTCCTAGTACCTCGGCAGGACAAGTTCCAGAACCTGTGGAAGCTGAAGGGTCAGAAAGAGTTTCACCAGTATTTAAGGATACACCTACTTGGTTATATCAGACTTGGAAAGATAGTGGTATAAAGACTTTTACTGGAAGAACAAGGAGTCATACTAGACAACAACAACAAGATCATGTAAGAACAAGAAGTCAGACTAGATAGCAACAACAAAAAGATCATGTAAGTTTTGCTGAAGACTTTGAGATTCATGAAATTTTTCCACTTACGACAATTGAAGATGAACGTGCATGTGTTAAAGATGGACTTAACATTCCTATTTGGAGAAAAGCTATGCAAGAAGAGATTGATTCTATTCATAAGAATCAAACTTGGCAGCTATGTGAGTTACCAGAGGGAAAGAAGGCTATAGGTGTAAAATGGATCTTTAAAATTAAAAGGAAAGTAGATGTACTATTGATAGATATAAGGCCTGGTTAGTTGTCAAAGGATATGCACAACAAGAAGGTATTGATTATGATGAGACATTTGCTCCTACATCTAGGATGACTCTTATTAGGTTCATACTTGCTCTAGCAGCACATTTTGGTTGGCATATATATCAACTTGACATTAAGAGTAATTTTCTAAATGGTGATTTACATGAGGATGTGTATATTCAACAGCCAGAAGGTTTTGAAGAGACAGGTAAAGAACACTTAGTGTGTAAGCTTATAAAAGCTTTGTATGGTTTAAAACAGGCACCTAGAGCATGGTATGAAAAGATACATACATATCTTTTATCCATTGGTTTCCATAACTCAGATGCAGCTCCAACTCTTTATGTTAAAGCTGAAACAGGTATGATGATTATAGCAATCATTTATGTGGATGATATTATAGTCACAAGTCCTAGAGATGCAGATTTGCAAATGTTCAAAGAACAATTAAAGCAAACATTTGATGTGAATGATTTAGGAATTTTGCATTATTATCTTGGGATTCAGTTTCTATTTCAAGATGAGTGTATCTATATGACACAACTTTTGGAGAGGTTTTAGATGGGTGATTCTAAACCTATGCAAACACCTATGGATCAGAACATGTATTTACAAATGGTAGCAGATGTAGAGCCATTTGATGCTACTCTATATAGTGAAGCAGTTTGTTGCTTGATATATCTTTGTAATACACGTCCTGATATACAGTTTGCAGTTTCTCAAGTATCAAGGTTCATGAAGAATCCGACAGTGTTACATTGGAAATTAGTAAAGCGGATGTTTTGCTATTTGAGGGGAACTTCAAATTATGCTATGGTATTTTCAAAATCTACACATTTGTTGATAAAAGGATTTTCAGATTCTGGTTGGGCAGGTGATAGAAACACAAGAAGAAGTACTAGTGGATTTTGTTTTTATCTTGGAGATTGTCTTATCTCATGGCTTTCAAAGAGACAACCCACTATTGCCACTTCGTCGTGTGAAGCAGAATATCGTGCAACATTTACAGCTACTCTAGAGTTAGTTTGGTTGCAGATGATTTTCAGTTATCTTGATGTAAGAGTACATGAACCCATTCAGATATTTTTCAGATAGCCAAAGTGCTATAGCTATAGCAAAGAATCCAGTGCATCATGCAAGGACAAAGCATATAGAGGTACACTACCACTATATTCGAGAGCAGATAGCTAAGAAGCACATTGAGCTAGTTTATGTTCCTTCCGGTGAGAATGTTGCAGATATTTTTACCAAAGCATTGACTAGAGATAGTCATGAGAAGATTTGCAGGTTACTGAAGCTTGTACCATTTTGACATTGAAGGAGGGATTTTTAGAATCAATATCACATATGTCCAAAGTTCTTGAGAACCAACATAAGTATTGTTCTTCAGAGAGTCTCTTCAAGAACATGTCACGTGGCATGTTGGATAAGGCAAAACATTCTCAAACTATTGACGAGGGTTCAATCCCTAGCACGCGCAGAGTTCATGAAGAAAGTTGTTTGTAGTTTTGCTTTATTAAAAAGCACACAGACAGCTTCAGACAACATCATTTTCACAATATTTGTTTTTGGAGTTTTTTTCGATAGCGATCAATTTGATCAAATATTTATTTTTCTTTTAGTTATGCTTTTCAAGGAGTACAAACTACTATATAAGAGAGCCTTGGCTCATTGTTCACTCACTCAAAGCTTTCAAGCTAGAGTTTGAAGGTCTTCTTGAAGAGAGAGTGTTCACACACTCTTGAGGAGGTGGAGTTTTGGTGAAGGAGAGGCTACTCTCTTGGAGCAAGAAGTCTTCTACAAGGTGGTGGTAACTATCTTTTGTGAGTTAACCTTATATTTTGTTTTAAGGGTTTGTCTACCCTAATCTTCAAATTAGGGTTGGTTGATTTACAATTTTCTTACAGTATTTTATGAGAATAAGGTTAGCTTCATTGCTCATTCACTTCAGACACTTAGATTATTTCAACATAATCTAAATTTTGTATCATCATTTCTTGGATATTCTTCCATTAGTGAGTGCACCACTTTATATGGTTGAGTAGTACTCCCATGTTGTAATTTGGACATCTATTTTTTTAGTGAGTAAGCATCTAGTTTACGTTCTCTATCCTTGTCTCAAGATCTCTTTCTTTCTCACTTATCATCTTAATTAATTAAGTGTGTATGCTCAAAAGGTTTTAGTATTGCAACAATCCTGGGGCCCCAAATTCCAACAAAAGAGACTAAGGTCAGATGGAGGAGGTGAGTAGTTTTGAAATGAGTTTGATGTATTCTTGTAGGACAGAGGAATCAAGCGAGAAATTTCAACAAGGTATACCCCTGAGCAAAATGGGGTGGCAGAGAGGAGAAATAGATTAATTGTTGAAACAACTAGGTCAATGTTAAATGAGAAAAAATTACCTAATTACTTGTGGGCAGAGAGTGTATCTATTTCCACTTATCTTGTAAACAGGTTGCCATCCAAATCTCTTGATGGGATGACCCCATATGAAGCATGGCATGGTAGAAGACCTTCACTTGATCATTGCAGGATCTTTGGATGTGTAGCTTATGTTCATATCCCTTCTCAGATAAGAGGTAAGATAGACCCTAAGGCAGAGAAGTGCATCTTCATAGGGTATGACTTGAATAAAAAATGATACAGGTTCTACAACCCTTCAAACAAAGGATTCATGGTCAGTAGAGATGTCTTTGATGAGAATGACTCTTGATTTGATAGTGAATGCAGGAAAGTAAAACTACCTTATGACTTGGAAGAGGAGTTACCTGAATCTTCCAACCAAGCAATCAAAAGATCACAAAGGGAGAGCAAGAAACCAATCAGATATGGGTATGACACTTCCCTAGTTACTAAGCACTCTGTTTATCTTGCAAAAGACTTATCATTTGAAGATCCATCATCATAATAAGAAGCAAAGACAAAGGCAGAATGGAAGGAAGCCATGGATGAGGAAATTGAAGCACTCAAGGAGAATTATACTTGGAAGCTAGTGCCAAAGAAGGAGTCTATGAAGGTAATTGGTTCTAGATGGATCTATAAGATCAAAAGGAATTCAGATGGTTCAATAAGCACGTACAAATTTAGACTTGTGGCTAAGGGTTTTGCACAAACCCTAGGAGTTGATTATGAAGAAACCTTCTCACCTGTGGCCAAAATGCCAACCATCAGTGTGGATGCATCAAAGAATTGGAACGTGTATCAGTTGATGTAAAAAATGCACTTCTAAATGGCTTGATTTTAGAGGAGGTGTACATGTCTCAACCTCGTGGTTATGAGGATCCAAACAAGGTAACATATCTATGTAAATTGAACAAAGCTCTTTATGGATTGAAGTAGGCACCTAGGGCATGGAACCATAGGTTGACTACATATCTTCAGGATCAAGGTTTTATCATAAGTAAAGTAGATACTTCTCTGTTCATCAAGAGAAGTAATTCAGAGGTAATATACCTATGTGTATATGTTGATGATATCATACTTATAGGTAATGATGCCAATGGCATAAAGCAGATCAAGAATCAGATGATCCAGGAGTTCAAAATTAGTGACCTTGGATCACTAAAATATTTTCTTGGACTTGAGTTATTCTATACTAACTCTAGAATTTATATTTCTTAGAGAAAGTATATACAAGACATGTTGAAGAAACTTCATTTGCAGGGTGCCAAAGTTGCAAGTACTCCAATGGAGGTAAACCTAAAATTAAGTGCTCATGAAGGTGATGTGCTTGAGAACATTGTAGGTTACCAAAGCATAGTGGGAAGCTTGAACTATGCTACATTGACAAGGATTGATATTGCCTATGGAGTAAGTGTTCTAATTCAGTTTATGCACAAACCTAGGGCACCTCATTTAGAAGCTGCCAAAAAGATTTTGAAATACCTTAAGGGCACTCAAAATCAAGGATTTTACTTTCCTTATACCTCAGACTTGGACATCAAGAAATATTCAGATGCAGATTGGGCAGGTTGCAAAGATGATAGAAGGAGTACCTCAGGATACCTATCTTTTGCAGGTAACAAACCTATATCATGGTCTTCAAAGAAGAAACCTACTGTTGCTTTATCTTCTATAGAGGTAGAGTATAGAGGATTGGCTAATGCTACTTAAGAGGCCATATGGATCAAATTGTTGTATATAAATTTGGGTTTGCACACTACATCTCCACTGATTTTTGGAGATAATACCAGATCACTACATCTTGTAGCTAATCCTATTTATCATGCTAGGACAAAGCATATAGAGTTACATTATCATTATGTGAGAGAGAAGCTATTGAGCAAGGAAATTCAGTTGGCATAGGTATCAACTAACATGAAATGTGCAGACTTATTGACTAAAGCATTAGATGGTACAAAACTTTGCAGGTTTAAGTCAATGATTGGATTGCAGGATATTCATGAACATTGAAGGAGAAGACCAAGCCAAAATGTTTGGCTTGAGGCGGAGATGTTGGTGCAAAGTGCAAGCCTACACATTTGGCTAGAAGTTCATGAACAAATGAAGCTCCATGGAAACCATTGCTATGAAGACTTTAACCTTTTACCATTTGTAAAAGCTTATTTAACTTGAAAGAATATTGGTAGCTACCTACAAACTCGTGGAGTTTGTTAGATGGAAAAGTCACAAACTTTATGTTGGAGAGAATAAATCATAGATTGATGGATTACTTTTAGAGAGAGCCAAAAGTTCAATTCAAATTCAAAGTTTAATGTAGCTCTTATAAAAGTAGCTTGTAAAAAGTCACGATGAGAAGTGACTCCATTTTCGAGTTATCCATTGCCATATTCTAAGAGAGGGAGGTCTACATTGGAACCTACACTATCACCATCATTAGGCTATGATTTTCAAGCCTATGATCTTGTGCAACATTGTTTATTAATACAATAGATCTACATTGCTCATCTATGATCTCTCTATCATAGTCATTCATATGAGTCAACTTGTACTGCTCATATCTCAGTCACTTCTTCACCATTTCCAATGTTCTATAGCTTGTTGGAATCAGCTCCACGTTTTTTACATGCTCAAAAATTTTGAAGGAAATCCATTTAGCCAATTTGGAGAAAAGCGCATCAAATCACGCATTGGTCAAACTCTACAGAGGTCCTAAAAAATCGAGGGTAATGATTCAATTGTTAAATTGATTGCTCTGTGTATAGTGCATCATTTTAAGTGATTCCACTTGGAATCATTATCTTACTAAGATAATTAGATATTACGTACTTCTAAAAGGAATTTTTCTAAATCATACTATACTAGAAGCACTGATCATAATAAGCAGTAGGTGTATGAACAAAAATAGAAGGTTTTCATTGGTCCTTCAACTTGGAAGTAGTCTGTTTTGGTTCAATCTTTTCTCACATCATTTCCAAAGTACATAGACACTTATTTATTGTCATTGGAAAGCTAAGAGGGCCCACAACTCAACTCTGAGGCTACAAGGTGATGGTACAAAGCAAGATTTGGTAGTACCTACTCATTTCTTGGAGTGTCCATCCATCTATCCCGACAGATCCAATGATTGAGCTTTCACTATCCTGGTTATCATCATTGTTGGTGGTGAATCCATCCTCTTTGCTAGTGATTCATCCTTCTTGGTTGTCTTCCTTGCAAGTGGATTTCTTTGGAGTTTCCCCATCATTGCGATAGTCATAAAGATTCATTCCCCCTCAATAATCCAAGTCATTGGACTCCTTCTCCAAGTTGCAAAAAATTTTTGTTTTTGGAGCCATGCAAGAGGGAGTCTTCTCAATAATATCCTTAGAGATTCTTATGCTTCTTCATCTCACTTTTGTGAAGCTTTTCCATGAATTTCATTTCCTTCCCTTTCTCATCATCTAGAGGATGATCTTTTGACATGCTCTCGACTATTGAAGGTTCATTGTTCCCCATTACATTAGATTTTTCTTGATTTTGCTTGTTCTTAATGGATTTCTATCTCAAAGGAAACTATTTTATTCTATGTCCTTACAGTCCACAGTGAAAGCAAGCATTTGGAAAGTTCTTGTATAAAATCTCCTGCTTCAAAATTTTCTCTTTTCCAATGTTTATGGAAATTTTTGGAGGAGAGATCTTTGTTTTGATCTGCTTCAACACAAATCTACTGGTGCTATCTTCAACGAGTGTTTCACACCTTTATAGATGAGACCCCTAACATGCTCGCTCAAGGCGAGAGGTCGAGTAATGGATGATATAATTTCCCTTATGAATCCATATAGAGAAAAAGGGTAGGTTTGGGAGCTCAATCTGGAGTGGATAGAGCAATGGCTTTGACTTATCTCGAATGAATTCAAGAAACCATTTAACACGGCGCAAGGTAGTTCTTTATACCTACCAAGTGTAAATTTGCAAAGCTTGGAAGGCCATGTTGTCATTTTTGAAAACCAAGAGCACATGATTACCTATCAACAACTGAAACTTGTTCACAATCAAGCCATGAGGGAACAACTCCTTATGTAGTCATTGTTGCAAGGACTTAAGCATGAGCTTATGACAAAATAATGGATCGATGAGACATGTTCTCTTCAACTCTTCTTGCTTTGCCAAAATATCCTCTCTTCAAGGGGAGACAATTGGGGGGCTAACATCAAAAAGCTCCAGAGAAGCATGAGAGGTTTTATCCTCCAATGAGGGACCCACATTACTCCCCACCAATGAGTGGGAGATCCCAGCCATGAGAAGCGAAGTCAGATGACTTGTTTGGAGAATTAATCTGATGAGGTACAATGTAATAAGTGAGTAGATCAATAGCTTTGTTATAAAGGGTCATTTTAGCCAAAGAAACTACTAGTCCCAAATCTTTTAGGAATCATCGAGGTGGTTCTGAATTGATAGTTGTGTACCCTCAAAGAGGTGTACTATTGAGCGTCAAAAAATGCTATAATGCAAGTGAAATAGAATAGAAATGCTTGTGAGAGATTAAAGATTTAAGGTAAGGGATAAATTATACCAAGTCAGAACTAATATGCTCACATCTGCTTTAATTTAGAATAAGGAATACAGTCCCTCAGAAAAGATGAAAGTAGAAGTAACTAAATGTGTTTATATCTATTTATAAAGACTATTCATAAACCAATGTGAGCTTGAATACACACACGCACATACACATACACACACACATATATATGCACACAAACACACACACACACACACACACACACACACATATATATATATATATATATATATATATATATATATATATATATATATATATATATATATATATATATATATATATATATATATATATATATATATATATATATATATATATATATCACCACAACATATAAGGGGCATACCGATGCTGTCCATACCGATGGTTGTGAGAAGAGATGGTGATACACTCCAAAGATGATGCTAGTGCTATAATAACCTGTTCTACACCTACCAAGATAAAAAATGGTTTATAGATTCAGGTTGCAACAATCATATGACATGCCAAGGAGATTTATTCACAAATCTATGAGCTCCAAGTGCAAAACGATGTGTGGAAACCAAACACTATGAGCAAGTTGTTTTTATGCCAGATTCGAAAGAACGAAAGTGGCTATTTGTTTTACAAGTCTCCCCACGTAGCAAAAACATTTGTGAGAAAATAGATGTGGAAGAAATTCCATCTATAGTGGACTTTGAGATTCATTCGTAGTCGAGGAGGAAGAGATCATTGTCCGAGATCAAGAGGCCTTTGAAGAAGGCAAAATACACGATGAAGTAATAGGCATAATGTTGTACGAGAACGATGATCAAGAAGGAGGTAGCATACCAAGAGACCTAGAAGTCACCAATGTAGAGATAGATATCCTCTATGCATTAGATCCCCAAGAGGATGCTAGAATAGAGGATTTTTGAAGCAAACACTTGTACGTACTAATTTGTGTTTATTTTTTTGCTATGTTCTTTTGTACACTACTATTTCTCTATATCATGATGAGCAAGATGGGAGACAATCCTCCAGTCACTCCACATTCCATGAAAGAGGAGCAATTCTTGGAGTTTATATCTTAGGTACCTCCCAAGTATATGGCCGTCGTGTCACAATAATGGATTGCTTGTGGTAGCACCCCCCCGGGCCTCACTCCTGTTAGCCTCACTCCTGTCGGCCTCACCCCCACCAGTGTCACTCTCGCTGGCATCACTCCCAGGCGTGGGGCTACTCCCCTCAAAGGTATGTCTCCTAGATTTATGACTCCACCACGATTGCCTTCTCAACCATCTCCTAGTGGCTCTAGTGGTTGATATATGCGTTCAACACCTCATTGCAATATAGGTGTTGGCCCATGTCATCATTCAAGGTCATGGTCTAGAAAAGCAGGTTCCAAAAGTGGATCTGTAGGTGGCTCTCGAGGAGACGGATGTTGCGGAGGTAGTGCAATGGACGTTGTGTCTCCCACATCTACTCCTAGAGCGAGTACCTCAGATGTAGGTATGCCACATGGTAGACTATGTACACCTTGGGATGCTCATGACCATGATGAATCCAAGCTATATAGTATATGTGATTGAGTTCCAATGATGGATGCAACCAGAAAGGCCATGCATCAGTGCATACAACAACTTTGCTCCATACAGTTTGGACATTCTCTCATGTTGAGATGGAGTGAACAGGATAAAGATCGTAAAAATTATATCACAGAGATGATCTATCAGGAGTACTAGCCACCACATGGGCATCCTATTGTTATCTCAAAGTCAATTCAGCATAGGACACGTGAGGTTATGTCTTGTTGACAATTCGAGGCTCATGATGCTTTCAGTGAAATCTTACCAAAGCCTATATGGTTAGATGTTGAGGAGTGGGATATGATTCATGATGAGCAATAGTAGACTCCTCAGCGATATTGCCAGCCGTGAGATGTGACGGTCACATTTCTAGATACGATTGGACCATCACATTTGGGTAGCTGCAGATATGACACTGTGAATCATGAGTTTGTAAGTATCATTTTGATTATTGAATTTGTTTGTGTTAAGCATGTCACGTATGTTCATCTAACATTTTGCATATTTGTTGCAGGACTTGGTAGTGGGTCATCCTCCGACATGAACCAAGGAGGCTTATGGATATCATCATGGATTGGTTGCACTGTTGGAGGACTTGGAGGGATGCGGTGTGGTCATTTTATGGGAGCATCTATGATGAGGTGAGCTTATAAACTTGGTTTGGTGTTTTTAGTTATTTTTTGCAAATATCATGTCAATTTGTCTCATTTCATGAATGATCTTTGTTGCAGGACTACAGACATAGATGTTTTGATCCCTCTGGGCATGTCTATGGCAATGATGTGCCACAATTTTGTATTTGGCTCATATATGGCAGTGGTGCACCAGATTTTGTTTTTGGTTCCTATATGATAGTTCTTTGCCACATTTTGTATTTAGCTCATATATGGTAGTGGCTTGCCACACTTTTGTACCTGCTTCATTTATGGAATATATATCTCTTTTGTACATGGTTCATGGTTCATTCTACTCATCTCTTTTGTGTGTGATGGTGTTTTGCTTTATCAAATCATGTTTTGGTTGCCGATCATCTAAACACTAGATCGGCAACCATGAGAGTACATGTCACATGTACTATCTGCAAAACTGTTTTTGGGTAGAGTGTGTATTCTCTTGCTGAGCAACATTACCATGCTATTGTGTAGCAAAAGATCATACAATCTCCCTCAAAAAACTGAGTACATGTGACATGTACTCTAGTGGTTGCTGATTTAGGGTTTAGATGACTAGCAACCAAAACATAATTTGATAAAGCAAAACACATGAACATAAAAGAGATGAGTAGAATGAACTATGAACCATATACAAAAGAGATATTCCATAAATGAACCATGTACAAAAGTGATATTTATTCCATAAATGAACCATCGACAAAAGTGTGGCAAACCACTACCGTATATGAGCCAAATAGAAAATGTGGCAACCACTACCATATAGGAACAAAATACAAAATTGTGGTGCACCACTACTATATATGAGCCAAATACAGAAGTGTGGCACACCACTGCCATACACATGCCCAGAGGGATCAAACCATCTATATCTACAGTCCTATTATAAAAAACGTTCATGAAATGAGACAAATTGACATGATATTTATAAAAAAGAACTAAAAAACACCAAACCAAGTGTATAAGCTCACTTCATCATAGATGTTCCCATGAAACAACCGCACTGCATCCCGCCAAGTCCTCCAATAGTGCAACTAATCCATGATGATATCCATAATCCTCCTCTGCTCGTGTCGGAGGACAAGCCACTGCCAACTCTTGCAACAAATATGCAAACCATTAGATGAACATACATGACATGCTTAACACAAGCAAATTCAATCATCAGAATGATACTTACAAACTTGTGACACATAGTTTCATACCCGCCGCTACCCAAATGTGATGCTCTGACCATATCTAGACATGTGGCCACCATATCTTGTTGCTAACAATATCAATAAGGAGTCTGTTGCTGCTCATTGAACATCATATCCCACTCCTCAGTGTTAACCATATAGGCTTTGGTAGGCCTAGTCTGAAAGCATAACGAGCCTCTGATCATTGATGGGATATCACCTCATGGGCCATGTGATGAATCCACTCTAAGATGACAACAAGGTGCCTAGGTGCTGGCCGGTACTCGTGATAGATGGACTCCATGATGTAATTTTTTCAACCTCTGTCCTATTCACTCCATTTCACCATGATAGAGTATCCAAACTATATGGGGCAGAGCTATCGTATGTGCTAACACATGTCCTTTCCGGCCACATCCATCACTAGAGCTCCATCACCTATATGGTACACCTTGGAGTCATCATGTTCATGAACACCCCAAGGTGTATGTGGTGTACTATGTGGTGACGTGCATCTGATGTACTCGCTCTAGGAGTATAAGTGGAAGACACAATGTTTGTGGTACTACCTCCACAACATCCATCTCCTCTATAGCGTGATCTTGACCAATGGGATGGAGGACACAGGCCAACATCTATATCATGTTGTAACATCAAACACATATGTCAATTGTTGGAGCCACTAGGGGATGGCTGAGAGGGTAGTCACAGTGGAGGCGTAAAGCCAAGAGTACCTTGGGTGGGAGTAGTCTTGGCAAAGGGAGTACCTCAGACAGGAGTAGTCCGGCCAAAGGAAGTACCTCCAGTGGGAGTAGTCCCGCCAAAGGGAGTGGTGCCAACGCGAGTGCTGTCGGTGGGAGTGAGGCCAAGGGGAGTGCTATCATGAGCAATCTAGTATTGTGATGCTCTAGCCATATAAGCAAGAGGTGCCTAAGATATAAACTCCATAAACTGCTTCTCTGTCATGGAGTGTAGAGTGACTGGTGGACTATCTCCCATTGTGCTCTCCAATAGAAAACTCAAATAATTAGAATACGATATTAATGGTAATATAGAAAAATAGTATTGTACAAAAAAACATATCAAAATAAATAAATGCAAATTAGTATGTACAAGTGCTTGCTTCATAAATCCTTTATTCTAGCATCCTCTTGTAGATGTGATGCATAGAGGATATCTATCTCTCCATGGTGCCTTCTAGATCTCTTGGTATAGCTGCCCCTTCTTGATCATCGTCCTCATACAACATATTGTCTGTTATTTCATTGTGTACCTCATCTTCTTGAAAGATCTCTTCATCTCAGACAATTATCTATGCCTCCTTGACTATGGAGTGCATCTCAAATTCCACTACGGATGGAATTTCTTGTATGTCTATGTCCTCACAAATTTGCCTACTATGTGGAGAGACTTTTAAAACAAATAGCTACTCTGGTTCTTTCGAATTTGGCATACAAATAACCTCCTCATAGTGTTCAGGAAGTACAAATGTATCTCTTTCATCTGTCCATATCTTTGTGAGTCTACTTGAAGTAAAACACTCTTATCCCACCTCATTGTTGCAGGTGACTAGTTTGAACCATTTCACATCAAATAGAAGTAGTCACACCTACAAAAGGATAGCTTCAAGATATCTTGGATCATACCATAAGACTCGAGTTGGCCTTCTTGAGCATTCTCGTCTTTTGCACTAGCTCTACTTTTTTGGAAAAAGTTCACCATCACCCCACTATCAAAAGTAGACCTATTTTCATCAATTCGTGCAATCCAAAAGTGTCAACCATGAGACCATAGTGCACTGTATTTAGAATACTCCCAATCACATCCCTTTGTGAGTTCCTCCTCTTCTTTAGAGATATCCTCACGAGCTGCCTTTTCTTGTAAAATGGTTGTATCTAGCTGTTTGATCATTGGAAAGGACGAAAGAGGCAAAAAGCGAGTGAAACGATTCTTTCAATACTGAGTTCTTTCCTTTGTATTTGTCTCCTTGGCAATCTCATACCTCTCCAACCACTTTTGCATTGGCTCAGAGTTAACGATGCAAAACTTCATTGCCTTCTCTTTGAAACTTGCATCCATTTTTCTTTGCATCCTTTGTATTGAAGACTTTCTAAAAGAGGCAAAAAGCGAGTGAAATGATTCTTTCAATACTGAGTTCTTTCCTTTGTATTTGTCTCCTTGGAAAGCTCATACCTCTCCAACCACTTTTGCATTGGCTCAGAGTTAACGATGCAAAGCTTCATTGCCTTCTCTTTGAAACTTGCATCCATTTTTCTTTGCATCCCTTTACCTTGAGGTTCATAGCCTACAAGCTTAACATCTTCATCATCGCTTCATAAGCAAGGAATTTTTGGGTCAGACATGCTTAGAAACTCTGTTATGGATACACGAGGCTCTTGTAAGAGCCACCCGTCTGGCCCTTTGGATGCGTTTTCTCACAAACAAACCCTTTTAATGTCTTCATAAAGCACTCTAAGAAGAACATCCATCGACTATGGATAGTTCCTGCTATTGTAACTTCATCAAGCACATGAACCAACAAATGAAGCTAAATTGTTAGAATATTACTTGTGGGAAAGTATTTCTCAACCATACAGACAACCCCTATAGCATTGAGTTTTTGACTCTCTATGCTATCTCTCCTTATCTCTTTAGAAGAGATCCATTGTACCAAAGAACAAATTTTATAAATTGTTGTTCAGACATCTTTTGAAGGCAATATTTTGGAACTACATGGATCACAAACTATAAAAAACTTGTGCCAAAAATGAGTCTTAAGCCCTCGGATATTTTTGTTTCATGTGAAGGTAGTCTTTAGACATTTGATGCACCCAATAGGTGTCCAAAACTCTGAAATCACCTTCTTCATTTGTTGTTGTTCCATCTTGCAGAGCACCCAAGGTGCTCTTGGTAGTGACATTGTTCCGTTGGGCTTGGTAAATACCCACAACTCTTGCATACCACCTTGCTCTTCCAAGTCCTCCCTTTGTGCTTTGCTTGCCTTATTTTTTATCATTCTCTTCTAGAGCATCTCTCCCACATTCTTGAAAATATGAATCAATGGATCTAACAAATGATTGATCAATAACTCACTCCAAGAAGGGAGCTCGTGAAAGATCGGCAGTCGTTTCATGCCAGCGATTGGTGTTTCTGCATCCCACAGCTACTTTCAATCACTTGCTTTCATTTTGCATTGTGCTTGTTAGCCAATTTGCCATTAATGTAAAACATGTAGCATGGTAACCCAAAATCAATAAACCTAAACATTCATCATAACCGGTCTAGTCATGCATCATCTATATAAGTATTCCTTGCATTCACACGTCTCGTCTTCTTATAGGTTGAGACATGTTGCACCCTATAATCCCATCCCATAAAGTTTGTAGCTCTTCCACAAGTGGTGCAAGGTAAACATCCATGTTTTTTACATTATACTTACCTGACACAATGAGAACTAATAATAAATGGCCCTTTTCTGTGGCCAACCATCATGGGATGTTATAGTTGACCAAACATATAGGCCATGTGCTCCATGAGGAGCTGTGTAAACCAAATGGATTCACTCCATCCATAGCTAGGCCTAGGTGTATGTTTCGAGGCTCTCTAGCAAACTCTGGCCATTGACTATCTATGCATTTCCAAGCATCAAAATCAGTAAGCACTTGCATTACACCCTCTCTAGACTTGCTCTTTACATTTCATGACATTAACTGAGCTATAGATTTGTATCTAAACATGATCTTAATTCTAGGAATGATAGAAAAGTGGTGAAGAACCTTTGCACAGACTGCTTCACCCACAAAGTCTTCTCTAAACTTCTTCGGTCCACACTTTGGACATATGTGGAGATGCTCATATTCGTTCCAAAAGAGAATGCAATCATTTGGACAAGCATGAGTCTTGGTGTAGTCCATTCCAATGGATTGTAGAAGTTTTCTTTTGCATCAATTACAATGATATTAGCAAATGAAAGCAATGAAATTTTATTCCAAATCAACTTACCTAAATATTTTAGAGACACTACTATCTGACCATCCATAAATGGATTGAAGATTGAGCGTCACGGGTGATGCACGTGGTACATATATCTTTGCCCTATAGTATAACAATAAATAGGCTAGTCTTTACATGTTTTGGTGTTCTTCATCAGCTTTTGATCATGGAAATTCTGGTGTATCCATGGAACCCATGATAACTTCTCCACCATCGTGATCCTCGTCCATCTCATAAAATGCCTCAAGCATTTCTTCCATGTGTCCATTATGTGTAATGCTACTAGTACCTTTTACTTCTACCTCCCTCTTCGTTCTCTTCTATCCATGAGAGGTAGCCGGTGGAATGTCGTTTGGGTCGACTTGCTCACCAGGGGAACCATGCAAATGATAGCATAGGTTTTCTAGTTGAATTTTATCAAAGGATCCATATTCTCTAACATGTGTAGTACAAATCCATCGTTTCCAAAAAATTTGATACTTGCACTAAGTGCAAGGACACGCCATTCTCTCCTTCGGATCCAAAGATGCCATTTGATAGCATGTGGAAATGTTAGGAGATTTAATATATGATACCCTAAAACCCCATTTTTTATATATTCAATTATATACATGTAAAAACCCTAAAAATCCTAAAGAACTATTTATTATATATTTAATTATATATATTTTACATAATCTAATTTTTTCCATAATTTTTATATACATTTAATTAGATTAACTACATATTCTAATTTTTTCCCTAATCTTTATATATTTGATTATATATATTAATATTAATCCTAAAACTTTATTTTTTTAATATTTATGTAACAAGTCTCCTAAACTTGAATCACAATAACACACAGAATAATAGGCCTTGAGACCACAAGATATAAAGAAGGAAAATAGAGTATACGCAGAACAAGAAGAGAGAGAATTTTATTATCTGTGCAGATTTACAAGTAGTACTGATCTGCGTTACAACATCTATCAGATAGCTTCAATGTGAAGCCTCATCCACCCAATCACCCCCGAGCTGATCTCAATCCCAATATCAATCACAATCACAATCTCAATCGCAATCTCAATCGCAATCTCAATCTCAATCGCAATTCCAGAAGCCAAAAAAAATGATCGTAATGATTGTACGATCATCCTGCTTTTCTCAATCTTCGTCTTTTTGGATTTTCTATCTCTCAGTCTTCGTCTTTTTGGATTTTCTATCTCTCAGTCTTCGTCTTTTTGGATCTCCACCTTTTGCCAGTGCACGACCAATCACACCTTCCTAGACCCACACTTTTAGAATCTGCATGCTCCAAGATAGCGTCTTTTCGCATGTCTCATGCAAGACTTCCAGACCACCCATGCATTTACTTTTCATGTCCAGCATCAAGAATCGTACCTGCAAAAATAGAGGTGATCCCTGCAACGCACCCACACACACATGTCAATCACCCAAAAATAACCTATATACCCATGTGCATTTTCTAAATCCGCAAACATGAATAAGGTGAATGAATGAAGGCTTCGAATCCCTGTAACTCAAAAACGGTGAGGAATCAGCTTGATCTTGTGAGAGACAAAAATATTCAGTTCTTGAATTTGTACAATAGTGTTAGAGATGCCTTAGGTCCAAATCTGCTTTCAGATATCCCTTTTGGGCCCTGCAAAATCGAAAATTCTAGAGAGAGATGAAAAAACATGAAAAATATCTTCATTAACCTATCTTCATGGAACCAAATGAGACATAAAACATAGGAACTACAAAAAACTCAATCAGGTAAAGTTTTTCTACTAAGAGTACTCTACCTTTCTCTCATACAACACTTTTCCAGATTCCTTCATCTTCATGCTCGAAATTAACATACAAATTTCATGCGACAACTTTCTAGAGAGAGAGTGTAAAAACTTATTGCTACAAAATTTTGCAGACATGATCAGAATATCCTAAACATAAAATTTCATTATTACCTACACATCTTTTTTCTTTGGGTGGAAAATCAATGTGGCATCTTACAATTTATATGAATTCAAAATTCCTAATTTCTTATATGTATGTATATATTTGTTTGTATGTGTATGTGTTTGTATGTAGAAGCCCTAAAATCCTAATTTTTATATGTTTTATTATATGTATATATATATATATATATATATATATATATATATATATATATATATATATATATATATATATATATATATATATATATATATATATATATATATATATATATATATATATATATATATAAACCCTAAAAATCCTAAAGACCTAGACCTAAAACATGTATATGTGTGTATGCATGTGTATATATGTGTATGTGTATATGTATTATGTATATATATATATATATATATATATATATATATATATATATATATATATATATATATATATATATATATATATATATACACACACATACACATATGTATGTATTTTTGTATGTATGTAATAGCCTGAAACCCTAATCCTAAAGACCTAGACCTAAAACAAGTATATGTGTGTATGCATGTGTATATATATATATATATATATATATATATATATATATATATATATATATATATATATATATATATATATATATATATATATATATATATATATATATATGTATTTGTATATGCATTATGTGTGTATATGTCTGTAACTGTGTATGCATGTGTAAAAACCCTAAAACCTTAATCCTAAAGACCTAGACCTAAAACATGTATATATGTGTATGCATCTGTATATATATGTGTATGTATATATGTATATGTGTGTATGTATGTGTGTATGTATGTAAAAGCATAAAACCCGAATCCTAAAACCCTAACCCTAAAACATGTATATGTGTATATGTGTGTATGTGTGTATGTACATGTATGTATGTGTGTGCGTGTATATATATATATATATATATATATATATATATATATATATATATATATATATATATATATATATATATATATGTGTGTGTGTGTGTGTGTGTGTGTGTGTATGTGTGTGTGTGTGTGTTTGTTTGTGTGTGTGTATGCATGCACGAATATGCATGTGTGTATGCAATATGTATGTGTGTGTGTATAGGTGTGTGTATGTATGTATGCATATGCATGTGTGTATGTATATGTTGATGGAGATGATTAATCTCTAAAAGAACAAGTTATTCTGGATGTTAGAGCACCTCTATATCACGAACAACTCATAACCTCAAAAAATTTCGGAAAACCAATGCCAAATTATCAAGATTTGAGTTAATTATGAAGAAACTCATTACATAGAAAAGTTTGCTACACTTAATGCACTCATTGACTGATCAAATGTGTAAATGTTTCAATGAAACTTTATACGAGGTGTCTCCTAAAGTTTATGCACCTTCTCCAAGTTAATTCTCTTCAAAAAGATAAGTAGGTCTTGAGATTTGCTCCAAACAATGTAGCTATGTTTACCAATTTGTCCTCTTCAATGTCTTCATCAACTGCTCCTAATGCCATCTGCAATGTCCTTCATACTTGCTACATAATCAGAAATGGATTAAGAAGCCTTCTTCTTGAATGTGGTGAATTCTACCCATAAAGATGCCTTCCTTGACTTTTTAGTGTTTTGGAAATGCTCTTCCAAAGCATTCCATATGTCACTTGCACTTTCAAGTCCTCTAATGTGAGGTAGCAAGTAATCATTGACCCCCATGTAGATAATGCTCCTTGCTTGAGCATCCTTCTTCATCCATGTCTACAAATCTAAGAGCTCTTCCCTAGATGGAACACTAGGATCTCTAAATTCTGGTTTTCCTTCTTCATCTGTCATGTATCCTATCATATCTTTACTCATAAGATGAGCTTCCATCCTCATTGACCAAGCATGATAGTTTTCTCTATCCAATTTCTCTATCTGAAGAGAATCTCCCATCCTTTCTTCACCTCTACAATATATTCTTCAAGCTTTGTGAATAATGAATGTACCTTTAATTTGAATGTAGTTTCTTTTGATCCTTTTGATATCTTCCAGGCCTCCTTCTCTAGCTTTCACTTCAAACTTTCATCTTTTGAATCTTCAAAGATTGATTTTTGTATATCTACGATAGTCGAGGCCCTCCTTTCTTCAAATCTGATGACTTCCACTCTGATACCATTGATGGAAATGATTAATCTTCAAAAGAACATGTTATTCTTGATGTTAGAGCACCTCTATATCAATAACAACTCATAGCCTCAACCAATTTCAGAAAACCAATGCCAAATTATCAAGATGAGTTAATTGTGAAGAAACTCATTACACAGAAAAGTCTACTACACTTAATTCACTCATTGACTGATCAAATGTTTACAGTTTTCAATGAAACTTTGTACAAGGTGTCTCCTATAGTTTTTGCATCTTATCCAAGTTAAACATCTTCAAAAGAGTCAGTAAATCGTGAGATTTGCTCCAAACAATGTACCTATGTCCGAAACTTCTCTTTCGTGTAGTCAACTTTGACACTTGCAACTTCTAACACATGGTTATCCCAAAATAGACCCTGTTTATTCAAATGCTTTTAGCCACAAGTAGCTTACCTTTCAAATTAAAGAATGAGTTCTTACTTGCTCAAAAATTTACACTGTGGAGGGAGATCTGATCAAAAGATTCACCACTGGGATTGCACCTATTTCTGCCTTCACTTTTCACATTTACACATGTAAATGTTCATACTTAAAATTATCTCAGCCTAATTACAACTAGACAATCAAATCTTGACATAGATGCATTGACTATGGAATTAGACATCTACGAAAGGATTTTTGAAATGATCAATCACAAAAGGAGAGATGGAGAAAAGATTGCAACTTAGATTTCAGAAGTTTTCTTCTATTCTCATGGAAAACATCTAATTGATGAATCTCATACATTCATCACACATATTCTTCTTATACTCATCTGATCTTGTTCTATATCTCTTCTCATCTTCTGTCCAGACTCTATACTTGTATATATAGGCATATATGTACAAACTTGTCACCATTACAAAGGTATAAGTGAAATAATTTCAAGCTTAATGTACATGTATATACAAGTCTTCATCTTTTGACCATGCACTAATCTTCAAACCTCAAAATTTCATATTTGCTTTAAAAACCTTGTCCAAATTATCAATTGTTGATTGTCCTACACCAACATATGTGTATGTGTGTGTGTACATATGTGTATGCACGCATGCATATGCATGTGTGTATGTAATATGTATGTGAGTATTTGTATGCATATGTGTATGTATGTGTGTATATGTATGTGTCTATATGTATGTATGCATATGTATGTGTATTCATATGTGTATATGAGTGTGTATGTATGTATGCATAGGAATGTGTGTATATGTGTGTGTGTATATGTATGCATGCATATACATGAGTATGCATGTGTTTGTATGTATCTCTATGTCTCTCTTTGTCTTTATCTTTCTCTCCCTTTTTCTCTTTTTCATCTCTCTCTCTCTATCTCTATTTCTAATAAAGAACAAAACAATAACTTACATCTATGTGTGTGTATGTATCTCTATCTTTCTCTCTCTCATTCTCTCTCTCTCACCTCTCTCTCTCTCTCTTCCATGTTTCTCTCTCTCATCTCTCTCTGTCTCTCTCCCCCTCTCTCTCTTTCATCTCTCTCTATCTCTCTCCCTTTCATTTCTCTCTCTCTTTCTCTATCTATCTCTCTCTTTCACCTCTCTCTAGATCTCTCTCTTTCTCATTATTTTTCATCTCTCTCTCTCTCTCGGTCTATCTCTATCAATTGAGAACAAAAAAATCACACACATCTATGTAATTCTTTGGATCTCTGTCGTCAAAGCCAATCAATGTCGTCTCTCATCAAATTCCAAAGAACCGATGCCAGAAAGCTCCTACAAAACCAAAGAAAAGAGAAATTAAAAAAGAGAAAACATAGAGAAAGAGAAAGGGTGAAAGAGTATGCGCATCAGTTACCAAGATGTGAGATCTAGAGAGAGAGGTGTGTGTAGAGAGAGAGATCTATGTGTGTGTGTGCATACAAGATGATCACAATGCAGGTGGACAACCACAATGTACACATGCACAAACTGGACACTAGCAGTACGCAATTCAAAACAGTAGCGAATGTCGACTTCTCACTCCTGAGCCCGGTTATGTTAAATCATGCCATCAGTATAGGTGTCGGTATAGGCATCTATATAAGAACCGATATGAACATCGATAATTCCAAGAATTTTTCGACGCTTATACTAGTTCTTATACCGATGCCTATAGTGGCACCTGTACCAATGCCGATGTTTTTCAATGCATATAGTGGCCCTTCATTTGTAACAAATATACCAATGATCAAGTGATCATCCGTATGACTAACGTGGTCTTTCCTGTTGGAGAAACAATCACTAATTGGACCTATATTTGAAGGTCAAAGCTTTAGAAGAAAACCACATGCCTATGTGAAGGGACAAATTCACAAGTGTATCATATTTGTAAAGTTAGTTCACTTTAGTTCTAGAAGTTTTTTAAAAATCACGAGAATAAGAAAATCTATATATAAGTTAGTTTGTATCAACTGATGCGATGAGGAAGACAATGAGAAAGTGAGTTAGTACTCATTTTATATGACTGAGAATAGTCGAGCTTCTCTGTGTGAGAAAGCACCTGTGTATTTCTGAGTTTTCATAGCTATGAGAAGAACCAGTTAAAGTTCTGTGTATAAGTCTTCTTCTTCCATCTCCATTGTTTGTCTTCTCTGTAATGTTTTGAAGAATTGAAGTTTTTCCAAGCAAGTCGATGCCTGGCATCGAATGTATGTTGAAAGGTTGAGTTTTATGCGGGAAGTCGATGCCTGGCATCGAATCTCACCTGATAAGTCCTTGTCTTCATATCTGATTTTTATCTACTGCTAAATCTTCTTGAAAAGATGAAGTTTGTGGAGCAACTCGATGCCTGGCATCGAGTTTCAACATAAAGTCGATGTGTGGCATCGACTTCTAACATAAAAGTGGTCTTGTTCATGTGTGTGTTCAAGGGGGTAATTCTGGCACTGAAAAAGTGGCTAAAAAAGCTCAAAGTCGATGCCCGGCATCGACTTTTGGTTGCAAGTCGATGCTAGGCATCGAATTTTCATTTTTAGACACTCAGGATTACTAAAACAGGCAAAATTTCCACTTTTGGAAGTCATACAGGGTCATCTTGTGAAGGCCATAACTTGAGTTCTAGAGATCTATTTCAAGCATATCATAGCTTGTTGGAAAGCTCTACTCTTTTAGTTTCATCCATTAAAAGATCATGAAGAAATAATATTTGAGCTAAGAGAAATTAGCAAAATACTGAAGGTATGTCATTTTCAGTGACTAGGAATTTCTGTAGAAGCAAAGTTCTCACTTTAGGCTATCATTTCTCAAAGTTTGGAGTGGCAATGAGTTAATGGTGACCATAGAGGTGTTCTAGTGTCACATTAATTCATTTCTTGTGGTGTTTCATAGATCAACAAGTGGTATTAGAGCAGAAAGGTCCTAAAGAGCATAAGGCCGCAAAGGTACGAGACGTTTTCAAAAAGTTTTTCATTAAAGTTTGAAAGGTGAAGCATTTGAAGACACAAGGCATCAAAAGGTTACTTCAAAAGTATCCTGATACACAAAGAACTCCAAAAGGTATTATCCTTTATCCTTTAAGCTCACAGGTTGAAGCAGAAGGAAAGGAGTATGGCAGATCATATCTCGATTGACAAACTGGATAGAGATAATTATCCCGCATGGGTAATGAGAATGGAAGCCTTACTTATGAGTAAGGATCTCATGGTATATGTAACAGGTGAAGAAGAGAAGCCAGTATTTGAAGATGAAAGCCGACCAAAGAAAGAGGAACTTGATGCTTTAAAGCATTGGCAGAAGAAGGATGCAAGTGCAAAAGCTTACATCTATAATACAATCAAGAAAGGAGATAAAGCTAAAGCAAAGGATGAAGAAGAGTCAACTTCTCAAGTTTATTATGCAAGAGGTAAAGGCACTGGCAGAGGAAGACCAAGAGGTTTTGGAAGAGGAAGAGGTAATCAAAATAACAACAAGAAGGCTTGATGGATCTGTGGATTGAGTAATCATTTAGCTCATGACTGTTGGCACAACCAACAAGGATCAAACCAGAATCAAAACAACAATAGCAGAGGTCGAGGTGGAAGATATCAAAGTAATTTTCAGAGAGGTAGACAAAGTCAAAGAGGAGGCTATGGTAGAGGTGGGAGGAAGAAGTTGGGGACAGAATCAATCCTACAACACCACCTACTACAATTATGCAAATGACACACAGAATGAAAGTCATACATCATTGATGATGAATTCAATAAGCACATCAGATAAAGAAGATCTAAAGGTATTTTACATTGACTCTGGATGTTCTAATCATCTATCAAGAAACATAGAATTGATGTCAGAATTGGAAAAAGGCATTTCTAGTCATAGTGTTCAAACAGGTGATAATACAAGACATAGTGTACATTCAATTGGAAAAGTGAAATGCAAGAGTGGAGCAAATTTGCTAACCAATGTTTTGTATGTTCCCACAATACCTAAAAACTTGATTAGTGTGGGACAGATAGTTGAAAAAGGTTTTCAAGTCAGGTTTACAAATGAAGGAGTATTTGTTGAAGATCCAGAGAATGGATATAATCAGATTGTCTCTAATAAGAAAGAAGGTAGACTCTTTACTTTAAGAGTACAAGGGAACGTTGGTCAAGCTTTGCTCACACATGGTGAAGGAGTGATTACGGAACTTGATCTCTGGCATAAGAGATTAGGTCATTTCAATGAAAGAGGAATTAAAGCTATGGTTGCTAATCAGTCTGTACTAGGATTACCAAATGTGCAAAGTCAACATATGGTTTATAATTGTGAAGCATGTCAAATGGGTAAATCACACAGGTTACCATTTCAGAAGAAAGGATTCAAACATGATGGAGTACTTGAGCTCATTCATACAGATGTATGGGGACCAACAAAAGAAGGATCTATCAGTGGCGCAAGGTATTATGTTCTTTTCATTGATGATGCTACAAGATGGATAACATTATATGTTTTCAAGGAAAGATCAGAAGTGTTTGGAGCCTTCAAGCATTTTCATGCATATGCAGAGAGAGTCACAGGTCAAAAGCTTAAAAGACTGAGGTCTGATGGAGGGGGAGAATACTTCTCCCAAGAGTTCAATGATTATCTTTGGAATGCAGGTATTAAGAGAGAGATAACTTGCAGGTATACACCACAACAAAATGGTGTAGCAGAAAGAAGGAACATGACTTTGGTTGAGTTTGCTAGAGCTATGCTAAAGGAGAAGAGTTGTCCAAATTATCTTTGGGCTGAAGCTGTAAATACAACTGCATATCTTCTGAATAGATTACCATGTGCAGCTCTAAATGGAATGACTCCATATGAAGCCTGGTGGGGTAAGAAACCAACACTAGATCATTGTAGAGTGTTTGGATCAATTGTATATGCTTATGTGCCATCACAGCTTAGGCATAAACTTGAACCAAAGGCAGAAAAATATGTGTTCATTGGTTATGATGAAAAGCAGATGGGTTACACATTGTGGAATCCTCTAACAAAACAATTTATTGTTTCTAGAGATGTTACATTTGATGAACAGAAAAGTTGGTATGCAGATCAAAGTCATACAGTTGAAGAATTTGAAGAAGAGGTAAGAAGATGTGAGAAAGGAAAATCAATTGTGCAGGTAAATAGAGATGAAGACTATATGCAAGCAAGTACATCCAAAAGTGGATTAACAAGAAGGAATGAAGAAGCTCCTATATGTGATGAAGAGGTGTATCCAGACACTTATGAAGAATGTGAACCAAGAAGGTCAAGCAGGACTAGAAGACAACCAAAAAGGTATTCTTATGATGCTTCTTACATAACTCAGAAGAACTATGCATATATGGTCAAAGATGATGAAGAACCTCATAACTATGATGAAGCAAAAGGTAAGAAGCAATGGGAAGATGCAATGAAGGAAGAATTCAATGCACTGGAGGAGAACAAGACATGGGAACTTGTTCCTAAACCAAATGGTAAGAAGGTTATTGGAAATAAGTGGGTTTATAAAGTGAAGAAGCTTGCAGATGGAAATATAGACAGATACTAAGCTAGACTGGCGGTCAAAGGCTATGCCCAAACCTATGGCATAGATTATGATGAGACATTCAGTCCTGTAGCTAAGATGTCAACTATAAGGACAATCATTGCTATTGCAGCTTCAAAAGGATGGACCCTAAGTCAATTGGATATAAAGAATGCATTCTTGAATGGATACATATCAGATGAGGTATACATGGAACAACCTCAAGGGTTTATAGATTCTAGGTATCCAAATTTTGTTTGTAGGTTGAGAAGAGCACTCTATGGATTGAAACAAGCTCCAAGAGCATGGAACTAAGACTGGTGACGTATCTCAATGATCTTGGATATCAAAGTTCAAAAGCAGATACAAGTCTACTCATCAAAAGAATAGAGGAAGGTACAATCTACATTTGTATTTATGTAGATGATATTATTATCACAGGTACTTCAGATGAAGGAATCAAGGAGGTAAAGAGATTACTTGAGAAAGAGTTTAAGATCAGTGACCTAGGAAAGTTGTCATACTTTCTTGGAATGGAAGTCACCTATACAGATCATGGCATATATGTATCACAAGAAAGGTATCTTCTGAATTTATTGAAGAAGTTTGATATGGAAAATTGCAGAGAAGCTTCAACTCCAATTGAAGTTAATCACAAGCTCAGTAAATATGATGGTGCAGAATACAAAGATATGAGGAAGTATCAATCTCTTGTGGGTAGTTTGATTTATGCTACACTAACAAGACCTGATCATAGTTATGTAGTGGGAGTTTTATCACAATTCATGCATTGTCCAAAGGACCCACATTTGGATTGCAGGTCAAAGAGTTCTTAGATATATCAAAGGAACTATAAAGGAAGGATTATATTATCCTTTTACATCAGATTTGAAGTTGAGAGCCTATAGTGACTCAGACTGGGTAGGTAATCAGGATGACAGAAGATCAACTCATGGTTACATGATATACATTGGTGATAAGCTTGTAAGTTGGTGTTCAAAGAAACAACATACAGTAGCATTATCATCAACTGAAGTTGAGTACAAAGGACTTGTGGAAGCAGCTAAGGAGGTCATATGGATGCAGACATTATTCAAAAGCTTGGGAATTGATCAAGGTATACCTACAATACATGGAGATAATATGAGTTCACTTTATCTTGCAGCAAATCCAGTATTTCATCCAAGAACAAAACATATAGAGATACATTATCATTTCCTCAGAGAAAAGGTAATGGAGAAGGAGATTGAAGTGGAGTACATTTCTACTAAAGATCAGATAGCAGACATAATGACAAAGAGCTTCGATGGTGTGAAGACCAGCAGATTCAAAAGCATGGCAGGAGTAAAAGAAAAGAAGATGATATGAAGAAACAGAGAATGTCAATTAGTGATTGAGGGGGAGCTGTTGGAGAAACAATCACTAATTGGACCTATATTTGAAGGTCAAAGCTTTAGAAGAAAACCACATGCCTATGTGAAGGGACAAATTCACAAGTGTATCATATTTGTAAAGTTAGTTCACTTTAGTTCTAGAAGTTTTTTAAAAATCACGAGAATAAGAAAATCTATATATAAGTTAGTTTGTATCAACTGACGCGATGAGGAAGACAATGAGAAAGTGAGTTAGTACTCATTTTATATGACTGAGAATAGTCGATCTTCTCTGTGTGAGAAAGCACGTGTGTATTTCTGAGTTTTCATAGCTATGAGAGGAACCAATTAAAGTTCTGTGTATAAGTCTTCTTCTTCCATCTCCAGTGTTTGTCTTCTCCGTAATGTTTTGAAGAATTGAAGTTTTTCCAAGCAAGTCGATGCCTGGCATCGAATGTATGTTGAAAGGTTGAGTTTTATGCGGGAAGTCGATGCCTGGCATCGAATCTCACCTGATAAGTCCTTGTCTTCATATCTGATTTTTATCTACTGCCAAATCTTCTTGAAAAGATGAAGTTGTTGAGCAACTCGATGCCTTGCATCGAGTTTCAACATAAAGTCGATGCCTGGCATCGACTTCTAACATAAAAGTGGTCTTGTTCATGTGTGTGTTCAAGGGGGTAATTCTGGCACTAAAAAAGTGGCTAAAAAAGCTCAAAGTCGATGCCCGACATCAACTTTTGGTTGCAAGTCGATGCTAGGCATCAAATTTTCATTTTTAGACACTCAAGATTACTAAAACAGGCAAAATTTCCACTTTTGGAAGTCATACAGGGTCATCTTGTGAAGGCCATAACTTGAGTTCTAGAGATCCCTTTTGAGCATATCATAGCTTCTTGGAAAGCTCTACTCTTCTAGTTTCATCCACTAAAAGATCATGAAGAAATAATATTTGAGCTAAGAGAAATTAGCAAAATACTGAAGGTATGTCATTTTCAGTGACTAGGAATTTCTGTAGAAGGAAAGTTCTCACTTTAGGCTATCATTTCTCAAAGTTTGGAGTGGCAATGAGTTAATGGTGACCATAGAGGTGTTCTAGTATCATATTAATTCATTTCTTGTGGTGTTTCATACATCAACATTTCCGGGTGTTTCCAATGGTCATACCGATGCCTGGTCATGACCATCAATATGGACAACATCGCTATACCTCTCATATGTTGTAGTGATCTTTCTTTCCAAATCTTCATGAGAGCTTCACTTTCAATAGTGTTCCATAGAGGAGTCAAACATCAATCACTTCAATGAGCATAAATTGTTTCTAGTAAACATGATGAGGTAGCTTCAGAATTTCAATGAGAGAGTGCCATGTTTTCTAAGTTTTGCGGTAGGAAAAGAAGAGAAGGCCCATGTCTTTTCTTTCACTAGTGCATCTCTTACACTACTGGTGCTCTGCAAGTCTCATTAGCTTGAACATTGGTCGAGCTCCCTCTATGAAGAATTTTCCACATAAGAACAACCTTTTGTTTTCAATAGACACATGCCATGTATCAAAAAAAATGCACTCCCGCTTAATCCAAGACTAATTCAAGCACTACTTCTTGTTAAATGATAGATGGAACTCAAGATTCTACCTAATATTTGGAAGCATCATCTTCTTGCTTCCATTAAGCCATTGTAAACCTTTAATCCATGATTGTTCCTAGCCAACTAAGAGGGACGGCTTTGTATAATCCCTAGTATTGATTGTGCATCTTAACAAGCACCTATCTTCAAAGTTGACTCTACAGTTCTCATCAATATCCTTGTGAGACATTGATCCATAGGGATCATGACATTGATCCATAGGGATCAGTCCATGCGTGTGAGGGACAAGTAGTAATGGGGATAAGTTTTGTATGATGGCCACATGTTCACACTAGATTATTCCAGAACATTACTATTTTTAGAGTACATGAGGGTATATATGGATGGGAGGAGTGACAAACACACATCAATCAAGTAATTTCTATCACTTGGTATCAGAGCATGATATATTTTGGGCCTATCTCATCATCTTCATTGTATTTTTGGTCTCTATCAACGTCCTGAGCTTTTGGGAAGCTTTTTGAGGTTGCATTTGACATGCAGAGCAGATGATAAAAGAGAGTTTGGGGGCGCCCATAGGACCCCTCCTCAGTCATCGTAGCCCATGAATATTACCTATGAGTGTCGAGCCCTCTGCCCATGCTGCCTAATGTCATCCCAGGCCTACCCGCATGTAAGCAATGCCCATCACTTGATGACCGAGAGAGAAGAAGAGCATATATCCTCTTCTCTTGTGTTGAAGGCAATCAGAACAAGGTGCTATATATATACTTATTCTTGGCACGTTCAATGGCCTACGTGGGATATTAGGACTCTACGAGCATGCCTTTGGTCGTTAGAGGAGAGTTCCACGCTAGCAGATTCGTTTTTGGGCCATAGTTTAAGCTTTCCTTTAGTCAATTTTAGATTACCTATCTCCACTTTTTGAGTCATATCTTGAGCATCTCTCTCTCTCTTTGTTGTTTTGGGAAGCTCTCTCTAAGTTATTTTGAGAAAGTGGTTGCAAGCCATACTTTGGCATCAGTTCCCATCATCTTCAGAGTTTCGAGTTTGCCATTCATCTTCAATGACCCTTTTTCCAACATTGTTTTGAAGCATAGTCTATCAGTAGAGTCTTGGGACTATTTGGAAGGCGTGTGGACTATCTTCAACACCTGCACACACCTACAAATTACTTTCTGAACCTTCATCTACGTCTCTTGTCAATTTATATGCATTGTTGCTTTCTTTTTGCATCATATTGCATATCAAACATGCAAAATTTTCATAGTACTTAAACTATACGTGTAGTTTGGACGTGGACTCATATTGTATGGTGCATGTATTCTTATTTGCAATGACATGTAGGTATTTTCTTGCAGGTTAGGGAGGAGAGAAATATAAAATTTTCAGGGTGTGTAATCTCCTTTTGGTCTATTTATAGTTAGATTGTGCTTATCAGCACCGTTATCACAGAAATGGCTTGTTGATTATTTGGTATATTTTTTTTAGTTTTCAAAATTGCACTATTATGCTTCCACAATTTTTAGAAAATTAGTATGCATATGCATTCAAGAATTCAAAACATACTAAAAGTTTCTTGTTTTTTATTTTTCTATTGAGCAAAGGCTTGCATTTTGTTTCTTTTCCATTTCCACTCATTCACTTAGGTTTACATAGAACTTACTATTCTAAAATCATTAAAAAAACCAAAAATACCAAAAATAGTAATTGAGCATCACCATCACCTAGTATGTACACAGAACCATCATCCCCTTCTAGGAGAGATACAATCATGGAAGAGAACCCTATAGATCCCATGCAGACCATGAGTAATAGGATAACCAATCTAGAAAGCACACTTCATGGTATCTTGGTACACATCGTTGGGTCGAAGAAAGAGGAAGATGTGTGAGCTTCTGATTTGCTAGGTATGGAGGTAGATGCTCTAGATGAGCATCAAACTCCAGAAGTCCCTAGAGATAGCATCTTAGTCACAGAGTTTAGATGGTAGCTTAAGGATCTTAAGCCGCTTAGATATCATGGTTCGACTAGTGCTAGGACTGTGAATGTTGTTGAACAGTGGCTCAGCAAGTGGGGAATAATGCTTCCACTTGTGTCATATCATGGATGATAGGCACAAGATTTAGCAGGCTACATATAACCTTATGGACGTTGCCCATAGGTGGTGGCATAAGATAGAACACAATAAGGAAGAGCCCAAGACGTATGAGCAGTTCAAGATCTTGTTCTATAATAATTTCGTACCACCTAATGAGAGGTCTAGAGCACTAGACACCTGGTTCTTTAGCAGTCAAAAGAATCAGACAGTTCAGGAGTATGCAAATAAGTACAAAGAGGTACTTTTTTAAAGTGGTTGATACTATCCCAGAGTTTCTCAACGTCCACAAGTTTATCTTGGGACTTAGGAAAACTATTAGAACCTTGGTGAGGAATGAGAGATGTCAATCCTTGGCACGTGCCACGGAGATGGCTTTAGTTTATGAGGATGTTCATAGGGGCATAGGCTTCCAAGTTCAGAGGTCCTCATGGTCTAAGGTCAAGTGACCCTTCCACACATCTACTCCTGGCTTGATCAGTGCATAGCCTTGTAGAGAGGCTAATCAAGTGCATACGATCAAGAAAGTAGTAGGCGGTAAGAGAAAAGTGTCCGCTCTGGTTGAGAGGGCTTATAATAAGTGCATACATACCCCTCAATAGAAAGAGAAGGCAATGAAAGAAGAATTATGCTATGGGTGTTTAGGGTAGCACCTGTTCGAGGACTGTCCTAAGAGAAAGAAGATAGCCACCACCATAGTCATCAATCCTACTCAGGAAGGGAGTAATGATGATGATGAGGAATTTGGAGATCCTCCATCACCACTATCATTTCCATGGTGGCTATGATAGTCACAAAGAAGGTCTCGATTGTTCTAGATGTTGTACTCTCACCAGTGGCACAGAAAGGATATTAGTTTCTTGACACAGAACTCATTGTCATGAGGGGATTCGTGGTAGGACAGCGTGTCAAGGTACTCTTTGACACTGGGTTGACACATAATGTCATTATTTTGTGACTAGTCAAGAGGTTAAATCTAGAGATTGTGTCGTTAGAGTATGCCTACATAGTAGAGTTAGCCGATGGGAAGGGGATTGAGACATGCGATCAATGAGTGTTGATCTACCTATTCAGATCCAGTCCTATGACGACAGATTGGATTTTGAGATAGCAAGACTAGCATGTTTTGATGTAGTCTTTAGTAAGAAGTGGCATGTGAGGAAGAGACCAATCATTGACTTTGGAGCATATGTGAACGGACACTCAAATCAAGGCAAGGCATTATTCTTGAGGGACTAAGAAAGGTGAGCATGGTCTAAGCTAAGCAAGAGAGAAGTGAAGAGACATAGTGAGTGTGCGACACAGAGAAGTGAAGTGCAAGGTATGCATGAAGAGGACTTAGAAGTGTGCAGATAATTGCTAAGCTATACAATCAAAGATCCCAAGGTCCCATTGAAGCTATGCGCATGGCGACAGAAGGTGTACATCCCTTGCCCTATTGGAAGCTTGAGTGCAAGGTGTGCACCAGTGCAAGCTTGGAGAAGGCGGAGGTCTGTTGTAGAGAAGGCCGGCAGCAACAAGAACCTTGGGTATTTTGTACTTTGTGATTTTGCACTCTGTGGGATTTTGAGAAAGCATTGGATTGTATTATGCGTCACCATTGTATTTGTCTTCTTATAATCAATCGATAAAGGCTTCCAATGTTGTATCTTTCTTCTTATCTTTCCCTTTTCTCCTACAAACACTCAAATCCCTTTTTGCACAAGAATCCCCCAACAAAATTTGGCATGCATGGTGGCACCACAAAGAGATTTGAGCATAGGAGAAGAAATATTACACTGTGGAGAAGCATTATTCAAGTGCCGATAGTACTACTTCATTGGGTTAAGAGGTAAACCTTCTTATCAATTATCTCATACTAAGAGGATTATGAACAGCTCATGACTGCAACCCGGTCTCAAACATTGAGGGTCACTTGCAAAGCAACAAGAAGGAAGGCTGTTAGAAGGTCCTCCAGTCCGCTGTCGTCAACATCATCAATAAAGAACATGGTAGGTTAGGTTGATTTGGAGACTCTACTTTCTAGATTGAATATAAAATTTCCTTCTTTCAAAGGCTTAGCTCAAGAAGATCTAGACAAGCATATTAGGAGGTTCTTAGCATTATGCAAAACAAGAGGTTTGATGGGAAGAGAGGATGCCTTTTTTATACTCTATCCTGCCACATTAGAAGGGTTAGCAGATAAGTGGTTCAACCAATTTGCTGAAAAACCATTCCACCACTTGGGATTTAATGAAAGATGCATTCAAAACTCAATTCCTGCATGGGAATACTACAGAGATAATCATAGAGGAATTAGAAAACTTGAGACTAGGTCCCGGTGAAACATTTCTAGAGTTTGTAACTAAGGCCAAGGCACTAATGTCTAAGTTGTCAGATCCTCCACATATTTTCTTTATTAAGAAATGGTCAGCTAAACCACTTCCAGTGACTACACAATGTAAAATCAAGGAATTAGTGTTGCCAACAGCCTCCATAGAGGAGTTCATCAATACAGCTACAGGACTGGAACAAATAAGACAAAAATATGGAGCAAGTTCTTCGGAGCTACCCTATTCTGCAAGAATTGAAGATCCAGTGATTCAACTAAGGAAAGAGCTAGAGAACTTAAAAAGAAGTAAACCTCAAAAGGAAGAAGAGAATGCAATAACCTTGTTGCGGCGAGAAATCAAGGCCCTCAAACTACAAAAGGAAGAGGAAGCCCAACAAGAAGAAATAGCTCAACTTCAATAGGAATTACAAGAATTAAGGGGAGGTGGCATAAAAAATGGGCTATGGTGTACCATGTGCAGCAAACAGGGCCATGTGGTAAGCGAATGTCCATTCTTAAATGTATCATGTCAGTTATGTAGGAAAATAGGGCATGAGGCCCAAAAGTGTTCTAAGAGGAATGCCTGCAAAAACATATTGGACACATGGAGGAGCCCTACCAGCAACTAATGTGATGGCGGCTGCACCTAATCAAGGTAACAATTACAACCCTAAACAGAGGAATAACTTTGGAAATGGGCCTAGGAGGCCAATTATTTGTTTGAGATGTGGAGAATGTGGGCATTACCAAAGTAGGTGCACTCTACTAGAAAATGTCCCCCCTTGCAGGAACTACCAGAGGCCAAAGACTACTACACTAATTATTGTCCTAAGAACCAATAATCTTCATTTGGGCCCCACATTCAAATAATCTATGTGCGCAAAGAAGAAATGGTAGATCAAGTCCATGTGCCATCACCATCTACCAGGGTGGTGCAGTTAGAAGAAATTGAATCTTTTACAGTGCAGACAAGAAGCAAAGCGAAGGCTCAAGTAGAAATAGGTCAAGAATCAAGGATTAATGGATTGAATAAAGAAAAAGAGACATCTGAAGACAAAGCCACCACATGTGCAGATACAAGGCAAAAAGAAAATTACCAGTGATGCCATTGGACATGCATTCAACAGGGCTCATGAGGAGTTTGATAAGTCAATTGGAGCCCATGCTCTTAAGGAATCAGAAGCTTCCAGACTACTCAAGTCCATGAAAAAGGAGTTCAGTATTTTTTATTTAATAAAGATGGATGGGAAATTTAGGTCAGAACTCTTGCATATAATCGATGAGGTTTCCACAACAAGTTTAGTGGCAAAGGCTGTTGTTATGCATAAAGATAAAATTGTAGGGGAAGCACCCCTCATTATAAGAGCCCTCGGCTAACAGTCTCTATCAAAGGTCATGAGTTTCAAGGACTTATTGTGGATGGTGATTCTAGCATTAACTTGATGCCTGAACATACCATGAAAAAGATTGGACTACACCCTTGAAGACCTGCAAACTTCACTGTAACACTAGCAGACCAAAGCATAGTGAGGCCTATGGGAGTGGTCCCTGGAGTCCCAGTCAAGATACAAGGTACCATCTTTAACTTGGATTTTGTTGTTTTAAGGCTGCCACAGGTAGAAGGAAGTTTCCCTCTGTTAATTGGGAGGCCAATGTATTACATGACTGGGGTAAGGACACAATGTGGGTAAAGCAAGAGGGGAAAGAGTTACAGTAGATATTTTTAGAAGAAGGTCCAAACAACCAAAGACATACCAACATGATGCAGACAATTGGTATTTGTATGGAAGAAGAATTGTTGGACAACCCAAAAGGAGATCTATTTAAAGAAGCAAATTTATATGAAGAGGAAAACATGTTGGCTTGGCTCCATGCAGAATACCCATCTTCCTACTATGGAATTTTTCCAAACTCAAGTAGAGAGGAAGCATATGAAGAAAAAGAGGACATCATTCAGGTTACTGATTCGAGTGACACAGTCTCAGTCAAAGGCCATATAAGAGAGAAGAAAAGAAAAGCCTTTAAGTGTAGCAGTCTTTACTTTTATTTTTTATTATTTAAGTCTTGCCATCCGCATGCGTTTGAAAAAAAAATATTTAATTAAAAAAAGAGAAGATGAAAATTTTTTATATTTTTATTATTATAAATAATTTAAAAATATATATATTTTTTATTTTTCATAGTCCAATGCTTTTGGCTCTAGATTGCACCTCGGATGGCCATTTTTTCAAACTTGAAGTCATTTTCAAGTCTTTGGGCACCCGCAGACTCATTTTTTGACTTAGTTTTTCCAAAATCCCACCTTTTCTCTGACTTTTGGTCAACACGCACATGTTTTTTGCACAGTTTACACGTGTTTTTCATTGCACACATGGTCCACATGGTCTATTCTCACCTCATTTTACCATATGTTTCACACTTTCCCATATGGACCCTCTATAGCTTTCTTGTTTTATCATTTCGGCCCTCTCCAGACCCCATACTCCTACTCCCTTGCCCTCCCTTTCCCCTTCTGCCCCGTCCCATCCTTACCCCTCCCTGCCCTATCCATCTCAGCCCCATCAGCCCTACCTTCCCCATCCTTCCTACCCTCCATTTGCCCTCCTTTGCTTTTCTATGCAAAATTTACCCTTTTGGTTCTTCTCTAGTGTTTGTTCTCTCATGCTCCTAGTGGACTTGGTTGTTGCTCAATGTCCTTTTGAAGATTTCACCGCACAGGCATCATGATGTCATCTCTGCTCCAAGTTTTGGTTGTAGCTCTTTGGGACGGAGAGCCCATTAGGTGGTGGGCAACTATTGAGCCCATAAAAGTCATATTGGTCAAAGTCAACTATAATCAAAGTCAACCATAGTCAAAGTCAAAAAGGTCAAAGTCAACATGTTCAAGCTCAAAGGCCAACATGGGTGAAGTCAAAACTTTCAAAGTCAGGTGTCAAGGTGCATAGGTAGTGCACAATTAATTGTTCACAAAGGGTAAAATTATAGAAAATTGGTTGCAGCTTGCAGAGGTATTTCTGTAATTCTCTAAGGTTCAAAGTGTTTTTAAAAGTATTTGGAAGGTTCAGGTGAACCCTCTCTTAGGTGCACATTTGAAGAATTAAAAGGCAAAAGGTGAAGGTATGTGAAGTGGTAGCGTACACAGAAGTGAAAGCATGGTTCCCAATTAAAATTTTTTGTTTTAGTCTAAAGTCACTACAGGACAAAACAGGGATTCGTTGGCTGCTCACTTTTAGAGACAATCTTGGGACATCAAAGTGAGCACCAAGATACTCTAGCAATTAGGAGCATATGTGAACCGACACTCAAATCAAGGCAATGCATTATTCTTGAGGGACTAAGCAAGGTAAGCATGGTCTAAGCTGAGCAAGAGAGAAGTGAAGAGACATACAGTGAATGTGCGATGCAGAGAAGTGAAGTGCAAGGTATGCATGAAAAGGACTTAGAAGTGTGCAGATAAGTGCTAAGCTATACAATTAAAGATCTCAAGGTCCAATTGAAGCTGTGCACATGCCGATAGAAGGTGTCCAT
>CM035418.1:94311627-94339127 GCA_020310875.1 Ceratopteris richardii
AAATGATAGATGGAACTCAAGATTTGCATAATATTTGGAAGCATCATCTTCTTGCTTCCATTAAGCCATTGTAAACCTTTAAGCCATGATTGTTCCTAGCCAACTAAGAGGGAGGATTTCGTATCATTCGGAGTATTGATACTGCATCTTAACAAGCACCTATCTTCAAAGTTGACTCTACACTTCTCATCAATATCCTCAAATATGAATTAATCTCTTGAATCTTGGTTGTAGAGTGCTTCCACATGCAAAAACCTTTGTTTTAGAGCCTTTGTGCTCTTTGGATGTACGCATACTCAAGACATTTAATTTTTGCAATCGAAAACTAGATGGAGTTGTTCTACTTGATACCAACTATACACTTCCAATCTCCTCGACCCATGTTTGGATTTTGACGTTGCACCCACGAGGGTCCGGTGGGCGGATAATCGGTATTAATCAATTCTAGTTTGAAAAGCTTGAGAACTCAATAGAAGATGAGTGCCATCGATGGATTGCCGTCTCCTTTGGTGCCCCCTTTTGTTTTACTTTATTTTCTATGTATGCCCCTAACAGGGGGATGGAGAGACTTAACACCTGGGCCCCCTTGGACTTGCTCCCCCACAACGTGCTAATTTGTGGCGACTTCAACATGGTGGAGTACCCACGGATAGCTGGAATGGAAAGGGCCGGGTCATCGACAGTTGAGAGAAAGAAATGTGGGACAAAACCAAACTGCACTTGGATCTGGTCCAATTCAAAGATCCAAATGGCTTTTCGTGGTCAAATCTCCAAGCGGGCGAGGACCTAAGGAAAGCTAGACTGGATAGATGCTACATTGCTCAAAACATTATGCACCAGTGGGGCAACTCTTCCCTCTCGCAATGCACTGACCTTGCCATTTCTGATCACTACCCCATCATTATCGCTTTCCAACCTTCCACCAGAATTCATAAGGCTCCTTGGTTCCACGCCTGTGCTACCTCCTTCTCTCTCCCCTCCGTCCATCAAGAAATTGCTGAAGTGTGGAAGGAGGTGTTCGCCTCTAGCTCATCCCCAGCCAAGTGATGGAGATGCGTGGTCAAAAATTCATGGCAGATCATGATTAGATTCAAGGAAATGCTCAAGCCTCTTTAGTGGGCATATATCCACTCCTAGTTGCAGTAGAAGAATGATAGGCCCTTCCTAGGACCAAACAGTTCACTACCACAGTCCACCAAAAATTGAATTTCTCTCTGGACCCAAATATTGAACCTATGAACTTTTGCACAGTAAAAATAGACTCTCTAAGCTTTCCAACAAGCCATAGATCACTCAATTTGGAGAATGTGAGCTATGCCCAACTCCTTGCACAAGACAAACCAAAATCTGCCCAAACTAGTAGCTTGCACCTATGTGTACCTTCCAACACACATATATTTGGGAATATGCAAAGATCATACCAAAGAGCTTTCAAGCTTGATATACTAAAGGCTAATGAACACTTGATACTAAGATTACATCCAAAAGAAAGCTTACAAGCATAGGAACAAAATGAGCTATCTTGCAAATGAATCGGACTACTACACAAAGAGATATGGGTGATCAAAGATCACTTCCTATGAGAAAACTCCAACAAGCAAGGGGCTTGCTTAGCTAGGGGCTAGCTTAGACCTAGACTAAACAATCCTAATGAGAGCCTACAAGTGCTCAAATGGTAGAGGAGGATGGCCATGACTTTGCTCCATTGCTTATATAATGCTCAAAAAGGTGGTTGTAAATTTGAATTCAAAAATGCCCTCCAAATGATACCGAATTTTCTCCATCAATTAGGTGAGTAAAGGGCTGAGAAAACTCGTGGAAAAGTGGTTTTATATCGTACCAAAAAGTGTGAGTGATGTGGCGCTTCAACTTAGCATGAGTTCCCACACTTGAGATTGATAAAATTCTAACACTCCCCCTCAAGCTCAAGTGTTAGTCTCCATTGATCTCCTTCAAGTTGAGGTTGATCTTGAACTTCTCCAACTTGCTTGCATCCATAAACTTGGTCATGATATCTACTAGCTGATCTTTGGTGTTGATGTACTTGATGTTCACTTGTTTTGCTAGTACCTTCTCTCTGATGAAGTGATAATGGATCTCTATATGCTTGCTTCTTGCATGGAACATAGGGTTGCTTGCTAGATGAATGCTTGACTTATTATCTCCAAATAGAGTGAACCCTTTGACCTCCACATCCAAGTCTTTGAAGGGCTTCTTGAGCCACATGATCTCACATGTAGCAAGTGCTAAAGCTCTATACTCAGCCTTAGTAGATGATAATGCAATTGTAGGTTGCTTCTTGTACATCCATGAAATGACTCTTTGACCTACCATGAAGACATAGCCAGATGTGCTCCTTCGATCCTCCTTTGAACCAACCCAATCAACATCACTAAAGCCTTGAGGTTGTAATCCATCTCCATAAGGGTAGTACAACCCTTGGTTGATAGTGTGCTTGATGTACCTAAGCACTCTCTTGGCTGTATTCTTATGAACATCAGTTGGTGAATTTAGAAATTGAGAAAGAACTCCCACAACATAAGACAAGTTAGGTCTTGTGCTGGTAGCATAATTAAGGCTTCCAATTATGCTTCTATATGCTAAAATATCTTCAAGAGGTTGTCCTTCACCTACACATAACTTAGTTTTTGGATCCACAAGTTGTGTGAGTGGCTTACATCCACTCATACCATACTTATAAAGTACATCTAGCAAATATTTCCTTTAAGCAATGTAAATACCATTTTCCACATAAATAACTTCAATCCCAAGAAAGTATTTAAGAACTCCAAGATCTGAAAAATTGAATTCATTTCCAAGCTTGGCCTTGATCCATGTGATACGTGCATCATCACTTCCTGTTATAACCAAGTCATCCACATATATGCATACATAGAAAACTAGTCCTCCTTCCTTCTTGAGGTATAAGGAAGGATCTCCATCACTTGGCTTGTATCCACACCTGCACAAATACTCCACAAGCCTTTAATTCCATGCCCTAGGTGCTTGCTTTAAACCATACAATGCTTTTCTAAGTTTACAAACAAAATCTGAATATTTAGGGTTCTCAAACCCTAATGGTTGAGTCATGTAGACTATCTCCTGCAAATCACCATTAAGAAAAGCATTCTTTACATCCAATTGATAGATTGTCCACATCATAGATGTAGCAACCCCAATGATTGCCCTAATTGTGGTCATCTTTGCAACCGGGCTGAATGTTTCTTCATAGTCAATCCCATAGGATTGAGCAAATCCTTTTGCCACAAGCCTTGCTTTGAACCTAGCCATCAGAATTTCTCTTCACTTTATAGACCCATTTGTTTCCAATTACCTTCATCCCTTCTTGTCTTGGAACAAGACTCCATGTGTTGTTGTCTTCAAGGGCTTTGTACTCTTCTTCCATAGCTTCTTGCCACTCCTTTGTGTCTTTGGCCTCTTCATAGGTAGAAGGTTCATGATCTTTGATAACCTTAGTCATGAAAGCATAATGCCTAGCAATATAACTATCATAAACAAGCCTTGAGATTGGATGTTTTACTCTTGTTGACCTCCTTTCTTCTCCTTTTTGTGGAATGAACCTTCTTTGTCTTGGTGCCTTGATTTCTGCTTTTGATGTAGCTCCCCCTTCTAACATAGGTTCTTCAAAGTCTTCAACTTCATGTCCATCTTCATCAAGCTCTACCAATCTTGCATTTCCTTTATTCACTGATTGATGGGCTGAATCCATGCTTGAACTCCTTTGTATGCTTGGACATTGGTTTCCAAGCTATCTTGAAACCTAGCTTCATATCTTGTCTCTGCCTCTTCAATATCTTCATCCTACAATGGAACTTTGGAAGCATACCATGGTTTGCGTTCATCGAACACTACATCTCTAGATACCTTTAACTCCTTAGTATTAGGATTGTAGCACCTGTAACCTTTTTGCTCCATAGCATAACCAATGAACGTACATCTTTCAGCCCTTGCATCCATCTTACCTCTCAACTCTTGTGGCACATGTGTGTAGCATACACAACCAAAGATTCTAATGTGTGAAAGGTCTGGTTTCCTTCCACTCCATGCCTCCTCAGGTGTCATGTCATGTAACCCTGATGTGGGACACCTATTCATCAAGTACATAGTAGTAGATACAGCATCTACCCAATATGTTAAAGGCACATTCATTTCATTTAACATACTCCTAGAAATTTCAACAATATACCTATTGTTCCTCTCTGCCACCCCATTTTGTTGGGGAGTATACCTGCAAGTGATTTGCCTCTTTATACCTTGGTCCTGCAAGAAATCACAAAAAGCATGGGAGAAGTATTCTCCCCCTCCATCGGACCTTAGGGTTTTGATGTAGCAACCTGTCTCCTCTTCTCCATGTCTTTCAACTTTTGAATGTTGATGTGACCACACCTTTTATGCCACAAATCCAAATCTCCAATCTTCTTGTCTCCATAGGTGATGAACATTGCCTTGTTCTTTTGTCCTTTGCCAATGTCAAGAGTGAACATCCTTCCTTCCTTCTTTCCTTTGGCTATCAGCTCATAGCCATTCCTTGGGTCTTCAATAAAGCATCCTTTGTGGTTGAACTTGACTTGGTATTCCTTTTCAACCATATGTCCAACAGAGATTAAGTTCTTTGTAATACTAGGAACATGCAATACCTCATATAGTCCTCTTGCTTTGTGGTTGCCTTCAAGCTTCACATCTCCCATTTGTTGTATCTCATGCTTTGTGTCGTCTCCTGTCTCCACAAAGACTCTTTGCTTGGGTGCTTGAAAATTGCTAAAGTACTCCTCTTTACCTGACATGTGGTTACTACAACCACTATCTATATACCACACCTCATCATGTGGTTGACCTTCACTTTTATTGTTCATAGCTAACAAATGCTCATTTTCTGAATTTGTTGAGGAGTTAGCATAATTACCTTGCCCTTTGTAATTGTTCCCACCTTGCGTTTGCTAACAATCTTTGGCATAGTGTCCTTGCTTCCCACAATTGAAGCATGCATTTGAGTTGGAGTAGCTTCGACATCCATATCTTCCTCCTCTACCTCTTCCTCTTCCTCTTCCTCTTGATGATTGACCTTCATCTTGGCTTGATTGACTCCCTTGATAGCTTTGGATCTCTTGTTGGTAGTTGCCTCTACCTCTTCCTCTTAAACCACCTCTATTGCCTTTGCCTCTTCCTCCTTTGCCTTCATAGAAGAGTTGGTCTTGGCTGCCCTTTGACTTGTTGCCTCCATGGTTGAGCTCCTCAGTCACCATAAGAGAAGTAAGTTGCTCAAAATCTGGTAATGAATCCCTTACATACACAGAGGTTGTGAATGCCTTCTATTTATCATCATCTCTAAGCCCATTAAGTGAGTGGGCAACTAGGTCATCATCATCTACAACACATCCTATTGAACCAAGTGCATCAGAGATCTCTTTTACTTTGAGTATGAATTCATTAATGCTCTGATTTGATGACTTCCTAAGTTTGTTAAGTTCATTCTTGAGCTGAATTTTTCTATCCTTTGTAGAGGTAGAGTACAACCTTTCTAAACACTCCCAAACCTTCTTAGATGTATCTAGGTCTTGGATATGACCTATCATGGAGTTTCTTATGTGTTGAGAAATAATGAAGATCACTCTCCTATCCCTTTCTTCCCGTTGTCTCATGGCTCTCCTTTGATTCTAAATAGGTGTATGTGGATCTATGTATGGCTTCACCTCAGTACCACTAACCAATCCCTAAAGACCCTTTCCCATGAGGAAGTTAGAGATTCTAAACTTCTAAGGTTGGTAATTTCTTTTTTCAAGCTTCTCAATCTGAGTATTATAGTCTCCCATTGTGTATGAGACTATATGTGGCTTCTAATCCCTCCTTGGATTGTGATAGATGTGAGAAAGAATGATATGTTACTTTCCCACAAGAGTTTCCACTTGTCGTGAACTTTCGATATAAGCTCCCCCTTGCTTCAAATCCTTCTTCAAATCTTGCTGGTCTTTGCTTCAATCCTTGGCTCTCAAGAAACTTCAAGGCCTCCTCTTGATGTCTTAAATTTTCAATGATGAACTCTAAGTATATCAACTCCTAGTTGCACTAGAAGAATGATAGGCCCTTCCTAGGACCAAACGGTTCATTACCACAGTCCACCAAAAATTGAATTTCTCTCTGGACTTGAAATTGAACCTATGAAATTTTGCACAGTAAAAATAGACTCTCTAAGATTTCCAACAAGCCATAGATCACTCAATTTGGAGAATGTGAGCTATGCCCAACTCCTTGCACAAGACAAACCAAAATCTGCCCAAACTGGTAGCTTGCACCTATGTGTACCTTCCAACACACATATATTTGGGAATATGCAGAGATCAGACTAGAGAGCTTTCAAGCTCAATATAATCAAGGTTAATGAACACTTGATACTAATAATACATCCAAAAGAAAGCTTACAATCATAGGAACAAAATGAGCTATCTTGCAAATGAATCAGACTACTACACAAAGAGATATGGGTGATCAAAGATCACTTCCAATGAGAAAACTCCAGCAAGCAAGGGGCTTGCTTAGCTAGGGGCTAGCTTAGACCTAGAGTAGACACTCCTAATGAGAGCCTACAAGTGCTCAAATGGTAGAGGAGGATGGCCACGACTTTGCTCCATGTCTTTGCTTATATAATGCTCAAAAAGCTGGTTGAAAATTTGAATTCAAAATGCCCTCCAAATGATCCAGAATTTTCTCCATCAATTAGGTGAGTAAAGGGCTAACAAAACTCATGGAAAAGTGGTTGTATATCCTACCAAAAAGTGTGAGTGATGTGGCACTTCAACTTAGCATGAGTTCCCACACTTGAGATTGGTAAAATTCTAACAATGGGCACGTAGAGAATGTTGGAGAAACAATCACTAATTGGACATATATTTGAAGGTCAAATCTTAGGAAGAAAACCCCATGCCTATGTGAAGGGACAAATTCACAAGTGTATCATATTTGTAAAGTTAGTTCACTTTAGATCTAGAAGTTTTTTAAAATCACGAGAATACAAAAATCTATATAAGTTAGTTTGTATCAACTGACGCGGCGTGAGAGAATAGAGAGAAAGAAGAGAGAAGGAGTTCATTTTATACGACTGAGTAGAGTCGGGCTTCTCTGAGTGAGAAAGCATCTCTAAAACTTCTGAGTTTTCATAGCTGTGAGAAAGAACTGAGTAAAGTTCTGTGTATGAGTCTCTCTCCATCATCTCCATGCTTGCCTACTGTGTGATGAATTCAAAAATTCAAGTTTTCTGAGCAATTCGATGCGTGGCATCGAATCTTGGTTGATAAGTCATTGTTTTCATTCTCTGTGTGTTACCTGTTGTTGAATCTTCTAAAAACATGAAGTTTCTGGAGCAACTCGATGCCTGGCATCGAGTTTCAGCATAAAGTGGATGCCCGGCATCGACTTCTAGCATACAAGTGGTCTTCTTCATATGTGTGTAAAAGAGAGTATTTTTGGTGCAGAAAAAGAGCCTAAAGAAGCTCAAAGTCGATGCCCGGCATCGACCTTGACTGAAATTCGATGCTAGGCATCGAATTTTTATTTTTAGACACTCTAGATTACTAAAAGAGGCAAAAATTTCCAGTTTTGGAAGGTCATATAGGGTCATCTTGTGAGGGCCATAACTTGAGTTCTAGAGATCGGCTTGATGCATATGATAGCTTGTTGGAAAGCTCTACTCTTCTAGTTTTAGCCTATAAACATGGAGAAATCATACTTGAGCTAGGAGAAATTAGCAAAATACTGAAGGTATGTCATTTCGATGACTAGGAATTTCTGTAGAAGCAAAGTTCTCACTTTAGGCTATCATTTCTCAAAGTTTGGAGTGGCAATGAGTTAATGGTGACCATAGAGGTGTTCTAGTGTCACATTAATTCATTTCTTGTGGTGTTTCGTACATCAACAAGTGGTATCAGAGCAGAAAGATTCTCGAGAGCAGAAGACGACAAAGGTACGAGAAGTTTTGAAAAGTTTTCCATTAAAGTCTGAAAGGTGAAGCATTTGAAGGCACAAGGCATCAAAAGATTACTTCAAAAGTATATTCATACACAAAGAGCTCCAAAAGGTATTATCCTTTATCTTTAAGCTCACAGGTTGCAGCAGAAGGAAAGAACTATGGCAGATCATATCTCCATTGACAAACTAGACAGAGATAATTACCCCGCATGGGTAATGAGAATGGAAGCCTTACTTATGAGTAAGGATCTCATGATATATGTTACAGGTGAAGAAGAGAAGCCAGTATTTGAAGATGAAAGCCGACCAAAGAAAGAGGAACTTGATGCTTTAAAGCATTGGAAGAAGAAGGATGCAAGTGCAAAAGCCTACATCTACAATACAATCTCTGATCATTTGCTACCACGCATCAGAGGATTGGAATCATCTGAAGATATATGGAATGCATTGGAGTATCATTTCCAAAGTACTACCAAAGCAAGGAAAGCAAGTCTATGGTCAGAGTTTACAACATTCAAGAAGAAGCCAAGTCAAACCATTAGTGATTATGTCACTAAGATGAAGGATCTAGCAGATAGTCTTGGATCCATAGATGAAGATGTTGAAGATCACAGATTGATTGCTCAGCTACTTGCAGGTTTGAGAGGGGATGAAAGGTGGAAACCTTTTGTCTTATCAACAGAACTTTCATTAAATCATTATGTTCCAGATTTGAACCAGTTGCTCGGTTTGATGCTCACATATGAGCAAGACTTGAAGGGAGATGGAGATAAAGGACAAAGTTCTGCAATGTACATGAAGAACAAGAAGAAAGGAGATAAAGGTAAAGCAAAGGATGAAGAGGAGTCTAGTTCTCAAGCTTATTATGCAAGAGGTAAAGGCACTGGTAGAGGAAGAGCAAGAGGTTTTGGAAGAGGTAGAGGTAATCAAAATAATAACAAGAAGGCTTGTTGGATCTGTGGATTGAGTAATCATTTGGCTCATGGCTGTTGGCACAACCAACAAGGATCAAACCAGAATCAAAACAACAATAGTAGAGGCCAAGGTGGAAGATATCAAAGTAATTTCCAAAGAGGTAGACAAAGTCAAAGAGGAGGCTATGGTAGAGGTGGAGGAAGAAGTTGGGGACAGAATCAATCCTACAACACCACCTACTATAATTATGCAAATGACACACAGAATGAAAGTCATACATCATTGATGATGATTTCAATCAGCACATCAGACAAAGAAGATCTAAAGGTATTTTACATTGACTTTGGATGTTCTAATCATTTGTCAGGAAACATAGAATTGATGTCAGAATTGGAAAAAGGCATTTCTAGTCATACAGTTCAAACTGGTGATAATACAAGACATAGTGTACATTCAATTGGAAAAGTGAAATGCAAGAGTGGAGTAGATTTGCTAACCAATGTTTTGTATGTTCCTACAATACCTAAAAACTTGATTAGTGTGGGACAGATAGTTGAAAAAGGTTTTCAAGTCAGGTTTACAAATGAAGGAGTATTTGTTGAAGATCCAGAGAATGGGTATAATCAGATTGTCTCTGGTAAGAAAGAAGGTAGACTCTTTACTTTAAGAGAGATAGGGAACATTGGTCAAGCTTTGCTCACACATGGTGAAGCAGTGATTACAGAACTTGATCTCTGGCATAAGAGATTAGGTCATTTCAATGAAAGAGGAATTAAAGCTATGGTTGCTAATCAGTCTATACTAGGATTACCAAATGTGCAAAGTCAACATATGGTTTATAAATGTGAAGCATGTCAAATGGGTAAAGCACACAGGTTACCATTTCAGAAGAAAGGATTCAAACATGATGGAGTACTTGAGCTCATTCATACAGATGTATGGGGACCAACAAAAGAAGGATCTATCAGTGGCTCAAGGTACTATGTTCTTTTCATTGATGATGCTACAAGATGGATAACATTATATGTTTTGAAGGAAAGATCATAAGTGTTTGGAGCTTTCATGCATTTTCATGCATATGCAGAGAGAGTCACAGGTCAAAAGCTTAAGAGACTGAGGTCTGATGGAGGGGGAGAATACTTCTCCCAAGAGTTCAATGATTATCTTTGGAATGCAGGTATTAAGAGAGAAATAACTTGCAGGTATACACCACAACAAAATGGTGTAGCAGAAAGAAGGAACAGGAATTTGGTTGAGTTTGCTAGAGCTATGCTAAAGGAGAAGAACTGTCCAAATTATCTTTGGGCTGAGGCTGTAAATATAGCCACATATCTAGTGAATAGATTACCATGTGCAGCTCTAAATGGAATGACTCCATATGAAGCTTGGTGGGGTAAGAAACCAACACTAGATCATTGTAGAGTGTTTGGATCAATTCCATATGCTTATGTGCCATCACAGCTTAGGCATAAACTTGAACCAAAGGCAGAAAAATATGTGTTCATTGGTTATGATGAAAAGCAGATGGGTTATAGGTTGTGGAATCCTCTAACCAAACAATTTCTTGTTTCTAGAGATGTTACATTTGATGAACAGAAAAGTTGGTATGCAGATCAAAGTCACACAGCTGAAGAATTTGAAGAAGAGGTAAGAAGATGTGAGAAAGGAAAATCAATTGTGCAGGTGAATAGAGATGAAGACTATATGCAAGCAAGTACATCCAAAAGTGGATTAACAAGAAGGAATGAAGAAGCTCCTATATTTGATGAAGAAGTGTATCCAAAAACTTATGAAGAATGTGAACCAAGAAGGTCAAGCAGGACTAGAAGACAACCAGAAAGGTATTCTTATGATACTTCTTACATAACTCAGAAGAACTATGCATATATGGTCAAAGATGATGAAGAACCTCAGAACTATGATGAAGCTAAAGGTAAGAAGCAATGGGAAGAAGCAATGAAGGAAGAATTCAATGCACTGGAGGAGAACAAGACATGGGAACTTGTTCCTAAACCAAATGGTAAGAAAGTAATTGGAAATAAATGGGTTTATAAAGTGAAGAAGCTTGCAGATGGAAGTATAGCCAGATACAAAGCTAGATTGGTGGTGAAAGGCTATGCCCAGATCTATGGCATAGATTATGATGAGACATTCAGTCCTGTAGCTAAGATGTCAACTATAAGAACAATCATTGCTATTGCAGCTTCAAAAGGATGGACCCTAAGTCAATTGGATATAAAAAATGCATTCTTGAATGGATACATATCAGATGAGGTATACATGGAACAACCTCAAGGGTTTATAGATTCCAGGTATCCAAATTTTGTTTGCAGGTTGAGAAGAGCATTGTATGGATTGAAGCAAGCTTCAAGAGCTTGGAACTATAGACTGGTGAAGTATCTCAATGATCTTGGATATCAAAGTTCAAAAGCAGATTCAAGTCTACTTATCAAAAGAACAGAGGAAGGTACAATCTACATTTGTATTTATGTAGATCACATTATAATCACAGGTACTTCAGATGAAGGAATCAAGGAGGTAAAGGGATTACTTGAAAAAGAATTCAAGATCAGTGACCTAGGAAAGTTATCATACTTTCTTGGAATGGAAGTTACTTATACAGATGATGGCATATATGTATCACAAGAAAGGTATCTTCTGAACTTGTTGAAGAAGTTTGATATGGAAAATTGCAGAGAAGCTTCAACTCCACTTGAAGTTAATCACAAGCTCAGTAAATATGATGGTGCAGACTACAAAGATATGAGGAAGTATCAATCTCTTGTGGGTAGTTTGATTTATGCTACACTAACAAGACCTGATCTTAGTTATGCAGTGGGAGTTTTGTCACAATTCATGCATTGTCCAAAGGACCCACATTGGATTGCAGGTCAAAGAGTTCTCAGATATATCAAAGGAACTATAAAGGAAGGATTATATTATCCTTTTACATCAGATTTGAAGTTGAGAGCCTACAGTGACTCAGACTGGGCAGGTAATCAAGATGACAGAAGATCAACTCATGGTTACATGATATACATTGGTGATAAGCTTGTAAGTTGGTGTTCAAAGAAACAACATACAGTAGCATTATCATCAACTGAAGCAGAGTACAAAGGACTTGTGGAAGCAGCTAAGGAAGTCATATGGATGCAGACATTGTTCAAAAGCTTAGGCATTGATCAAGGTACACCTACAATACATGGAGATAATATGAGTTCTCTTTATCTAGCAGCAAATCCAGTATTTCATGCAAGGACAAAGCACATAGAGATACAGTATCATTTTCTCAGAGAAAAGATAATGGAGAAGGAGATTGAAGTGGAGGACATTTCTACTAAAGATCAGTTAGTAGACATAATGACAAAGAGCTTGGATGGTGTGAAGACTAGTAGATTCAAAAGCATGGCAGGAGTAAAAGAAAAGAAGATGATATGAAGAAACAGGGAATGTCAATTAGTGATTGAGGGGGAGCTGTTGGAGAAACAATCACTAATTGGACATATATTTGAAGGTCAAATCTTAGGAAGAAAACCCCATGCCTATGTGAAGGGACAAATTCACAAGTGTATCATATTTGTAAAGTTAGTTCACTTTAGTTCTAGAAGTTTTTTAAAATCACGAGAATACGAAAATCTATATAAGTTAGTTTGTATCAACTGACGCGGTGTGAGAGAATAGAGAGAAAGAAGAGAGAAGGAGTTCATTTTATACGACTGAGTAGAGTCGGGCTTCTCTGAGTGAGAAAGCATCTGTAAAACTTCTGAGTTTTCATAGCTGTGAGAAAGAACTGAGTAAATTTCTATGTATGAGTCTCTCTCCATCATCTCCATGCTTGCCTACTGTGTGATGAATTCAAAAATTCAAGTTTTTTGAGCAATTTGATGCCTGACATCGAATCTTGGTTGATAAGTCATTGTTTTCATTCTCTGTGTGTTACTTGTTGTTGAATCTTCTAAAAACATGAAGTTTCTGGAGCAACTCGATGCCTGGCATCGAGTTTCAGCATAAAGTGGATGCCTGGCATCGACTTCTAGCATACAAGTGGTCTTCTTCATGTGTGTGTAAAAGAGAGTATTTTTGGTGCAAAAAAAGAGCCTAAAAAAGCCCAAAGTCGATGCCCGGCATCGACCTTGACTGAAATTCGATGCTAGGCATCGAATTTTTATTTTTAGACACTCTGGATTACTAAAACAGGCAAAAATTTCCAGTTTTGGAAGGTCATACAGGGTCATCTTGTGAGGGCCATAACTTGAGTTCTAGAGATCCGTTTGATGCATATGATAGCTTGTTTGAAAGCTCTACTCTTCTAGTTTTAGCCTATAAAGTTTCATGAGAAATCATACTTGAGCTAGGAGAAATCAGCAAAATACTGAAGGTATGTCATTTCGGTGACTAGGAATTTCTGTAGAAGCAAAGTTCTCACTTTAGGCTATCATTTCTCAAAGTTTGGAGTGGCAATGAGTTAATGGTGACCATAGAGGTGTTCTAGTGTCACATTAATTCATTTCTTGTGGTGTTTCATACATCAACAGAGAAGCTATATGTCATAGACTATGGAGACTTGAGGAGGAAGTGAACAAAGGAAAAGATCAATCCCAGATAGGGTTACGAAAATCAAAGCGTTGTTGAGATTCGAGGAAGAAATACAAAGGAAAAATTTGCAAATTTTCTTCAAGGAGTGGTGGGCTAGCAAAGCCGACAAACGCACCAAAGAGATGTGCCGCATCCTTAAAAGAAAACAAAATAGAGAATCGATCCCCCTATTGCTATACTCAAATGGCAATGTATGCAATACGAAAGAAGATAATTTCGGGATCATTGACGGGCACTTTACTAGACTCCTGGGGACCTCGACCCCTCTCTCCCACCACAGATGGGATTGCATGGTAGCCATATCTTGGGTATCCTCTCATAGGATCCCACTCAACCTTCATTCCCTACTTGATGCCCCAATATCGAAAGTAGAAATCATTGAAGTCATTGAAGTCATTGACACCCTCCCTTGTGGTAAAAGGCCAAGCCCAGACAGACTCACTAATGAGTTCTTTAAGTCCTTCAAGTTGGTGGTTGCCACCCCTCTTCGGTTGGTCTGGCAAGAGGTGCTCGAGTTTGGCGCGCTTCCGACTTGTCTCAACAATGGCATTATCAAGTTAATACACAAAAAAGGGGAAAAGAACAGAATTGAGAACTGGCGTCCGATTACAATGCTCCAAATGGGTTATAAGATCATTGCCAAACTCATAGCCAATAGAATTTCCAGCCATCTGAGAGCGTGGTTAAGTGAGGACCAAAAAGGTTTCGTCAAAGGCAGGTCAATCTTGGAAACCATTATAGATATCTGGGAAGGTCTCGACTTCGCAAATGAGTCAAGACAAGATGTGGTTTTCCTCAAGATCCACTTTGATAAAGCCTTCAATAGGCTAGAATGGGACTATATTCTGCAAACGCTTAAAGATCTCGGATGTAGTCAGAAATTCACCAAAATGATCGAGACCCTTCTAGGAAACACATCGACTCAAATTAGTGTTAATGGCAAACTTTTGAAGGTAATCAAAATTAGAAGATCGATTAGACAAGGGTGCATGTTGGCTCCCCTTTTCTTTGCCATGGCCACGGTAGGGCTTAGCCAGCTGGTGGAACAATAGGTAGAAGCGAGAAATATCAGAGGTCTCGGATTGCCTCGTGACCATGGCTAGATCACCAAGAGACGTTTTGGAGGTGCTTGGATACTTTCTGTGAAGCCTGTGGATCCAAAGTCAACCACTCTAAGACCACTTTCAATGATATTGTCAAGACCGAGCCCGACCTTCTCATTGATCATGGCTATCAAATCATTCTGTAGGGCCAAATTTTTTGGCTTCTTAGGATTCCCTTGGGGTTTGGTATCTCATTGGAGCAGTAGTGGAAGTGGGTGCTGGCCAGACTCAGAAACAAGCTAGACTATTGGAGAGGTATGGAAGCAAGCTCTGTTGGGGGAAGCGGTCCATTGCTCCACAACTCTCTGGAATGCCATCAGAGGGTTCTATGGAAAATTTGTAAGGAAAGATGTGCTTTTAACTTTGGTGACTCCCCCAAATATTGGTCGATTGAGAAATCGTTGTTTCTCCTTGGCAAAAGGATTGCGAACTATAAGAAATCCCCCCCCTTCAAGCATCATCAAGTGCTCCTTTTAACCCAAGTGGGCCCCGCATGAGGGTCATCAGAGGGTGATTAACGTTCTTTGTAATGCCATCTAAACTTTGTAAAAGCTACCCCTGCTCTGTGGGATTCGGGGGATCCCGTGGGCACTAGTCCCCTTCTCTTGTACTTTTCTTTTAATTAATTGAAGTTCGGAAGAGTAGGCTAAGGCTGAACTTCCTTTATTTAAAAAAAAAACTTTACACTTCCAATCATTGCTTATGATGCAAAACGGCTTCAACCTATTCCAAGCCTTCCATAACGATCATGCCAAGTCAAAGCTTTTGGGAATAACTTGAAGAGGAGAGAACAGAAGCATGATTAAAGCAAGCCCTTGCCACCTTGGGATACCCTTGAGAGAAAGGGCCTCGCAATCTATAAAAATGAGCTTTGTCCATGAAGTATTTACTTGCTCCAAGCTTTAAGCATCCACTTGGCATCCAACTTGTTGACAATGGAGGTCACATCCAAAATGCATAAGCCTCTAGTGACCTTCGAACTAGAACATATCTCCCACTTGATTTTACGCACACCTCTTCTGTTGGGATCTCCCCTCCAAAGGAAACGTCTACATAATGTACCCAACTTCAAGAACTTCTTGTCACCAAGTTGGAGCTTGCCACGAAGTCTCCAACAAGCCAAGAAGTAAATAATAGAGGAGATAGTGAATGTGTTAATCACCATAGTACGCCTTACCACTTTAAAATGCATACCTTTCAAGTAGCATAGCTTATTGTCAAGGAGATAGGGAATGTGTGGATCACCATAGTGCTCCCTACCACATTAAATTGCATACCGTCTAGCTTGACGGGAACTCGATGCCAACTTTAGCCAAACAAGACGTCCAAGCCCACGATACCTCCAAATGCAGAAAGAAGATACATTTAGCGGATGATACGTGCAAAGAGATCAGTGAACCACCAGCGCTTCTATTGACTCATCTACGAACAGAATCGTCACAGTCCTTTGATAAATATTTTAGATCAGCGTGTCAGTCGTCTGGAAATTCCAGCGATAATGGTGATGCATTGCTGACCGTAGCTTCCTATAATGGTCAATGGAGTGCAGATCGTATCTGCCAAAAAGTCAAGAATGTCGTCGGTGCTGTCAGTATAAAGCTCCGACGCAGATATCCACCTTTCCCATGCGTGTTTGTGTCTTCTCTAATCTACCATGGCATTCTAGGATTCCGTATTCCTCGTCCTCATGGAGCTGTGCAGGAGATCGGTGGAAACAGTGGTAGCGACGGTGGTGCTGGTGGTCCTCATTGCCAGTGGACGCGGTCAAGCAGCGGACGTTCTCCTAGAGGGATATACATTGAGAGCAGGAGCTGCCCTTGTCCAGGGTCGCTACAAATTCATCATGCAGAGCGACTGCAACCTTGTCCTGTACAAAAATGGCAACCAGCCGTTGTGGGCTTCAAACACATACCGAAAGGGTACGGGCTGCGTCTTTACGTTGCAGTATGACGGCAATGCCGTTCTCTATTCCGGTACTAGAAAGCCCCTCTTCGCCACCAACACCTATGGTCGCAACGATGGTTCGCATTACATCATAATGCAGGCAGACGGCAACGTGGTGATGTACAACGGCTCTGGGCGACCGATATGGTCGACGGGCACCTATGGCCGCGCGTTCACAGAGCTGAAACCACTCGATGCTGCCGCCCTCCAGCGCCTTCGCCAGGTTGAGTCTGCCGGTGTTCGGTAGAATCAAACGTAGCAGGGGTTCGTGTTCACCGCTGCCTTGTCTTCATCTGCTCGCTGCCGGAGTGTTCCTCTGTTGCATGTGCAGCATCAAATAAAATCGTCTAGTCCATCCATCTGTATTTCCATTCCACCTATTGTTATCCGTTTCCTATTTTGCAGCCATGAACTCAATGTTTCCGTTCTTCATCATCTTTCAATGCGTTAATTTATGCCTTCCGTGTTCTCTGTAATAACAATATACGCCGCACCTCCATTGCACTCACGAGTCTTTTCAACGAAGGTATTGGTCGTTCACTATGTCGCCATGATTTCAAGGTCTCGATCCGCTGGTTCACTTCTTTTAGTGATTATGACTCGCGTTTTTATATGTTCTTTGCCTGTATCAATTGTCTGCCACGGGATTTCTCATCTTGATCTTTGTTGGAAGAGTTCAAGCGACACACAACAACAGAAACGAAGAGAAACGACCCAATGATAATCGTGCAGCTGAAAGAAAGTCATGCGCTATTAGATCTAGCAAGAAGCGAAATGGTAATGGCACAGATAAAACAAAGTACTACGTATCAAATTGCAGCAAGAAGATTAACGAGAATGGCCCAGAAAAAACAAAGTGATTACTAAAATTCTATTTAAAGGAAGCTGTTTATATAGTAGTAGCCTCTGCTTTGTAAACAAATTTTTCCATACTTTAAATAGGAAGTACGCATTTTCTCTCCAAATTTATCACTGTTTGCGGAGCTACTCTGGAAGACTGGCGTGCGTTGAGCGACAACTTGAATGCCTGTAAGTAATTACCATTTAGTGGTTTAGAGTCGCGCAAATCGAAGAAAAAACCCACAGTACTGTACACATATTGTAGCCCAAAGAGTTGTCGATTGAAGCGCTCCCCACAAATATTGGATAGTTACCTTTAATTCATAAGGAAAAGAAAACGTATAGCAGATCCACTGTATAAACACGACACCATAACAGTTTATGTTCCTCAATATTGAGCAGTATGGACACATCAGGGTCTTGCATTTGTATTTTCTTCACACTAGTGATAATTTAAAAGATTTTATCTTTAAGCAAGTGACGGTGAAGGATGACGTTTAGAAGACATAAAAAAATGTGCTCAAACAAGAACGTTTTAAGCGAGATCCATTCATCAAATCAATTCCTAGCCCAAGATGAAGTACCTATCTACACTCTTACATTAAGGACATCTTCTTTGTGTGCTTTGATGCCCTTGGAATCAAGAGACACACAAAATCCATGCACATCTGGTGATTTGGTTTAATCCTTCATCTCCCAGGCGGGGACCGAGGGTTCAACCCCTCCCTACGATGAATAGCTCCCTTGCTCCGATGGGGGGATCGCCTTGAGGCAGAAAGGGAAGTTGTTCTTTGACTAGGCCTTTCGGCACTGCTGCTGTAACCTTTAGGCTAGTGAAACCCAAATTTCCGCCTTCCTGCTCGCCAAACCACTCTTCTCATTAGGCCTTAGGACCATCCCTTCCCAAGCTCTACCCTAGTGGGCCTTTGGGTGTTGAAATCATGATTGTACTTGGTATCTAAACCTTGCTTTCTAGGATATAGGAGTCCCATGGGTATTTCCAAAGGCTTCGAGCATATCGTGGAGGTTATGCCTATAGCGACGGTTGATGCGACACAATTTCATTGCTTCATGATTGCACATTGTGTCGCATAGAGCATCAAGCACATAACATTGATTAAAAGACACTTATGCAAATGCTCCTTTTTAGGATCTTAATGATGGTCATTAGAGCATCACATATGCGATGGTGTATATATGTGACACTCAATGACTGTCGCATATGAGACAGTGTGTAAGTGTCAGATATGCGATGCTCAAAAGCATTGCATATGCGACACTCTAGAAAGTTGCATATGCGATGCTCTAGAAAGTCGCATATGCAATGCTCCAGAGAGTGACATATGCAAAGCTCAAAAATATCGCATATGTGTTGCCTATTCATACTTGCATATATGACGACTTTTAACATCGCATATACGAGGCTTATGAGAGTCAAATATACGAAGAGTTACATCACTCATGCTATGCTTGCTTTTGAAAATCAGATCATGCTTTGATCATGATTTTATGTGCATATGATCGAAGAACGAACCAATGTTCAAATCTACACTACGCTTAGAAACTCTTTCTCTCTCTCTCTCTCTCTCCCCTTCTCTTTGTCTCTCTCAATATCTCTCTCTCTCTCTCTCCCTATTTCTCTCTCTCTCTCTCTCTCTCTCTCTCTCTCTCTCTCTCTCTTTTGGTCTCTCTCTCTCTCTCTCTCTCTCTCTCTCTCTCTCTCTCTCTCTCTCTCTCTTTACTGTAGGTTATTAAAGAATGTCAGCAAGCATAATATATGGCTAGTTATTGTAAGTACAATTTTCATTGTTTGTATATCATTTAAATTGTTTTGATTTCATAAATTAACATACTCAGACACAAATTCACATCAACAGACACACATATACATGCACATGCATACTCATGCATGCACATACACATACACATACACTCATATTTATGCAGATACACATGCACACATACATATACACACTCCTACACATAGATACTCTCTCTCTCTCTCTCTCTCTTTCTCTCTCTCTCTTTATTGTAGGTTATTAAAGAACGTCACCAAGCATAATATAAGGCTAGTTATTGCAAGTATACTTTTCATTGTTTGTATATCACCTAAATTGTTTTGATTTCATAAATTAGCATACCCGCACACACATTCACATCAACATACACATATACATGCACATGCATACTCATGCATGCACATACACACATATTAATACACATGCACACATACATATAACACTCCTACACACACATATACACATACTTATACAAACACTCATACACATACTTAAGCACATACACATACACATGCACACACACACTTTTACATACACATACGCTTACAAATACACATGCACATACACACACACACCTTTACATACACATACATATACACAAACATGCACATGTACAAACATATGCACATGCACATACACATACACATACACACATAAAAACATACTTACACACACACATACACATGCACATACACATATATATATACACATGCATATGCACATGCACATGCATCCACATACATATGCAGATGCATGCTCATACATATACACATGCATATACACACATACACATACACATGCATATACACAAATACACATACACACAGAGCTACATATGCACATACACACACATCCATATACACATACACATACACAAATACATACACGGACATACATATACACATACAACTACATGCACATACACACATATACAAACACAAACACACATATAATATGAATGAGTTATACAATTAAATTAATAAATCACATACTAAATATAAATTATAATAAAAATCATTAGTATATTTCATTCATATAATTCACTTAAATAAAATAAAATAATTTAATAAACACTCTTAAATTATTAAAATTATAAACTCACACCATAGACAGAATTAAAAACATAATTGATATGAATATATATATATATATATATATATATATATATATATATATATATATATATATATATATATATATATATATATATATATATATATATATATATATATATATATATATATATATATATATATATATATATATATGTGTGTGTGTGTGTGTGTGTGTGTGTGTATGTCAATGTATATAATACATCAAATGTAAATAGTGTCAATCATCCAAATCACACCCCCAAATCATCGTCATCCACATTATCATGATCATTCGCATGATATGATGTATCATGGGTAGAGTGGTCAGTACTCTATGATGATGGATATCATCCCTGCTTTGTCTTTTGGTCCACCTCATCCATATCATCCTCTCCATAATACTCCCATATTACATATAACAAGTATAAATAAATAAAAAAACATTAATAAAAAATAAAATAACTTGTATCAAATTTAATAATACTCGCAAAATCATGTTGATGATGATCTCTTATCTCCTCACTCCAACATCGATCCACAATATGTAGCATATTAGATCTCTTGTTTTGTAGGATAGCGACCATAATCCTTACGTAGAAACAAATAAAAATGCTTAATGATGAATGTTTTAAAGAAAATAAGAAATATATACACTACAACATATCGAGGGTATACCGAGGCTATTACTGAGGAAAATGAATGGGCCTAATTTTTCCGCGACATCGGTGTCAGAGTTGGTATGCGCGTCAGAAAGATAATGCCAGTATAGTCGTCGGTATAGGCGTCGGTATGGGCATCGGTATGAGCATCGGTATAATCGTCAGTAATACTGGCACTTATACCGACACTCATATCGACGATACTGTTGGGTGTACCGATGCTAATACTGACACTCTGCTGGGTGTACCGATGCTAATATCGATGACCATATCTGCATAATTTTTTTGGGCAGAGTGTGTTGTCTTTTGCTACAACATGATGTTGTTTAGCAAAAGACAATACACTCTGCCCAACTCTATACCGAGTACGTGTTATGTACTCTAATGGCAACCAAAACATGATTTTATATGAGCGAAAGTGAACCATGAATCATGTACAAAAAGCTGTATATTCCATAAATGAAGGATGTACAAGAGTGGCAAAGCACTTCCATATAGGAACCGAATACAAAATGTGACAAAGCTTTTCCATATAGGAATCAAATGCAAATTATGGTACATCATTGCCACATAGGAGTGTAATACAAAATTGTGGCGAAGCACTACCATACATATACGCAAGGGGATCAAAACATTTACACCTACAATCCTGCAACAAAGCATATGTGTAAAATGAAACAAATTGACATGACATTTATAAACAACAACTAAAAATACAAAACCAAGCTATAAGTTTACCTAATCATAGATTCTCCCATGAAATGATTCCACTCCATCCCCCTAAGTCCTGCAACAGTGCAGCCAATCCATGACGATATCCATAAGCTTCTTTGGTTCGCATCGGAGGACGATCCACTGCCAACTCCTATAATAAATATGCAAAATGCTAGATGAACATACATGGTGTGCTTAACACAAACAAATTCAATAATTAAAATGATACTTACAAATTGGTAGCGAATGCTATCGTATCCGTTGCTAGCTAAATGTGACGTTCCAACCATATCTAAACATGTGGCCACCGCATCTCGCTATTGACGATATCGATTAGAAGTATGTTGCTGCTCATCCTGAATCGATTCCCACTCTTCAACATCTAACCATACAGGCTTTGGTAAGCCTGCTCTAAAAGCATCGCGAGCTTCAGACCGTCGATGAGACATCACCTCGCGTGCCGTATGCTAAATCCATTTCGAACTCACAATAGGATGCCCAGATGTTGGCCGATACTCTTCATATATCTATTGTGTGATATAATTTTTGTAATCCTTATCCTGTTCGCTCCATTTTAACATTACAGAATGTCCAAATTCTATGGAACAAAGTTGTCAAATGCACTGATGCATGGACTTTCCGGCCACATCCATGACTGGAGCTCCATTATGTATGTGATATATTTGGGAGTCGTCATAATCATGCGCTCCCCAAGGTGTACATGGAGATCCCATCTGATCCAATGTGGAGATGTTTGTATGCATATGCATGTGTGTATGCATATGCATGTTTGTATGCATATGCATGTGTGTATGCATATGCATGTGTGTATGCATATGCATGTGTGTATGCATATGCATGTGTGTATGCATATGCATGTTTGTATGCATATGCATGTTTGTATGCATATGCATGTTCGTATGCATATGCATGTGTGTATGCATACACATGCATATGCATGTGTGTATGCAGACACATGCATATGCATGTGTGTATGCATGTGCATGTTTGTATGCATATGCATGTGCATGTGTGTATGCATATGCATGTGTGTATGCATATGCATGTGTGTATGCATATGCATGTGTGTATGCATATGCATGTGTGTATGCATATGCATGTGTGTATGCATATGCATGTGTGTATGCATATGCATGTGTGCATGTGTGTATGCATACACATATGCATATGCATGTGTGTATGCATGTGTGTATGCATACACATATGCATATGCATGTGTGTATGCATGTGTGTATGCATGTGCATGTTTGTATGCATATGAATGTGTGTATGCATATGCATGTGTGTATGCATACACATATGCATATGCATGTGTGTATGCATGTGCATGTTTTTATGCATATGCATGTGTGTATGCATATGCATGTGTGTATACATATGCATGTGTGTATGCATATGCATGTGTGTATGCAAATGCATGTGTGTATGCATATGCATGTGTTTATGCATATGCATGTGTGTATGCATATGCATGTGTGTATGCATATGCATGTATGTATGCATACACATATGCATATGCATGTATGTATGCATACACATATGCATATGCATGTGTGTATGCATGTGCATGTTTGTATGCATATGCATGTGCATGTGTGTATGCATATGCATGCGCATGTGTGTATGCATATGCATGTGTGTATGCATATGCATGTGTGTATGCATATGCATGTGTGTATGCAAATGCATGTGTGCATGTGTGTATGCATATGCATGTGCATGTTTGTATGCATATGCATGTGTGTATGCATATGCATGTGTGTATGCATATGCATGTGTGTATGCATATGCATATGCATGTGCCTATTTGTATGCATATGTATGTGTGTATGCATATGCATGTGTGTATGCATACACATATGCATATGCCTGTGTGTGTGCATATACATATGCGTATGCATGTGTGTATGCATGTGCATGTTAGTATGCATATGCATGTGTGTATGCATATGCATGTGCGCATGCATATGCATGTGCACATGCATATGCATGTGCACATGCATATGCATATGCATGTGTGTATGCATATGCATGTGTGTATGCATATGCATGTGTGTATGCATATGCATGTTTGTATGCATATGCATGTGTGTTGGCATATGCATGTGCATGTGTGTATGCATATGCATGTGCATGTGTGTATGCATATGCATGTGCATGTGTGTATGCATATGCATGTGCATGTGTGTATGCATATGCATGTGCATGTGTGTATGCATATGCATGTGCATGTGTGTATGCATATGCATGTGTGCATGTGTGTATGAATATGCATGTGTGTATGCATACACATATGCATATGCATGTGTGTATGCATGTGCATGTTTGTATGCATATGCATGTGTGTATGTATACACATATGCATATGCATGTATGTGTATGCATGTGCATGTGTGTATCCATGTGCATGTTTGTATGCATATGCATGTGTGTATGCATATGCATGTGTGTATGCATATGCATGTGTGTATGCATATGCATGTGTGCATGTGTATATGCATATGCATGTGTGTATGCACACATGCATATGCATGTGTGTATGCATGTGCATGTTTGTAGGCATATGCATGTGTGTATGCATATGCATGTGTGCATGTGTGTATGCATATGCATGTGTGCATGTGTGTATGCATATGCATGTGTGCATGTGTGTATGCATATGCATGTGTGTATGCATATGCATGTGTGTATGCATACACATATGCATATGCATGTGTGTATGCATGTGCATGTTTGTATGCATATGCATGTCTATATGCATATGCATGTGTGTATGCATATACATGTGTGTATGCATATGCATGTGTGTATGCATATGTATGTGTGTATGCATATGCATGTGTGTATGCAAATGCATGTGTGTATGCAAATGCATGTGTGTATGTATATGCACGTGTGTATGCATACACATATGCATATGCATGTGTGTATGCATGTGCATGTGTGTATGCATATGCATGTGTGTATGCATATGCATGTGTGTATGCATATGCATGTGTGTATGCATATGCATTTGTGTATGCATATGCATGTGTGTATGCATATGCATGTGTGTATGCATATGCATGTGTTTATGCATACACACATGCATATGCATGTGTGTATGCATACACATATGCATATGCATGTGTTTATGCATGTGCATGTTTGTATGCATATGCATGTGTGTATGCATATGCATGTGTGTATGCATATGCATGTGTGTATGCATATGCATGTGTGTATGCATATGCATGTATGTATGCATATGCATGTGTGTATGCATATGCATGTGTGTATGCATATGCATGTGTGTATGTTAATGCATGTGTGTATGCATGTGCATGTTTGTATGCATATGCATGTGTGTATGCATATGCATGTTTGTATGCATATGCATGTTTGTATGCATATGCATGTGTGTATGCATATGCATGTGTGTATGCATATGCATGTGTGTATGCATATGCATGTGTGTATGCATATGCATGTGTGTATGAATATGCATGTGTGTATGCATATGCATGTGTGTATGCATATGCATGTGTGTATGCATATGCATGTGTGTATGCATATGCAGGTGTGTATGCATATGCATGTGTATGCATGTGTGTATGCATATGCATGTGTGTATGCATATGCATGTGTGTATGCATATGCATGTGTATGCTTGTGTGTATGCATATGCATGTGTGTATGCATATGCATGTGCATGTGTGTATGCATATGCATGTGTATGCATGTGTGTATGCATATGCATGTGTGTATATGAGTGTGTGTGTGTATATGTGAGTGTGTTTATACATATGTGAGTGTGTATGTATATGTATATGTTTCTCTCTCTCTCTCTCTCTTGCTCTCTCTCTCTATGTCAATGGAAAACAAAACAATCACTTACATCGATGTAATTACTTGAATCATTGTTTTCAAAATCCACTTGAAGTTGTCCTTCATCAAATTTCCAAAGACTTGATCCCAAAATCTCTTGCAAAACTAAAGAGAGAAGATATTAGAAAAGGAAAAACATAAACAAAGAAAAAAGAGTGCTATAGTATGTGGGATATACTAACCAAAAGATCTAGAAAAATAGAGGTGTGCTTAGAGAGAGAGAGGGAGGGGGAGAGAAAGAGAGAGGGAAGGAGAGAGAGAGAGAGAGAAAGAGTGACAAATAGAGATAGGTTGTTCATGCGTGCAAAGTCGACAGTAGAAGATCTAGTTTCAAAATGCCGAAATTGTCAAATTTTTGCTCTCGATCCCGGTTAAAACATGGTGTCTGACTAGGCAATGGACGCGTCAGTATAGTTGCACCGGTCTGACCATCAAAACATTTTGCAAAACCCAACTAGGCAATGGACACGTCAGTATAGTTGCATCCGTATGAGCATCGGTACAAGCATCGATACAAGCATCGATAATTTCTAGTAAATTACCGATGCTTATACCGACACTCATACTGATGCTCATACCGATGCAACTATATTGACGTGTCCATTGCCTAGTCGGGTTTCCAAAATGTTTCAATGGTCATACCGACACGGACCCGTGACCATCCGTATTCCGATTGTCGGTATGCCATTGATGTGTTTTAGTGATATTTTCACCAATACATATACTTACAAATGTAGCAACAAAACTATGAGGACCCATTAGGCCTAAGCATGACATATACCTGATTCAATAATAAAAAATATTTAGCATACCTTATGCTTAGAAAATGATCCTAGTAGAAGTTGGTCTTTGCGAAAATATCACCACATCTCAGGTGGTATGTCACATTTCTCTTATTTCTTTCTACAATACAATATCTCCCGTTATTTTAATCTCGAACAAAGAAAGGATCAATATACAAAAAGGAAATTATAAACATGCATACACAAACATACACACATACATGTACACATCCATGTACACATACATACACATACACACACATACACATACACATGCATACACACACACAGATACTCATACACACATATACATACACACACATACACACATATGCACACACATACACCAATACACTTACACAACCGTACATACACATACATGTAAACATACGTACACATACACACACATACACATACACACACATACACATACACACATACATATACACACATACACTTACACACATACACTTACACATACATATATATACATACATGTACACATACACATACAAACACATATACATATATACACACACATACACACAAATATGCATACATACACACATGCACACATACACACATACACACATACATAGACATACTTATACATACACATACACATGCATACACACATATATAACACACAAACATACTCATAAACATATATAGACACACATACACACATATCCATACACATACACACACATACATACACACATATACACATGTACATACACATACACATACACATACACATACACATACACATACACATACACATACACATACACATACACATACACATACACATACACATACACATACACATACACATACACATACACATACACATACACATACACATACACATACACATACACATACACATACACATACACATACACATACACATACACATACACATACACATACACATACACATACACATACACATACACATACACATACACATACACATACACATACACATACACATACACATACACATACACATACACATACACATACACATACACATACACATACACATACACATACACATACACATACACATACACATACACATACACAAACACATACACAACACATACACATACACATACACATACACATACACATACACATACACATACACATATACATACACATACACATACACATA
>CM035418.1:94346627-94601627 GCA_020310875.1 Ceratopteris richardii
AATTTCTACTACTCAAGCTTCTCCAAGTATTCACATTTGACAGCGTGGTACTTTGCCTCTTGGCTCTCGATGATCCCTTGACAATGAGTTCTTTGTGAGCTAGGGAGACCATGAGGATCAATCTCCTCTGCACACCTTTTCTAGTTGGGCACATCACCATTGAATGCTATACCGATGGGGCTGGTGACTTTTGTCTACCATCTATGTAGAGAGAGTTTTGGTTATGAGTTCATGATGTGTTGTGGTGGGCATGAGGACTTTCTCAAGACTCGTGTGAGGGTTCATGCTATGGCTCTTCCATCCTAGAGCCAGACTACCTTAGAGTGGGCTATTGCTGCCTTGTTCCCTCTTTGCAAGGCTATGTAGCCATACTCGATTCTTGGGGAGGAACTCTCCTTTGTCCATGTGCATGTCATTGAGTTCCACTTGAACTCGGATTATTCCACATCCAAACCATCCTCAAAGATGGCTCATTTTTCTATCACAACAACATCTTGGTTTGCATCATCTCCATGAGGGCTCTCTCATGGAATGTTTAGAGACTATGTGAGACTCAATTTCTGTCCTACAAGGCTCCCATTAGACATGAGCTTTGCCAGTGTTTAGTTGGTGGATTTACTGATATTCTAACATCATCTTTCCTTGAGTCATATGCGATAGTGCAGATAGCTTTTATAGAGGCATGGGGAGGCTTTTTTGGTCTGGTAGGTACATACCCAATGGCTCTTAGCATGGTGTATGCATCTCTCTCGGGGAGTCCTTGCAGTAAGTGATTGTGGATAGATGGGAGATTATCCCTTGTAGGGATATATGGATGATTCTACTATTTAATTGTCTACTTGTGTATGCTATGTGTAGATCTATGTTTAGTCTTCAATAGGCTATGCTAGCATACATCCAATAGAAAAATTGGAGGCATCTATATGGGCAGGATAAGGCTTACTTCATTCAGGCATTATCAAAATGAGAGTTGAGCACAAACATTGTTTTAGCTCCATAGATGGCTTTTTGCACTCTTGATTCTATTTGAAAATTTTTTAGAAGGTTGTACAAGGGGTTGGCTATGATGGCCTACATGTGGATGAATCATCAATAGTATCCACAATGACCCATGGATGCTTTTACTTACTTTAGCCTTTCTAACTCTACTATGGCTCTCATTTTATCCTTCTATGTTGATATTCTATTTTTTGACACAAGGTGACCTAAGATGTTTCCTTGTCAATCCATTGTGAGCACCTAGACATTTTTGGAACTCTAACTTCCAAGTTAGATGAGGTCTATGTGTGATTGTTGATGGTGATGGATGATGTTTGTGAGCTTAGCCATTAGGTTAGGTAGCACATAAACTTCTAGGCCATTGGGTTGCTGTTCAAGGTGAAACTAAATTCCTTGTGGAACTGCACAATTTCCCCATAGAATTTTAATGGGAGGAGTGTAAAGGGGGGCTTTCCACTTCTATGGGGTATGAGGAGCCTATCCCCCTAGTCTGTAGGGAAGAGATGGTAGGACTTCTCGTCATGGAGATTGTTTCTCTAGCACAATGGTGAGAACCATGTTAAGAAGCTCCACCTCCTTAATGTCAATCCGCGGAAGAGATAGGAGTGATATGAAGATCGTGAATATGAGATGAAGTGAGAGTGATGGTGAGAAGCATAGAGATGCACACACACATACACATACACAACGAAGAGACAAGCAAGACACAATGGAAGGTAGGAAATCAACTCTATTACTCAAGAACACTCTTACAAGCTCAAGCTCACTCTAGCTCATACAAGTCTACACTAGCTAACCTCAAAAATGAGCTCTCTAGCTCTTTTTATAGATTCTAGACTAGTTTTGACCGGTTTCACATCTAGTGACCGGCATGGTTAAAAAATAGGTTCTAGATGCTATTTGAAAGGGTAAACGGTGTCTAAAAATAACCAAAATTGGTACGCTCATTCTACCTAAGCTCCTCAAGCTCGAGGACTCCTCGGCTTGCACAAAATGGAGCTATAAATTGCAAAAAGGGTTTTTCTATGTTACATATGGTACAAAAGTGATGAAAATCATTGTTGAGTGTTTGAAAAAGTAATATAAAACATATTTGTTTGAAAAAATGATTTGAGTGACTCCCTGCTTCCTTGTTATGCTCTTTCTTTACATGCTTCCGTGTCTTCTATGCCTCTGGCTACTACCAACACCCCCCTCCCTCTCGCTTCTGTCGTCCTCGACAGAACCTTGTTGCGGGATCTGTCGGATGTAATTCTGTAGGAGGTCTTGAGTGAGGGTGTGCTCTGATATTTGAATGCCTTGGGCCAGATCTACCTCGCGTTTCTCTCAATCAATGGGCTGCAGTTCATGTGATGGTGGGAGTCGATAATGCGTGGAATATACCATCTATTCACAAGTAAATAATTGAAGTAAGTGCGTAGGCCTGCTGATGAACACTTCCGAATGGTATTCCCAGAAACCAGTTGTGAACATTTCTTCGAAAGTCTGCTTATAGCATGCCGGTAAGTACTTGATTCTACAATGCCAGGCATAACACACCCGGAGTGATGGCGTTGTACTCATCATATGCAAGATCTAGATTGCCATGCTCGAAACTCGAGGTGTTCACATGTGGTGCCTTGACGCGACGGAAGACTTTGAATACCATCTGCATCATGTCAAATATCTTGAAAGTCATATGCGCTACAATATCATCCATATGTTTTAAGCGAGGGAGCCAGTGGCGAATCGTTGCCATCATGTATCCGACTATAGGTGGTCCGGTGGGTGGCCTAAAGTATGGGTAGTTGAGCCAATCCTGTCATTTCTTGTTGTTCTGTACTTTAATGGAAAATGCCTTCCAAGAACGATGACATGGCACTGGTCCCCAACATGGGTTGTACTTTAAGTGTAGAGGTGCCTTAACCCAAGTGCTCATCATCTCTAGATAATTCTGTAAGAGATCCTTGCGCCAATCTGGTTGATAGATTTCTCCTTGCTGCACGTCTGCTGGCAAATCGTCAGGCTCAAACTGAGTAGCGTGAGAGGGTTTCTTGCCTGTTTCTTTCTCTATGGCCAACTGATATTCCGCCATTAACATAAAGTAAGGCTTGTATTGTAGCTCGTGCCCTGATATGTATCTGCGAGGGGCCAAATGAGCAAAATAAGGAGACTGTAAAATTCTTTCTTCAATCATTGCCATAGCGTGTAAGTGCGCCTCTACCCTTGCTGAGTGGGTTGTTCCAAGTTCTTCTATCGTCTTCATCCATGCGGGAGTTGGAAGTTCGAAAGTCGTCTGGCCTTCGGCCATGACTCGTCCGCCTAGGATGGGTTGGGGTTCATATGCTTCTTCAAAAGTTTCCTCCACCGGAATAGTGACTGTTTCTTCCTCTGCTGATAGTTCCGATGGGGAGTATGGCCTAGAGGGTGCTTCATACATGGCTATCTATGATTGAAGAGTTGATACCTGGGCCCGTAATGCGTTGAGTTCCTCTATGATGGCAGGAGATGGGTCCGCAGGAGCTGGTAGTCCTTGTTGTATTGGTGCTCTTAGTTGGAGTAGTTTATGATCTTCTTTCAGCTTCTGATATTCCTCTTTCATGCTGTCATACTCATCTAAAAATCTGACATGATCATCTAGCAACATTTTCATAGATTCTGAGGGCACAGCCTTAAAGCAACTGGGGCTCAACGGTTGGTCTGGTTGATCTAGAGCAGCCTCTAAATTTTCTTTGTTCTGTTCCTATAAACGCTGGTTCTCTTCTTTTGTTGCGGCCAAGTGTCGTCTGAGTAAGCCCATGTTTCTCGTTAATGTTGCATTGCGGATAGTCTGTGCCCTTAACAAGTTATCGATATCTGTGACAGCCCCTTTCCTCTTTTCTTCACTTTCTAGTTCAATTTTGTGATATGCCTCTCGTAGCTCTTGGTAGCGGGTGTTCAATGAGGCATTCTCGACGGTCAATGAATTGAGCTGCCACTGTAAATCGTTGGTTGTCTTCTGCAGCGTCTGATAATTATTTCCAAGAGATGCAAACTCATCTCTTACTTGAGTCATACATGTGAACATCTGTCAAAATGCGGTGTCTATAGTAGGTGATAATATTAGTGACAGAGTGAATGGAGTTGCGGTGTGTGTGGGTGTCGATGCAAAGGGAAAGGGAAATGGGGATGGGAATATGGATGCAGTGGTGATTGTGGAAAATTGTGATGTGCCTAAATATGGTGGTACCATGGAAGATGTGAGCGGTGAAGCGGTGGGCGGTGATATATCCATGTTGTTGGATGTGGTATCAAGTGGGGTGACTGTGAATAATGGCGTGAGAGTGGGTGCGTGCGTGGGTGTAAATACAGGATTTACAAAAGTTGAAGAGTAATTTACAGAGGGGTTCTCTTGTACTGCTTGGTGGAGAGAAGGAAGAGGAAAGGTAGTTGGGCGGGGAGGTGAGACTGGGGAGAAATTTAATGGAGGTGGGAATGGGAAAAGGGGTCTTGGAGGTGTGGGGAAGGATGGGGGGAAAATTGGACTGGATAGAAAGGTGGATGTTCGAGGAGGAAAACTAGGTTGGGTGGGTGCGAGAATTGTAGGATGAATGGAAGTAAGGAAGGCTTCTGCTACAGCTCTATCCAAAGATGTGGATGGTCTGGAGAGATCGGATGTACAGGGGAGATTAGAGATACGGGAGGTGAAAGAGGAGCGGTTGGGGTGGTGGGTACTTCAATCACAATGGTGGTATGTACAGTAGTAGTGTGGGGTGGGGAATCGACGAGGATAGCTTCTTCAGCCTCAGATCGTTCAGGAATTAGTTGTGCTTCCTTGGCTTGTTGGGATGACTGAGCACCTGTCGGTACGCAAATGTATTCACCAGGTTTTGATAATAGTCGTACTCGTCGGGGATCAAACTGCGGTAACGGCTTCCTCTGCAAATATCTTAATGCTTCATTAGATCCCACGGATTTAACAAGTTCCCTGAAGCCTTTGATGTATACTTCTTCGAAACCGCCTATGACGAGTTCTTGTTCTATGAGTGCTTGGCTCTCTTCCTCAGTTAACTTCTTATGCGCCCAAACTTTTTCCATAGTGCGATATAACTTTTTGATGGCCAAGGTGTATGCCGCTGCTTCAAATGTTTCGTCTTCGTGCGTGCTTGTGTCACCTTGGGTGTTGGTTTGCTGTCCTTGTTCGTCTGTCTGCACATTTTCTTGGGAGTCATGAGTGCCCTGGCTGGCTTCATCATCGCCCTCATCATCATCTATCTCTGTTCTTTCTCCATCTGAGCTGGACACTACTTGGTCTTGCTGTTGATCAGGTGGAGTGGTCCGGTAGCTTAGACGTTCGTATTCTTGAGAAAAGATATGTCCTTCTGAAAAACTGAAATTCATTTGAGAAAGCATCCGGCATTTTGAAATCAAACGTTGTATCTATGGGTTCCGCTTCCAGGTTAGGTATCGAAAAAGAAAATGCTTCTCCACCAATAGTTCTACTGCAATGGTGGTAGGTTCCTAGACTGATGTTGCCTATGAGCTAACTGCACTGGTAGTGCCTTCCGTAACAATAGGTCATGATAACCGTATGCGAATAGGTTGTACAGTTACAGGGGCTTCTGTTGGAGAAAGTTCTGGAGAGGGTTGTGGTGACGGTGATTCTAGGACCTGTAGGCATGGAATGGTTCCTCTCATGCGCTTTCCTCCTCGTCCTTTGCTAGACTTCCTAGTTTTCTTTGCTGTCCCCTTGAATGCTTTCAGCTCCTCACTTGTCATTGCACGCTCAATTGGTAAATCGTATGCCAAAAACATATATACAATTCTTGTAAGAGCGCAACATCCATTGATTACCTTCTTTCTTTCCTATCTATGTTGTGCTAAGTAGAACTGATCGATTATCCAGCTTGCTAGGTCTACCATTTGAGGTCCAGTACATGCTAAATATAAACCAAACCAGATGGGTTTGTGGGGCATGGTGAATCGATCCTGAGCTGGAAATGTGAAATGTTGCATACATATCCTCAACCGTTTAGAGAGCTCAGGTGTGATTGTTGAAATATCTTCCCACTTACTAACATCCCCACGTTTCATAGGCTCTGGAATTAGCCTTTCTCGTTCTGTCGCCGTATGCGTTCCATGTATCTTAATAGCAGCTCTAATCAAATCTTTAGACAGATAAAACTTCTTATATGGCGGATCATTCACCAAAGACGAAAAAATGAATGTTCCTGGCAAATCTTTGTTCTCCGAAGCTGTCAAAGTGGTTACCAGATAATAGCATCTGTAGAAATCTGGTTTAGGCAAAGGATCACTAAAGTATTCAATGAAGCCTGCTCTTCCAAACATGTGTTAAGTCTTCTGTGTTCTGTAGTCCTTCGAATTCTCTTGAGAAAAATTGGTACTTGGCCCATGTACGGTTATCAAAAGTCAAGTTGGCTTCAAAAAGGAAATCTGCATCTGCTAGCAGTCCTGCTAGACCTTGAAACCAGTGAGAATTGTGATGAATCTTTTCAGTATAACCCCTAGGAGGGTCGTCAATCGGCATAGGTCTTGGAAATCCTTGAAATTCTGGTGGTTGAGCCGTAGGATGTGGTTCAGCTAGTAGTTCACCAATATTGGCCATAGGTATGATGGTGCCAACTTTTGATGGTCCTTCTGTCTGCATGATGAGTGATGCGAGTGTGTAGTAGATCTGCTACAAAAGATTAACACATTAGTATGGAAATTAATCATGATCCCATTAAAGTGATATATTCTAATAGGTGTTCCGTGATAGGAAGAGGATAACTGTCTCTAATCGTGGAAGCATTAACTTTTTTAAGGTTAATACACACACACAATTTTCCATTCTTCTTGGGCACAACCACAATGGGGGATACCCATTCGGTATGCTCAATTTCATAAATGAATCCTGCTTCTATCAATCGATCTATTTCTTCTTTAATCTTCACATCGTAGTTATCATTGTACGTGTATGGTTTTTGTTTCGTGGGTTTTGCATCTGGAGTCATAGGGATTCTATGAGAACATATATCCGGATCTACTCCTTTCAAGTCTTTGTAACTCCAAGCAAACACATCTCTATATTCACGCAATAGGGCCACTAATTCTTCCTCTTCTTCAGTCATCAAGTCATGCCCTATGTAGGTACATTTTTCTTCTTCTCCTTCTATGGAAACTATGATTTTTTTGGTTTTCTCTCGATTGTCATATAATTTTCCAATGTCAGCTTTTCTGTTAGGCATTCGTACCAATATCTGTCTATCTTCTATTTCATATTTCTTGAAGTTCTCAAGAACCTCAAACAAAGATTCTTCTGTTTCTGGCATGGTTTCTTTCTTCTTTCTTTTCTTGCCTTCACTCTTAGTGGTCACGTGTGTGGTTAATCTCACCTCATTCATAATTTCTTCATGTTTTTTAGGGTAAGTTTCTACTTCGTAGAAATATTCTTCATGTGATGCAAAGGGTGGATCCATAATAACTGACTCTAGATCGAAATCACTCGCATCCTCAAATGCAGCAGTGCTAGGTTCACATTCTTCTATAACTAAATCACACATGATTGGCTCTATCGTGAAGACAGAAATGGCATAGCCATCCTCGTCACAGTGGGGTGTCCATTGTTCTTCATTGATGGCTACATCCATTGTTGCTAATATTTCTGCCCAACCATGGGGTTCAAACTCCTCATCTGGAAATACTGCAGGTACGTAAGCTGGGTCTTGAAGGGTTTGTGGATGTTGTTCTAAACCTAAAGTTCTGGCTTCTAATCGTTCTTCCTCCTGTTTGGCTACTTTACACATCCATAGATGAGTATCCTCGTGCAACCATGAGGGGCCTGATTCCAATGAGTGTACTGATTCTGTTTCTACCTGTGTCTTATGGATGGTGTTCCATTGTATTGGGGGTACGTCTCGATGTGAATAGTCTTTAAGATTGACTTTAGTAGTCACTCCTAAATGTTGCAAGTACAAAGAATTAGTTCCCCAATCTTGTACAATTTGCAACGGATGCATGAATGGTCATCCTAAAATCATCTCGTAAGCATGATTTTTCGCAAAATCATAAATGGCAAAGGTATGCTCAAACTCCACACCACAAGTGGTGAGAGATATGCCCTCTAGTAAGCCTAATGGTTTCTCTATGTGTCCATCATCCATTTGTAGCTTCATCCTGGTAGGTCTTAGTGCTGGCTTACCCCAACGTTTCCATAAAGCGGTGGTAGCGATGGCTACTCCAGCCCCTGAATCTAAGATGGCTTTCGTGGTGTAGCCCTAGTGGGTTATTGGAAGGTAAGTGTTACTTTCCTCACCTTCACTTACATCTTCGATCTTTTCTACGGGTATCTATGGTACCTTCGTGTGTGTTCCTATTTGTGAGGGTGTAGTAGCAAGCTCGGGGAATTGATTTGCTACATGCTTCCACAGTTCTGGTTATACCTTCAACAATTCCTCTAGAGTGAGATGACATTGTACTTTGGTATTCTTGATCACTTTCGTGTTTCTAGGGATCACTGATTCTTCATTCCTCACTATTATCGTGGGTGCTCTCATGCTAATAGACTTAGCTTCCCAAGGTTCTATGAATTGAGGTAATTCTTGCAAAGAAATGGATTCAAAACATGTGTGTTCACTCAGTTGTTCTTCCTTTACATCATCGTAAATAGAGGGGATGTATTGGGGAAATTGTTCTTGCAAGTCGTCTATTTCTTGAATAGGAGGATGATTTCCTTGTTCTTTTCTCCATTTCTCTTCTTGGATTTCTCTTAGAAATTCATGTGAATATCTATGTATGGAAGACAAATTGTCTTCACCATCGGTGTTTGGTACTTGAGATAGGGATGGTGCATTCCTTTCCTGTGTCTCTAGGACGATAGGATTCCTATGCTGATTCTTTTTCTCCTTGCTATCTATCAAGTATTCTAGCCTCTCCATTAGTCCTTGAAAGTGTAATTCCGGTTTTGCCATGTTATTCCAATTACGATATCTAGAGGCTTCAAACATTGCTTGTGCTAATTCTACCATCTTCATGCAAAGTTTAGTTCTCTCAGTTTCCAAGTCTACTCAAGGGTAGTTCTTACTCATTTTAGCTATTTGAGGTCCTTCCTTTAATCTTGCTTGATATGCACGAAACATCATGTCTAGGTTTTCTGGTATGGGTTCCGCTAAAACTGATCCTGATCTCTGAGCTGGGTTCTCTTGATTCATTTCCTGTGAAGTAAATTCTAGGATTTTGGCTCTAGATTCCTTGAGACTTCCTTCCAATTCTGTTATCCTTTTACTTCCATTTTCTCTTGATTCTTTCTTTGGAGTCTTTCCAAGATTTCGTCCTTTTACTGCTAGATTCTCCAACTTCACTAGTTTCAGCTATTTTCTCAGGATTAAGCTGTTGATTTTGTAAGAGCATCTGGGCTCTTGTTATAGCTTGGATAGGCATGTATGTAGGGTTGGATCCATCGGCATTGTTCACAATACCTATTGCATTGATTGGTGTCACATTTGAAACATTTGCAGGGTTCTTAGGACAATCTTTTATGACATGCTCTTTACCACAATCGGCACAAAAACCTTGTATGTTATAGTATTGTGATTGTCCTGCTATCGGAGGATGTGGACAATTCTTTATGAAATGATCTCCTTGGCACCTAACGCATGGTCCTCTAGGGCCCTGTGGTCTTTGTTGTCTCAATCGGGGTCGTGGATTTGGGTTTGTGTACATCACGTTAGCGTAGTCGGAGTCCCAATTGGGTTCCAATGGTGGATTATCGTACGGATATATCTCCACGTGTTCTGGTGACTCTGTGTAATATGTGGGTGGACTATCTACATGAGTAGAGTCAAAATTGTTTGAGTTCGGGTCACTTTCTGTGATCAAGGGTGATGAAGGCACTAAAGCCCTATTGAGGTTTTCTTTTGCAGTTTCGTTGGTGGGGGTGGCTGCTGGGCTAAAACAGGTTGAGGTATCTGTTGAGCCTGATAAGGATAGTTCTGAGGAGGCCTATAATAATGAGGTTGAGTGTTATATTGACCTTGATACCTACCTAGCTGTGTGTATGCTTGCGGGTAGTTCTGTCTCACTACATGTTTGTTGTATGGGCAGTCTTGAGCCGTATGATTTGTGTATCATCTTTCTATCGTACAGTATTGGCCACTAGGGTTGGCTTGCGGTTGTGTTGCATTGGGACACACATTTTCCATATGATCACCACCACAGGTGGAACAACGCTTGTTTGTTGCTAACCTAGGCATCTGTTTACTAGATACTCCTAGTTTTTGGGCCACTTTTTCTGCTAGGTCTTCTATCGAGCTAGACAGTTTTGAGGATGCTAGAGATGAACAGTCCGAGTCCTTATAGACCTTTGAGAGTTCCAACTCGTCTCCTAAGTTATCCTCAATGTCTATGCAAATTCTTACACACTGCTCTAGCGTTCTGGGTTCCTTCAAGTATACATAGGAGCGTAGTTTAGAGCTCAACAAGCCATCTAGAAACAATGAAACTTGCTTGGCCTGTGAGGGTAACTCTTGCATTGGACATCTCTCCACATATTGTCTAAACCTACGTCCTACCAGTCTAACTGTTTCTTGAGGGGTTTGTTTGAAACTATGAATCAACGAAGACCTGTCATGCCTGATCCCACTTTTAGAGAATTCCGTTGTCGTCGAGATTTTCTCTCCTCTCTCACTTGTGAAGGCCTACAAAAAACATATTTGGTGAAGGTAGTCGGAATTCCCCGAGAAGTCCAAGATGCATCAAGGATGTCAGAGGAAGCTCACATACAAAGTTTCAAAGAAATCAAGAAACTCCATGGTAGCGGTCAAAGCTGGTCAAAGTTGGGAGATTAGGGCAAAAATTTCATTGTCACCAAATTAGATGAAAATTCATATACTTGCAAAGATTGTCAAAGGCAGTCTATAGCCCAAATTTCAGTAGAAAATGGATTTTGTAGCACATTGATATGCTATGTTCATTTTGTAAAAATGTATTTTTTCTAGTTTGAACCTACAAATTCTTGTATAGAAATTTATGTTAGCCATATGGTTTGGCATGTATAAAGATCATATGTGGCTACATGTTTGCACAAATTTTCAAGGCTATCAGAGCTTCCTAGACACCTTAATGCCACCTTGCAAGCTTCCAAATGTAGTCAAACTTGTACAGGGAGATTCAGATGGGAGTTTTTTCTGCATATTCATGAAGGAGATCTTTGGAAACATAGTCCTACAAAGTCTCATCTTCATCAAAGCCTATTTGGAGGGTCAAGGAGTACAAAGTCCAGTTTTCAGGATCACCGCAGTTTTCTAGTTTAAGCAAATTGAAGGGTTAAAGGGCCACCACATGGCGAAAGCTGATTGAGCCATGTTGTACAATCAAGATGAGCTCATATTCAAGGGTGGAGATGCACTTATGCTTAAAGAAAGGAGGATCCACGAGTTTTTCCATAAAAGAAGTTTTTTTTTACAATCAAAGATCAACTTTTCTCCAAAAATAGTGGCTTATCTTATCCAAAATGATGTCAGCACTGATCCAACGATCCAGATCATCCCCATATCCAATGATGGAGAATGAAGGCACCTAAATTTCACTCCTTTACACTAGATTTGATAGAAAGAACAATTCCAAGCCATTGATTTGATTAATCAAATGGTTGTAATCGAAAGTAGTGATCCTAGAGTTGAGAGTTGATTTCTCTAGATCTAAGGGCCCAAATTCATTCAAAAAACTATATAAACCCCCCTCCAAACTCCTAGAGCATCATTGTTAGGCATCCATAGGGCTCATGCTAGCTTACGGTTTCCTTAAGACGATCACCCTCGGTTGCGCGAGTGAGGATCCAAGGTGAGCTAGTATGAGTATAGTACCTAGATTCAAATTTAAGTTAGAACTCCAATCTAGGATAGGCTCTTAAAACTAGCATCTCTATCTTGACTCACCCTCGGTGGAGCGTGTGAGTGAGTTAGAGCTGATTTTAATGAGTCTTAGACTTCTTTAGTTAGACGTTACGAGCCTAGACATACATAGGGTCACTGGAGTGGAACTCACCTTCTTACGTGTGACATTCGGTTGAACTGTCATGGTTTGAGGGTCGGAACCACCTTTGATCAGTAGACTGCCTAGCTTGACGTACCACAATGATCTCATACATGTATCTTAATTCAAATCCTTTTAATTCATGTCACTTGTCACTTGTCTCTTGTCTCCTCTCTTAGTCTCTTAAGTATTTGTACATGTCTTCTATTTCTTCTATGTGTGAGAAGGCTCCGGAGTATTGCATTGAACCAGTGAGGATGTTTCTTTGAGCTTGTGAGTAAACTCTATTATCATAATTCACTTGCATGCATATAATCCATACATACCCATACATATTGATTAGTTTCTGAAAGTGTATAAGAAGCTCCAATATTGGACCATTCTTCCTTTCGAAACTGGTTTATGTGTAAGGATTCCATCTATTCACGTCATGCATACTATCATCCAAAGAAGACAATGCATATGAATTAGAATTAGGAACTGTTTAAGAAGCTCCTTCAATGGACCATTCTTCCTTCCAAATTTGATTCGTGTGTATGGTTCTCTTTCATTCTTATCATTCATGTTCATAAATCTAACTTGCACTCCTACTTCCCCATTCCCATAATCATTTCAACATCTCTCTCTTCTCCATACTCAACATTAATTTCACTTTCATGTCCTTAAACCATCCAACATTCATTAGCTTCATACACCCTGTGTGTGCCACGACCGGACCCGATCCACCCGGATTGCGATCACCTCCACATTTGATCCCGACGTGAAACGCTTCGTGGCATTTGCTTTTGATCTTGTTGGGAGGTTGTGATCCATATCCTTTGTTTCATATTTTTCATCCTCATCATATCATCATCATCAGTCTTGAGTGTTGCACTGGATTTCTCACAGTATCGTGCACATCTTCGTCGTGAAGTAAACGCATTTGTGAGAGATCTAGAGCATCGTGCATCACTTGCTTATTCACATAAGATGGAGGAAGGATTCAAATCCCTTATTGTTGAGAAACAAGGCCAAAGAATAGTCTCTTCTATGTTGAGAGAGAAGGGAAAATTCAATGGCATCAACATAACAAGCTACTTAGATTTGTTTGAAGAGCAAGCTATGATTTTTGGTCTTCCCGAAGATCTTTTGATATCATTCTTTGAACGAATGGTTGATAGCTCTATCATAAACTGTGTCACTCAATATGATAGTCTTCCTTGGAGTGATTTTAGAAAGGAGATGCTCAAATAATTCTATCTTGAAGATTATAGCCAACATAATCGAGATGGATTCTTACGATGGGTCAATTCTCCAAAGCCTAGTAGCTCTATTACTCACTTACAAAATGAGTATATTAGACGCTATGAGCAACTTCCTGATGAGGATAAGATAACTTTGGAACCTGATCTTGTGATCAATTTTCTTAAGCTTCTTCATCCTGAAACCCGTAGGGAAGTTGAACGACGATTAGAAGAGCCGGATAAGCGCTATGGTCTTACTGACAATTGGCAAAAAGTGCGTAAAGTAGTAGAGGCTGTAGCCCATAGACATCAAAGACAACCATGCTTTATGAGCAAACTAGTCTTCCTCAAACTAGCCTTCCACAAACTACTCCTATTCCTCAAATGATGGAGCCTACTCAAGGTTTTAAAGTAGAGCCAAATAAAAGTGTAGTTGAACAATCTCAAGTGGAAATTCTCACTAAGCAAATGGAAAGTCTTATTGCTACACAATCCAATTTGGCCAAGACTATAGATGCTTTACAATCTAATTACACCAAAACTTTCCAAAATCAAATGAACCCAATGACTTTTCAAGAGCCTAATCAACATGTTATACCTACCAATCAAAATCCACAAGTAGCTCCTACTCAAGCATATCAAGTTCCTCCAATGCATACTCCTTCAATGCAAAATCCTCATCCTCATGTGCAAAATCCTCAAATGTATCAAAACATGTATCCTCAAGCTTCACAAATAGCTTTTCAAAACCCTCAAAATCAAAATTTTCAAAATCATCAACCGTATAATATGGAAGCTCCTCTTGCACCTCAAGTACCACATGTTGCTCCCCAAGCTCCTCAAATACATCAATTGCCTTATCAAAATCCTAATTATCCTGTTCAAGCAATACCTTATCAACAAAATCCTCAATTTCAAAATTTCCCACCACAAGTTAATCAAAATCCTCAAAATCAAAATGGTTTTGTGCGTGGTCCTCGTAGGTGTCCTCGGTGTGATTTGTTAGAGCACTTTTTGAGAGATTGTGAATTATTGAAGGCTGCTAAGGAGCAACGACTAGTAATAGACATAGACAAGAAAATCTGTGACTATCGATCTAGGCTACCTTTGCAAGGAAATTATGGTAAGGGAGGAATGAAAAAACACTATGAAAATATAACCATAACGAATGTAGGAACTAGAGGAGTGAAACTAGAAGCTCTTGATGAACAAGTGGAATCAAGTAAACCCACAAAGGAAGGTGATTTTTCCATAGAGGCTTTAGTAAGAGCACGAGATGAGATTAGGAGAATAACAGTTTGGGAATCACCAATAGAAGATCAATCTCTTATTTCTTACATATCCAATGTAGAAGAAAAACGAAAAAGAGATGAAGCTGAGCCTAGTGAAAGAAGAGTGACTCAAAAACAAACCTCAGAGGGAATAGAAACAATCATAGAGCAAGGAGAAACATCACAATGTAAAGATAAAAAACAAGACTCAGAATCCAATGAACAAAAACAAGAGGAGAAACAAAAAGGGAAGAAGAAAAAGCAAAGAAAAACAGATTCAAAGCCTTTAGATAAACAAGAACAATCAAAACAAACTGAAGACCAAACACGAGAACATGAACAAAAACAAGACCCTGAGCAAAAACAAAAGAAACCAAAGAGAAAACCTAAAGCCATCTTGATTTCAGAAATTGAGAGAAAAATAGATCCTATGGAGATTTTAGATGACATTTTTCTTAAGAGTCAAGTGACTATGTCTTTAGAACAAGTTTTCTCTATTGCAAAGCCTGTTTTTAAAGATAACTTTATTGGCCTAATTAAAAGGAAGAGGTTTCCGCTTAATCTAGATACTGAGATGCAAGATTCTCTAGATCAAGATCAAGCTATGAATGAAGCCTTAAACTTTGATGAATCTGATGAAGAGGACTTTGATGATGATGAAGTAAATGTTAATAAAAATTTCTTAGGACCTATTCAACCTGACCATGAAAATCATGAAAACAATCCTGAAAGTCACTTTAAAAGAACATTTTGGTCTAGAGGTACATCAGAGATGCATGTTAAAATAGGAAATGATAAGAACACTATCACTGTAAATGCATTAGTAGATTCCGGCTCTAAAATCAATGTGATTTCAAGAGAAGTCTATGATAAGTTTCGATGGCCCATAGATAAAGATTGTGGATGGCGTATGAGAACTGCAGATAATGGTGTAGGTACCCTGTATGGAGCTTGTGCTAGTGTGCCCATATCCATAGGAGGAATCACAGAAGAGTTTCACTTTTTTATTCAAGATAATTGCTCCTATGAAGTTCTCTTAGGTCAACCCTTTATTTGTGAGAGTCGTATGGAAACTAAAGCCATGGATGATGGGTCTACCTATGCTAGATTCAAGTCTAAGGATGGAATGCAATCACTTCAAGTCATGACAGTAGGAGTGAATCATCCTAGGAATCGATTGTCAATTAGAAAGAAACCTATTGTTACTCAGGGTCATGAGCATGCTTGTAGTGATTGTGCACCTCGATTCATGTTTGGAGCTACATATGATCAAAATTTCGGATAGAATCCATTGTTGAGCGGGACAACAGTGGATATTGGTTTGACATCTCGTAGCCAACCAACCTGTACAATAGTTTGTCACTTTGTTTTCCACATTCTAGATTAGATTTTCTTCATAAGAGTCAATTGTCCAAGTCTTTTATCCAAAAAACCCAAAAAAACTATAAAAACAACAAAATCATGGAACATGATGAGAACATTGAGCATGTGATTGAAACATCTCATTGTTTCTCTACTCTTGAGGAGTTAGAGTTATGTCTTCAACAAAATTCTAATTCCCATATTATTCTTCTTTCTTCCCTTGACGAGTATGCTCTAATCCAAGAGTATGCTCTCAATGTTGACAAGTGCTCAAAATTTAACCAAACACATGATGCCTTAGTTGAAACAAAGTACAAAACTGTAGACAAAAAAATCAAACCCATAGCTCAACCATTACCTCAAGGAAGTAATGAAAAAATTATTGATGTGAAAATAATCCAATTCTTCGAGATAAGAAAAACATAGGACATACATTCACGGATGAGACAATCAAACAGGTGAAAATTGGTAGAGATGATGACTTTCTTTTGCCAGCAGAGAGAGATAAATTTGAGGGAGTCATACGTAGCCATGGAAAAGCCTTTACTATGTATCCTCATGAGATTGGTTGTGTAGATCCTAAGCTAGTTGCACCCATGATAATCTTTACTATTCCACATATTCCATGGAATCTTCGTCTTATACCTGTTCCAAAGGCTCACTTACCTGAGCTAATGAAACTACTTAAGGAGAAGATAAACATGAGAATTTTAGAGCCATCTTTTGCACCTTACTCAAATAGATGGTTCACTGTGCCTAAAAAGAATGGGAAACTACGTTTTATTCAAGATCTCCAACCCGTCAATAAAGTCACCATAAGGAATGTAGGAACAGGACCCATTGTAGATGAGTTTGTTGAATCATTTTCAAGACATTCTATCTATTCAATGGGTGATTTATATTCTGGATATGACCAATTCCAATTAGCAATTGACAGTCGTGACATAACCACAATGAAAACTCCTTTAGGCTTAGTGCGAATGTGTACTTTACCTCAAGGAGAGACTAATTATGTGGCTCATATGATGAGTGCTATGAATATGGTCTTACATGACTTTATCCCTCATATAACTATGCCATTCATTGATGATATTCCAATTAAAGGGAGTGAGGAACGTGTAAAGGACATTTCTTTAGACTCATCTGGATGTCGTAAATTTGTTCTTGACCATATCTCTGATTGTGAAAGAATATTTCAACGATTTGAAGAGGTAGGTCTCACATTTTCCATAGAAAAATATGTTTTTGGTGTCAACGAGGTTCTTATTGTTGGACATTTATGTGGCCATTATGGTCGAAAGCCATACCCACAAAAAGTTGATGCCATTAGCAAGATTTTTGAAACATGTAACAACGTGAGTGAGGTACGTAGATTTCTTGGTGCTTGCATCTTTTATGTTATTCGGATCCCACACTTTGCTCATGTTGCTGATTGTCTTTATGACTTGTTGAGGAAGAAACGAAAATTTATTTGAACTGACAAACACACTCAAGCTATGCGTAAATTGAACAAATTATTGCTTGAAGCTCCCATCCTTAAGCGTGTAGACTATTCTGCTAACAAACCTATTATATTGACTGTTGATACTAGTCCTATTGGTATAGGTTGGGTCATAAGTCAAGATGATAGTGAAGGGAATAGATATGCAATTAGGTTTGGTGCCAAAATTCTACATGAAACACAACGAAAATATCCACAGATCAAACGAGAACTATGGGGTATGGTAACAGCTTTGAAAACAGACAAAGAATATTTCATTGGTGCAAATGTCAAAGTTGAGACTGATTGTTTGCCTCTCATTGGAATGATAGCCAATTGTTCATCTCCTGATATAGCCATGCTTAGATGGATCTCATATATTAAGTTCATAAATCCTGAGTTAGTTCATATTTTAGGTAAGTCAAAATCAGTTGCTGATATGTTATCGAGAGCTAGATTTGATGATGATCTTGAAAGTGATCTAATAAAGAATGTGAATTTAGTTGACTATGTTCCACATATATATGAGTATGAGAAATTTCATGTGTCTGAGTACGAAGATGAATGGAGAGACATAGGAAAGTATCTGAGTACACTACAACCATTACCTAGCTGGACTACGAATAGATTCTGTAACATTAGGAAACGAGCTTATAACTTTTTCCTATGTAATGGTTATCTTTGGAGACAAGCTAAGGGTAAGGTTAAGAATCCACAACGAGTCCTAGGAAAGAGAGGTCTTCAATTGCAAGTAATGAAGGAAATGCATGAGACATTATGGGCAGGTCATAAAGGATTTTTTGGAACATATGAAAAAATTAGAAGTACCTATTATTGGCCTAGGATGTATGTTGACATTAGTAGCTATGTTTCTACATGTTCTACTTGTCAACTTCATTCATCAGTCAAACATAGAGATCCGTTGCATCCTACTTATCCACCTTGTATTCACTACAAGTGGGTAGTAGATCTTGTAACTATGCCTAAAGGTATCGACAAAATGCGTTACATTGTACTTGCAAGAGAAGACTTAACTAATCATGTAGAGGGACGTGCACTACGATCTAAGACCACTTACAATGTTTGCAAATTCTTTCTTGAAGATGTCATAAGTCGCTTTGGGTACATAGAGAAAGTAGTTGCCGATCGTGGAGAGTTAAATGCGAGAGAAGCTAAAGAGTTCTTTGAGCGTCACGGTATTCGTTTGTCTCTCACTACTGCATATAACCCAGAGGCCAATGGTAAAATAGAGAGAGGGCATCCACCTATTGTGAAAGCCATATCTAAAGCATGTAATGGTGACATCAAACAATGGCCTAAATTCTTACCTTTTGCACTTTGGGCAGATAGAATGACATGCACACGTACTACTGGATATATGCCTGCTGAACTCATGTACTGTCAAAAACCATTGTTTCCAATTCAGTCTCATATTTTTGCATGGTCAAATTTGCCTTGGTCTGAAAACATGTCTACTGATGATATTTTGAGTTTGCGTATTAAACAGTTAGAACAAGGTAAATTAAGACTTGATGATGCTGTTGAAAAATTAAGAGAATCTAGAATGAAGAACAAGCATTATTTTGACAAAACTCATCGATTGCGTCCTAAGCCAATTGAAGTAGGAGATTGGGTGCTCATTTATAATAGTACATTTGACTCTCAATATGATGCACGCAAAAAGCTCACTCAACGGTGGTTTGGGCCATACATTGTATCAAAAGTCAACAACAATGGTACGTATGCTCTTTGTGAATTAAATGGTGTTGCACTAAAAACTTTGATTGCAGGTAAAAGCATAAAGTTATTCAAGAAGCGTGATAATGACGAGTACATTTTGGATGAGGACATTGAAGAAGATGACAACAATGAGGCCGATTCATAAACAGGAGTATCCATGTTATAAAAATAAAAAATTAAAAAAAAAACATATAAAAACATCATTAATTTTCAAGTTCATGTTGCTTTGTTTTTTTTCAAGTTCATTCTATTTTTTTTTTCCATGCTTGTTTCATGCATGGTTTTTTTCAATCTTTGCATTGCATTGCATATCCACATCACTTGAGTCAAAAAAAAGGCAAATGATGATTTCTCTACTTGTGTAAAATTGTATCTTAAGTAGTAACTTATCTACTAAGAAATTGGTTATAATCTAGGATTGTGGAAAGATAAGGCATGTAGATTTGGAGGTTTATTTTGGTGACATGACTTTCATATATAAACATGCATATATATCCTGTATCGAAAGCATAATTGTTGAAATCCTAGCTCCTACTATTGCATGTTTCTACATCCTTAGTCCATCTCACAGCACTTGTATTGGAGTTTAAACGACTGTTCTCCGTCATCAAAAATGGTTGTACCTTGTATCCGGGTTTACTTTTTCCTCGTCATCAAAAAAAAAAAAGAGTTGCTACATTACCAAGAAGTTTACATTTTCTTCCACCCCAAAAAAGTGATCGTAACCATAAAGTTGCTGTTGGCATACAAAGCAATAAAGGAGTCATGCACAATACGGCAACAAGGCCAGATCATTTTTTCCCATAGATTATGTACAACCCAAGTGATTTTAATCACTACACAAACATTGTAAATCCCGTTTTTGGTAGATTAGACTCCATTTTGTGCAAGCCGAGGAGTCCTCGAGCTTGAGGAGTATTAGAAGTACCATCGTACCAAATTTCATAATTTTTAGACTTTGTTTGAGCCCTCAAATAAGCCCTGGAACCTAATTTTTAACTAGGCCGGACACTAGGTCTGGACAAGGCCAAAAGCTAGTCAAAAACTATAAAAAGAGCTAGAGAGCTCATTTTTGAGGTTAGATTGTAATTGAAACGAACTTGTAAGAGCTTGTGAAAGTAATCTAAAGAACTCCATTGATTCTCTCTCTTTGTCTTGCTGTGTGTGCGCGTGTGTGTGTATGTGTGTGCATGCTTGTGTGCTTCTCACTCACGCACTTGTGCCGCCACTTGCTCGAGGTCTTCATACCATCCTCATGTCTTCCCGGATTGACATTAAAGGAGGTGCTACTCATCATTGAGCTACACCAAATTTTGGCGCCGTTGCCGGGGATCGAGCTTTGAGGACGAGCGTGTGATGGTAAGACGTAGAGTTGACGCGTTGGAGTTGTAGGTATTTTCTTCACTCTCATCGATTTTCTTTTACTTTCTTCACCATCATCATCATCACCATCTCCCACGTCCATCTCCATCATCGCGAAAATTTCAGTTTTTTGACTATATCCCCACCTCCATCTCATTTCCCTCATTTCACTTGTGAGGGAGAGCGAGAGAGCGAACTTGCATGTGCTGTTTTTGCATGTTTTCTGAGCTATTTTGCAGGTTTTTTGCTGTACCATCATCCCCAGCAGTGTGCGCAGGTACGACAGGCTCTGCACAGGTCCCGGGACGACAGCCTCTGTCTATCGCGACAGACAGAAAATCTTAACATTTTGTGAATGCATGTTTATCATTGTAACCTACACCTTGAGGGCACTCTAGATCACTAGAAGTTTTTCAAAAATTTGCATTTTTTCTGTCTATCGCGACAGACACTGTCTATCGCGACAGACAGAAATCCGCGACAGATACCGTCTATCGCGACAGACACTGTCTATCGCGACAGACAGAAATCCGCGACAGATACCGTCTATCGCGACAGACACCGTCTATCGCGACAGACAGAAATCCGCGACAGATACCGTCTATCGCGACAGACACCGCCTATCGCGACAGACAGAATTTCACGACAGATAGCGTCTATCGCGATAGACACCGTCTATCGCGACAGACAGAAATCCACGATAGATAGCGTCTATCGCGACAGACACCGTCTATCGCGACAGACAGAAATCCACGATAGATAGCGTCTATCGCGACAGACACCGTCTATCGCGACAGACAGAAATCCACGATAGATAGCGTCTATCGCGACAGACACCGTCTATCGCGACAGACAGAAATCCACGATAGACACTGTCTATCGCGACAGACACCGTCTATCGCGACAGACAGCCCCCACGATAGATTGTGTCTATCGCGACAGACACCGTCTATCGCGATAGACAGGCATTTTCGGCAAAAAATTAAGGAGTGAATTTTTGGAAATTTAGGCTAAATTTTGGGCATATTTGCACTTTCATGTACTCATCTACTTACGAAGGCCTTAGAAAATGCATTAAAACCCCCGAAAGGTTTTGTTTGTCTAGTTAACCCCCTAAACCCTGAACGGTCATAACTTTTTCATACGAAATCCATTTTCTGAGCTCTAGGGCTTGTCCGAAAGCTCGTGACATATACTACACGTCCTCAATTGTTTTTTATAAGAATAACGCGTTGATTTTCAGATAGGATATTTGGAAGTTGACACACTGAGGGGTAGGAACACCAAGGGAGCTCTAGAGTAAATTTCTAACAATGCAAAAGGGGGAACAAGGGTCATTAAAAAAGTGTCTGAAATGAATTGTCTGTCAATTGAAAGGTCTACTTGGAGCTAATCTTGGGATTTATGCAGGCCTATTGAGAAGCAACTGAGAGTATCCAAGCAACGGTGTGGCGCACGCTTGAGAATCAACTTCTCGAGCACTAAAGAGCAAGGTTCGGCAAGAAAGGTCGGAATATTCTCAACTCCTCTTCGTCAATTCCTAGCTTAGGCTAAGAACGATTAGAAGTAGGAGTAAGTCAGGGCGACGATAGGCCACTATCAAGTTGAAGACTACCTAAAAACTCAAGTTCAAGCTAAAAACTTAATCTCTGTACTGTCGACAACATAAAGGAAAGAACCTAACGTGGAACGATCAACCTGAAAGTACGAAGAACATTCAAGTATTCCTGACGATGTAATAGCAGACAAGACTTTAAACACGAGGAATAACTAAAAAGAATCAAGTGACTGGTACCAATTGATCGGCAACGAGGTTGTACTCTGGGCAAAAATTTGGGCTAATCAGTTAGGCATATGAACCTTAGATCAGGACGACACCTAGTAAGAGAGAGACAAAGCCTTAGGTCTTCAGAGGCTAGTGTCAACCACACTGCTAGGTCCTGGGCCCAGCAGTTGAGCCACCACTCGAACTACCCTCGCTCTGAGACCAGTGAGTCAGAGATGTCTCAAGGCATGGACAAACCTACGGGAAGTTCAGGAGTGCCCTACTTGTACAGGGTAGAAGGCCCTTACAAAACACAGCTGGAGTACCTGAGGACCAACCGATTAGGTGCTAGCATCTATGAGGACGGCTTAGGAAGATCTGTGGTCCAGATTAAAAACCCTGATCAATCCATTGGACTAGAACACCCAGCTGTCAAGTTTGAAAATGGTGCATACCTGGACAAAGAAGGAGCTATATATGTAGTCACTAGTCATCCTGATAGAACAGATGACTTTGGAAACGTAATCTCAGAAGCGGACTTAGGCGACTTGGAACAAGGAAATATGGGAGTAGAACCTAGAACCCCTCGAGGTAAGTCAGTTCTCACTAGGATTATCACGCCTGAGTGGATCCCCCAAGATAACAAGTGCATAGATTTGCTTCTCAATCAAGAAACGGACGAAGCCTTCTGGAGGTATAAACCGGATCACCCAACTGATATAGGAACAATCATGATCTATGAGTTTAAGGATCCAGATAGCCCAGGTAGAGTGACCTACTTAGACCACACTTCGGAGAGGATCTTTGTGGTGACAGAAAATGATAGGCATGCTTACACTTGGAAGGGCGAATTCATTTTCCCCCAACCAAGATCAAATGTAGCCTATGGTCACCCTGGAGCTGGAACATCCCAGGCTCATGGTATGCAAAGAGACAGAAGTAAAGATAGACCAGAAGTAAGTTTTGCCAACCCAGTAGGCAGAGAAAGAACGAGGACGGAGACGAATAGGGTAGAACCTGAGATGCTTAGAGCCCACAGGAACCAAAGAAATGTAGATGGATTCCCTCTGCCGAGACCTAGAGAGCACGCAAGAACCTTGAGACCCACCCAGCTAGTTAAGTCCATGAAGAATTACTTTGACGGCACAGGAGATCCCTATGATCATGTGGCAGAGTTCAAGCAAGTCTTGAGAGCTGAACAAGTGGAGGATCTGTTCACGCAATACAATGCCTTCGGTCTAACCCTTAGGAACACAGCACTTACGTGGTTTCAGCCATTAGATGAACGCCAGTTCAGGAGCATAGATCAACTCCTAGAGGCATTCATTGTAGAGTTCTCTAAGAGCGGCATAAGACACAACACCTCCTCACTGATTCACAGCTTCAAGCAAACCCCTCAAGAGACTGTGAGACTTGCAGGAAGAAGATTTAGACAATATCTTGAAAGGTGCCCTATTTCGGAGCTACCCACATCTGCTAAACAAGTAGCCTTATTTCTTGACGGATTGCTGAGCCCAAAATTGAGATCCTATGTGTATCTGAAAGACCCTAGGACTATAGAAGAATGTGTACGTATGTGCATTGACATTGAAGATAACCTAGGAGAAGAGCTAGAGTTGTCCAAAATTTACAAAGATTCAGATAGTGCATCTAGTCAATCTTCCACACAAGCCACATCAATTGAAGAACTTGCCGAAAAAGTAGCTCAGAAACTAGGTGTAACTAGCAAACAAATCCCAAGGTTTGCCCCTGTGAAAAGGTGCTATACATGCGGTGGTGACCATATGGCGAACGTCTGTCCCATTATGGCTCTACCCCAAGTAAACCCTAGTAGCCAGTACTGCACCATAGAACGGAGATACACCAATCACACCGCACAAGACTGCCCATACAACAAGCAGGCAGTTAGGCAACCCTATCCGCAACCCTACCAACAAGGCAGATACCAGAACCAAAATCCACCACCACAATATGCTAGACCCCAACAAACCTACCAACCACAGTATCAGGCCCAACAAAGGCCTCAGCCTGTGCTAGCACAACAACCCCCTGCCCCAGCTAATGTGATTCCGGTAAAGTATACTGCTGCAGAAGAGAATCTGAATAGAGCTATAGTCCCTGTAACATCCTTGATCTCTGAAAATGACCCAAGTGACCGTAGCTTTGATTCTACCCATGTGGATAGCCCCCAGGCTTACTACATGCAGTCCCCAGAACATGGAGAGTCCTACTATGGTGAAGAGTCGAACGAACCTAGTTGGGAGTCAGATTACACGAATGTCATGTATACAAACCCCAACCCTAGACCTCAACCTAGGCAAGTGCGACCACCATTTCCTAGAGGACCGTGCTACAGATGCCAAGGAGATCACCTCATTCGTGATTGTCCCTTGCCTCCACCTACGCAAACCCAGTCGGTGACGATCCAAGGCTTCTGCCAAGATTGCGGAAAAGAGCATCTCTTACGAGATTGCCCAAAGAACCCCAATAGCATGCCAAAAATCACCCCTATCAACGTTGTTGGGTTAGTGGTAGACTCCTCAGGAAGCGTCACTTCCACTGCACCAGTACAGGTAGTCACTAGGGCTCAGGCATTGCAGCAAAACCAAGGGGTAGGCCAGGAAAAGAGCCTAGATGCTAGCGATACTGAGAGCCAAAATAAAAAGAGAACAAGAGCTTGGAAAGATAGCCGCGAACGCATGAAAAGGCAATGGGCAAAGAAGATGAGTGAACTTGAGGAAAGTCTACGAGAAACCAAGGCTAAAATCATAGAGATCACGTCTCAACCGCACTCTCACACATTCCCACCGCTACCATCCCCATCACCCTCCATCCCTTCACCCTCTAAGACAGCCCACGCAACCCACCCACCACCCCAAACAGGATCAGTATTAGCTGATCCCACTCCCGAAGACATAGACATGATGCTTAAGGCATATCAGGCCAGAATCCAAGAAGGGCCAAACGTCACGGATCATGACAAGTGCTATCCTAGAGCTGACCTAGAGATAGAAAGAACCAAACTATGCGCGAAAATGGTCGCATTGGCTCAGACTATGTTTGAAGCCAGTCGCCTTTTCAATTACTCAGGCTCAGCCAGAACGCAATTACACTTGGATGGATTCCTAGAGAAGTTAGAGAGGATAATTGCAAGATCTGACAAGGAAGAAAAAAATCAAGACCAAGAAAAAGCAAGCAAAAACAGGAATCATTCTCAATCAGAAGTGTATGTGGCCAATGCCCCTAAACCGGACAACTTCCCCTCCTTAGAAAGAATAGAGAGGCCAATAGCACAGCCAGAAAAGGAACCTACCCCTCAAAGAAAGGGAAGGGCAAGAGAACGGGTAGGCCAGCCTCTTCAGGAAGCCCGTGGGCCTCCTCAAGAAGCTTATCTTCCCCCCCAAAAGGCAGATGAGCCTCCCTCGAAAGCTCAAGTACCTCCACAGGTTGCCTACATTCCTTCTCAGGGAATGTGTGAGCCTGTTCGGAAAAGTAATAGAATAAGTAATCCTCCCCAAGAAGCTTGTGCTCCAGCCATTTGCGAGAACGAGGAGAGAGTCAACAATAGAATCAGCCCTCCTTCACAGGTTGCTTATGCGCCCAATTCTACGGAGCCAGACACTTCTTCTTCTATGAATCGGTTTGCACCAGACTTCCTACGAGAGATTCAAGAAGACAAATGGGATAACGAAAGCGAGGCCGCCCCTCCTTTTGAACTTGTGGACGATGCACACGACCAATTCCCACAAGACATCCCATCTATTTACGGGGAGCATGAGAGTGTTCAGTCTCACGAGAGATTAGACTTTGAGTCGAATTCCATACAAGAGCTACCCCACTTCACAGGCCCATGGGAAGCAAAGTCCACATGTATGAGAGCACCCACAGTCATGGTAAGGAACGACGACTCAGTCATTCCTAGGAACACAGAGGTAGTGAAGAACACTAATGTGCAGTGTAATCTCAAGTTAGAAGAGCTACTCAAGGTTAGACCTGAATTATGGAAACATGTAGCCAAACAAGTACCAGAGATAGCAAAACCTCGTTCCCAGGTAGGATCCCATAGGACAGTGCCAGAAATTCCCTTGGATAAGATAGGGGATATGTGTGAAGGCGAAGAAGGGAACACCTATCTTCCCATCACCTACCAAGAGTACACCACCAAGGCAATTTTAGACTCAGGCGCAGGAGTTGCAATTGCCACTACTTCCCTTTGGAAGCGTTGGGGCAAGCCAGCACTCAGGCCAACAAGAATGAAATTGCAGATGGCCGATGGTCATATTGAGAGACCCTTAGGATTGCTGGAAGGGATAACTCTCACCACTTGTGGTGTTGAGTTTGAGCATAGCTTTGCTATATGTGACTTCAGCAAAAATCATGCTTATGAGATGATTTTAGGAAGACCATTTATGCGACAGTTGCAAGTGGTACAGGATTGGGGAACCAACTCCTTGTATTTGCAACACTTGGGCGTTACAACCAAAGTCAATCTCAAGGACTATTCTCATAGAGATGTCCCTCCTATCCAGTGGAATCCCATCCATAGAGCCAAAGATGATACGGAATCTGTGCATTCCCTAGAATCTGGATCCTCATGGATGCATGAAGACACTCACTTATGGATGTGCAAGGTAGCAGTAGAAGAAGAGAAGAGAGAGAAAGCCAGAGAGGTAGGTGCGAAAGAAACCCATAGATCAATCCAAGACCCAGCCTATGCACCTGTAGTTTTTCCAGACGAAGAATTTGAACCTCACGGTTGGGCAGAAATCTTAGCAACAATGGACGTAGCCATCAACGAAGAACAATGGACACCTCACTGTGATGAGGATGGTTATGATATTTCAGTCTTCTCCATAGAGCCAATCATGGGAGAGGCAGTTCTAGAAGAATGCGAACCTAGCCCTGATGCATTTGAGGATGCAAGTGACTCCGATCTAGAGTCAATCATTATGGACCCACCATTTGCATCAGATGAAGAATACTTCCATGAAGTAGAATTTCAACCCCAGAGGCATGGAGAGGTTACAACTAACGTAAGATTAACAACACATGTGACCCCGAAGGAAGAAGGAAAGAAACGAAAAAAGAGAGAAGCCTCACCAGAAGAGGAAGAATCTTTGTTTGAGGTCCCCGAAAATTTTAAGAAGTATGAGATAGATGACAGGAGAGTCATGATAAGAATGCCTAAACGAGAGGCACAATCAGGAGAGGCCTATGATAACAAAGAAACTACTAAGAAAATAGTAGTGGCCATAGAAGAAGGAGAGGAGAGATGCACGTATATAGGCCATGACTTGACAGAAGAAGAAGAGCAAGAGTTGATTGCCTTGCTAAGAGAATACAGAGATGTATTCGCTTGGAGTTACAAGGATTTGAAAGGTGTTGACCCTGACATATGCTCACACACCATTCCCATGACTTCAGATGCTAAACCCTCTAAGCAAAAGCCTTATACATATAATGATAATTACGCTGCTAAGATCAAGGAAGAGATAGATAGACTGGTTGAAGCTGGATTTATCTACGAAATTGAGCACACCGAATGGGTATCCCCCATCGTAGTGGTGCCCAAGAAGAATGGCAAGCTGCGTGTGTGCATTAACTTGAAAAAGGTTAATGCCGCCACGATTCGAGATAACTATCCGCTTCCCATCACAGAGCATCTCTTAGAAAGAGTGGCAGGCAAGGAAGTGTACAGCTTCCTTGATGGATTTTCGGGCTACAATCAAGTAGCCATAGCTCCAGAGGATCAACATAAGACAGCCTTTGCCACAGAATGGGGCATTTTTGCTTTTAGAGTAATGCCATTTGGGCTTACCAACGCACCAGCTACCTTCCAGAGACTGATGTGCCATGTGTTTAAGGAGTTCCTAAGGAAGAGTTTAGAAGTCTATGTTGATGATCTTTGTGCTCATTCCAACGTTAGGCAAACCCATATTCCTGAACTCAGACAAATCTTTGACAAATGTAGAGAATATCAAGTCTGCCTAAACCCAGAAAAGTGCGTTTTTATGGTCAGGCAAGGCAAGATTCTAGGACACATAGTGTCAAAGAATGGCATATCTACCGATGAAGAAAAAGTGAGAGCCATAGCAGAGCTACCTAGGCCAAAGAATGTCAAGGAAGTACAAGCTTTCATGGGGCATTGTGGTTATTATCGACGATTTATACACATGTATGCTGTCATTGCAAAGCCCATGTACGGACTTCTGACAAACTTTGAGTGGACGGATGAATGTGAGAATTCCTTCCAAGAGCTTAAACGAAGATTGTGTTCAGCACCAATCTTGACCACACCAAATTGGAATAAGCCATTCCATGTTCACGTGGATGCATCCAATTATGCTATTGGATGTGTGCTCGCACAACCTACTGGTGAAGGTAATATGGATCTTCCAATTGCCTATGCCAGTAGACAATTGAATGCGGCTGAACGGAATTACACCACTACAGAGCGCGAAGGATTAGGCATGGTTTATGCAGTCAAAAAATTTAGACACTATTTGCTTGCAAATAAGTTTAAATTTTTTACTGATCATCAGGCATTGTTGTACCTAGTAAACAAGCCATGCAATACAGGTAGATTAGTAAGATGGTTTCTCTTGCTAATGGAATACGAATTCGAGGTTGTGGTAAGGAAAGGTAGGACTCATTTGAGAGCCGATCATCTCTCTAGGCTCACATCGGGAGAAGCCCCACAAGGAGTGTCAGATGACCTTCCTGATGCTTACTTGTTTAATTTGGAAGTTATACCGCAGTGGGCCAAGCCAATAGTACCTGTATTGACATATGGGCCTAATCATCCAGTGGTGAACACACGGAATAGAGAGATCGTAAAAGCCCAAAAGTACCATATCATGGCAGGAAGCATGTACAAGCACACAGATCAAGGGATCTTGGCTTGTTGCGTAGAAGAGGATGAGTACGCTAAATGGTTGCAATTAGCACATGTAGGTGCGTTAGAGCAACACCATTCAAAGCAAAGAACTTTGCAGACTCTAAAGAGATTCGGAGTGCATTGGCCAACTATGGAAGCTGATGTCCAAAAGTTGTGCAAGGAATGCCCAATCTGTTGCACTAAACCACCAGTGGAACATGCCACTCTTTATCAAGTATCCATTGTGCCAGATTGGAGTGAACCTCTAGTATCATTCTTGAGAACAAACACATTCCCTCCAGACATGACTCTAGCTAGGAAAAGGAGTTTAGAACAAGAAGCCCAAGATTACTCACTCATCGGTAATAATCTATATAAGCGCGGTAAAGATGGTTACCTGAGACTATGTGTCCACGAAAGTGAATATCTGAAGATCTTGGAAACTGCTCACCAAGGTGTAGCAGGAGGACACTTTGGACCAGATCGGGTAATCAAGGCGATACTATTTGCGGGCTTCTGGTGGCCTACCCTTCACATGGATGCACATACCTATGTGAAACGGTGTGATGTCTGTCAAAGGACTCAGTGTCTTATACGCAAAGATGAGATGCCACTGAAACCTATGATGGGTGGACGTGCATTCTCTAAGTGGGGAATAGACTTCGTAGGTCCTATTAATCCCCCAGCTAAGGGTTCTCATGCGGAATACATCATTGTGGCAACAGATTATCTCACCAAGTGGGTAGAGGTAAAAGCTACAACCAAGAACGATGCTCAAACAACTGCCAAATTCTTGTTTGAGAATGTATTCACGAGATATGGACTACCTATAGAGCTTGTAAGTGATAGAGGCACTCATTTCTTGAATGAAGTTATTGAAAATCTACTCCAAGAATTTTTGGTAATACACAAGAAGTCTGCCCCATATCACCCTCAAGCTAATGGTCAAGCTGAGAGCACTAATAAGATTTTATGCAATGTACTGACGAAATTAGTGAACACTAAACGCTCTGATTGGGACAAACAGCTACACCATGTTGTTTGGGCATACCGAGTGGCCTACAAAACGGTACTCCAAGCCACTCCCTTTCAGATGGTATTCGGTCAAAACGCTGTGTTACCCTTGGACTTCTTGATCCCTACATTGAGAGTAGCACGAGAGCACGAATGGACAGATCATGAGCTCTCCTCTAGGATCTTTGACCTTGAACGATTAGGAGAAACAAGACTGAGAGCCGCTGCAGGGATATATGCAGCCAAGAAGAGACAGAAGGCATACTTTGATGCCCACGTGAAGGATAAAGGCTTGAAAGCAGGAGATCTAGTCTTAGTCTATACACTAAAACAACACGCGAGGAAGCTAGAAAAGAGAGGCTACGGACCTATGATCATCAATAGGATCTCCACGAGCGGAGCAGTACAATTGGCCACATTAGAGGGTGATGTTCTCCCAAATTATATTAGCGGTTGCAGAGTCAAGTTGTATCAGGAACCCCTCACGGAGGAAATGCTCAGTCGACTCAACACTGCTAAGAAACGCAAAGAGGAAGAAAAGTGAGTTCGAGAAGAAGCTCAAGCTGAAGCTTTAGAACGCATCAGAAGGATGAAATTACGAAGGCAAGGTAGAGATCAGCCTGGAGCGAATGACTATGCAGACCAAGGATTTCCTATGGCCATGTGTGAAGTCGCAGGAACAAGCTCGCATAGGATAATTGATAGACGTCCTTTCGTAACCTTAGATATAGGACAAGGAAAGAGTGCAAGGACCGTAAGAGCCTTGATTGACTCAGGTGCAGCCACTAGTGCTGTTAAATTGTCTTACTGCCAAGAATTACAATTGACTGTCAATCCTGTGGAAGCATATCTTATAGGATTGGGAGGAGTGGAAACCCCTTGCATGGGCGAGGCGGAACTTCCCCTTTACATTCATGATGAGGCAATGACAGTTAAAGTACTGGTATGTCAAGATGAGGATCTCACTGAACCTCTAGTCTTGGGTCAAGATTGGATCTATGACCAAGCAATTAACTTAAACCTAAGAAGTGGACTTCTCCAGGTTTGGGTCAATCATAGTCGAGTTACAGTAGAATTAGACAATGGAGCACTCAAGGAACTAGGAAAGGCACAGACTCCTGGTCCTTCCAGGGGTACACATGAAGATGACCATGCTGTTCTTGTTCAAAACCCTGTGTTGCAGAGGAATGATATTTGCAAAAAAGGAGTCAGGGATGCAACGGAACTCCCTTCTTTTCCAAAGGCCAGAAGGAGGCAGCAACCAAAGGCGGATCACAAGCAGAAGAAGCCGAGTACTACCTATGTCCGAGATCAAAAGTACCTGCGCAGCAGAATGTCCCAGAAAATAAACCAGGTGTGGGTGCGGAAAGGCGAACGACCGGGTGCACCACCGTCAACTACACGGGCAAAGCCTCTTATTAGTAACCAACAACACGACGCTAATAAGAAGTCTGTCAGAAATTCTTCTGCTAAAGTAAAATCTATTTGGGTGCCCAAGAAGTCGATGAAGGCAAGCCCACAATCTAGACAAATTTGGGTGCCTAAGGCTTGCTTGAGGGCACAAGTAGTTACGCCAAGGCCACAACCTATGCAGCATAACCCATCTACGAGTACAACCAGTATTCCCTCGTGCTCAACACTTAGGAACACACCAAGACCCATGAGCATGCATGTAATCACTTATAAGTGAGTCCCTAAAAGGCCCCATTCCCAAACAGCGACACCGACACAGCTCTCTGGAGTCTCTACGAAACCGAAAGCAAAGCCCATCCACTGCATTTGGCAGTCTAAGATCTGTAATAAACCCCCCGACCCCGATTTGTAAATTCACCCCACTTACTAACGGCATTAGTCTCCTAGGAATACACAAACGTTAACTACACTCACTGTCTTCGTGCACTTACTAACCACTAACTCACCATATACCTCATGTTAATGTTGTAACGGGGACAGCAACGGATTTAGTCTGTCCATTACGATGTTAACACATGCTTCTATATTCTCACAGAATCAGAAGGCAAGCAGTAAAATGGCAGAAGCAACAGGTTCGGGCTCACAAGTAGGGATACTTACTGCAGGAATTGATGTGGATAGCCTACCTGTGGACGTGCCCCCGACTGAACGACCAGTGGAGATGCAACACCTTCAGCAACTCCCGGTGCCAGACCCACCTACAGGAATCACGGAAAGAGTCCATGCCAACTCTCATTGGTTCAATGGCATGCCCGGTCCTTTAGGAGAGGCTAAGTATATCTGGGAGTCTAAATGCGAGTATGACAGATCATGGGTGCGTTTCCAATTTTTCTCCAAGGAGTTCGAGACTTTACAGAACACCGAAGACCTCCAGATCATATGGCAACGAGCAGGGTTGGCGGAATATTTTGAAGCCCCACTACCTAAACCCGACCTCCTCCGATGTTACTATCTGGTCTCTACATTACAAGCTCATGAAGATAAGGACCAACCCGGATCATTTGTTCTCCCCTCATTGCTGGGCAACAACGAGTTGAAGAGGTTTGAACTTACTGTGGAGCTGGTGAGTGATGCTTTAAAGATGCATGGCACGCATGTACCCTCAGAAAAGGATGCTCTCGTTCCCAACAACATGAAGGACAGGAAAGTAGTGAAGCTGAAAGACATGGCAGCCCTCACCCCAAATGTGTCCATCCCTCTCCGCATGTGCATGCAACATTTCGCCTTCCCCGGTCAAGACCGATTCACGCAACCACACAAGAAGATCTGGTTTGCTCTCTACTTGGCGGAAGCAGGTGCGCTACCTATTAAGCTACCAGTGTGGATTATAGATCAGTTGTATGAAGCGAACAAACGGGCTTCTAGGAAATTAGTGGTGAACGGATGCTGTGCACTCACACGCATCATTTACCGTTGCTTGGCATATGATGTCCCCATTGAGCGTGCCTTAACTTGGGCACAATTACAAATGTTTAAAAGGCTCAAGACATCCACACATCAGTCCAAGCGCATGAGGGGCGCGATTCCGTGTGTCCAGACAAGGGAAGTCCTGACTACTCCTGAGGCATCACCATTAAGAGAGGGCACTGTACCTCCTTTTACCATTAGGATACCCAGGTCGGAATCTGACACTACGACACAACCCACCCCATCGGCTCCTCCGGTTACACCTGAATTCGAGTTTGCTGCCACTGGAGAGGCTGAAGGACTGGACCCCCAGGATTTCGAAGCATTCCTACAAAGCACACAATTCTCTGATGTGGAGTTTTATTCAGAGGCAGAGGAGCAGGGCACATCCTCACGGAGAAGAAGAAAGTCTACAGACGGTAGACATGTCCATTGGAGTGACGCTCAGCAAAGCCAACAACACGGACACCCGGAAGAAGAAGAAGCATATGAAGAAGAGACCACTGAAGCCCCAGCATATACAGCAGAACTCCGAAGGCTGTATCAGATTATGGAAAGAGTGCGATCGCAGCAGTTACTCACTGAACAGAGCAGCAGAGTACTTATGACTCAGTTGTTGGAAGAAGCGGGAGTTGACTCAGAGTACAGGGAAGGTCTCTTATTGATGGCAGAAACATATGGAGTTGTAGAAGCTGTGCGCACTGCCATTCAGAGGCCTTCAGTTCAATATGACCCACGAAGGTTCCAGACACGACCTCGCTCAGGTAAAAATATCCAAATTCCCGTTACAGTTGCAGAAGAGCCCACTACTACACCAACCTCCCAAACAGCTAGTCAACAGCACCCCGCCACCCATGAGGAGTCCACCGAACCACTACCATCCACTCCCCCACCATCACCTCCTAGAAGAGAAACAGTGGAAACCACATCGACTGCTCAACCCACCGACCCCACCTTCACCTTCCGTACTCCGATCTCCAGTGCCACCCTATTCTCTACCACTGATAACCCGGTCTTTGACGCAAACCCCATCACTACACCACCCACCGAAACCATTCCCGAGCCTGCCCTAGGACAACCATCCCCAATGCCTTCAGCCACCGGTCATCCTGACCCCAGATCCACATTCATGGGCTTCCCTGCTACCACGCAACCCTTTCAGCCCTCCTCAAATTTACGACCCCAACCCCCGATATCCCTCTCTCCATTTCTACAATCCCTCCAGGACATCTTTGCTAGGGCTTTTCAACCAGGCCCTCAACCATTCCCTGTCTTTTCAGCTCCCCACCCCACGTCACATCTATTCACCACTTCCACACACACACCACCTACCATACCAATGTATATGGCAGGCCCCACACTAACACCCACTCCTGAAGGTATGGACATTTCACCACCCACGGCACCTCCACCCACAGTTTCACCTCCTCCCATTCCCCCTCCACCAATTTCACCCACACACACAACTTTCGTAGACACATCATTCACTGTCTCCCTTCCCCAATTCCCTTCCCATGCATCTTCCACAGTAAACACCCCCCACTCATCTATAGGTAATGCATTGGACACCATGTTGGCTTGTATATCAAATTTAAGAACAGATTACATTCAGCTCCAGCAACAAAACGCACGCCTGCAAGAGCACTCAGCGACACTACAGCTCCGCCTTGCGGTACTAGAAGAGGAGAATGCTCGCCTCCACACACAGTTCCAAACCCTCCAAGACGCCCATAATATATTGGAAGTACAGCTACAGAACGTAGATCAGGAAGCAGTGCAGGTGGTAGAGAGTCACCTACGGACACAACTGGAACGCAACTCAAAACTTCAGCGAAATATGGTGCTACTTAAACGCCATCTTGCGGCTGCTCAGGAAGAGAACAGACGTCTGCAAATACAAAATCAAGAGAACCTGGAGGCAGCTATTGAGAGCACACCGGGGGCACCCATCAGCCCATCCAAGTTCCAAGCAGTGACCCCCGATAACATCAAGATTATATTGGAAGATTATGCCATGCTACTCGAAGCACATGATAAGCTATCGGAGGAGCTAGGACAACTGAAGCAGGAACACCAACAAGGCCCAACAGCTGCCCCTCCAACCACCCCCTCTGCAGCTTCGCTTCCCTCCGACGCAGAGGCCATAAAAGATCTCCAGCAACAGGTAACCGAATTGCAGACACGCCTACTACAATATGAGAGGCCATCTTCCCCTCCGGAGGCTCCCACGGACGAAGAAGTTGTGCAAATTCCTGTGGAACAAACGTTTGATGAAGAATATGATCCGCAACCATTCCCAAGAGGCCAACAAACAGAAGAAGCGCAGGACACGTTCGAGGCACCACGGCCGCCATGGTTACGACAAGTGGAGGAAATAGGGACCTCGCATGAAGAGCGCACCGTAGTGCAAAATCAGGCTATGAGGGTCATAGAGGAGACTGTTTTACAATCAGATTACTTCAAGAACTTGTCATCGAGACGCCTGATCCTCTCATCGGAACTCCAGTACAGGCCATATTATATTATCTTGGCTGATTATAATGCAGAAATACAAAGAGTCACGGGTCAGATTCCTACTTTTGCGACCCAATTTCAACCTGAAGACCTTCCTCCAGAGGTGCGAAAAGGCAAGATTCGTCAACCAACATGGCGGCAGAAACTTTTAGAGACTTATCCAGAAATGCTACGCACATGGAACAACGCGCCGTTGCACCTCCTGTACAACCCATGCTACGGTCCAGTCCCCCGCCGCAGGTCGTGGAAGGCATTTAATATCAAGGTACAGAACAATGCGCAATGCAAGGAATGGCTGAACTACCCGTACATAGCGCCACCACAAGGACCACCATCGGTAGCATATATGATGGGGACCATTCGCCACTGGATGCCGCGCTTGAAGCCCATGCAAGATGTAGCAGCGCAAATGATGCTTAAAATCTTAGATATGATGCAAGTGGTGCTGAAGACCTTTAGAAATGCAGCCGCACCACAGGTACGCCTTCCGGGGTTTAGCAATGGAAATTACGACTTGGTGTATGACATGAGCACCACCCCCAGTATCCGTGTGGCTTACGCTTGGCATGCACGCATCAAATACCTCCCCGCCTGCTACAAACAGACCTTCGAAGAAATGTTCAGATCAGGGTTCTGGGAGTACCACTCGGAGATTTTCGCGCCAAAGCCGACACATCTGCTTCAACTGTTTGCTTGTGAACAAGCAATGTATTCAGAGTACTACACCACCCCGCAACCAGAGACCCCCGGTGCAATAAATTGGGAGGCATTGGAAGCCGATCTAGCAAGAGGCTTAAGGATAGGAGAACATGAACTGGCCACCAATGTCATCCAATATTACATCGACCACCCGAGGGAACAAAGGTCTGTCAGGGGCGACAGACGCTAGGAAGGGGGGAGTGTTGGCATACAAAGCAATAAAGGAGTCATGCACAATACGGCAACAAGGCCAGATCATTTTTTCCCATAGATTATGTACAACCCAAGTGATTTTAATCACTACACAAACATTGTAAATCCCGTTTTTGGTAGATTAGACTCCATTTTGTGCAAGCCGAGGAGTCCTCGAGCTTGAGGAGTATTAGAAGTACCATCGTACCAAATTTCATAATTTTTAGACTTCGTTTGAGCCCTCAAATAAGCCCTGGAACCTAATTTTTAACTAGGCCGGACACTAGGTCTGGACAGGGCCAAAAGCTAGTCAAAAACTATAAAAAGAGCTAGAGAGCTCATTTTTGAGGTTAGATTGTAATTGAAACGAACTTGTAAGAGCTTGTGAAAGTAATCTAAAGAACTCCATTGATTCTCTCTCTTTGTCTTGCTGTGTGTGCGCGTGTGTGTGTATGTGTGTGCATGCTTGTGTGCTTCTCACTCACGCACTTGTGCCGCCACTTGCTCGAGGTCTTCATACCATCCTCACGTCTTCCCGGATTGACATTAAAGGAGGTGCTACTCATCATTGAGCTACAGTTGCCAATCATCATCATCAAAAAAAAAAAAAAAAAGAGCAAGCCAAAGGAGGATAAAGAGGCATAGTAGATTAGTGGAGTTTAGTTAGATTTCCTTGCATGTTATTAGAGAAAGAGCATATTCATATTTATGTAGGAAAGGAGTTGATCTAAAATAAGCTAAAGATGAAAGATGTCTCTCGAAAATCCTAAATTTTTGTTTATAATCATATTTAAGGTAGATTGCTTTATGAAAAAAGTACAAAATTTTCTTCAAGATGAGAGGAACTGATGCTTAAAACGACTCAATACATCCACTTCAACTTCATATCGATGCTTGTTTTTTTTCTTTCTTGTTGCCAATGTTTCTTGTTCATTTGCATATATGTGCCTATTTGTTCATGCATATTCATGTTGCCTGTTTCAATTCTTTCTTTCATGCAAATTTTGCTTCATGTCACGTTACCTACTGATTCATGCATATAATCAATTTTCCTTCCATGTTTCTTATGTTGCCTATAAAAGAATTTGATGCCTGGAACATTTTGTTTTTCACAGATGCTAGAGTGGCGCTTCCGGAGGAATCGCAGGTTTAGTGGGGGCGAATGTCGTCGAGATTTTCTCTCCTCTCTCACATGTGAAGGTCTACAAAAAACATATTTGGTGAAGGTAGCCGGAATTCCCCGAGAAGTCCAAGATGCATCAAGGATGTCAGAGGAAGCTCACATACAAAGTTTCAAAGAAATCAAGAAAGTCCATGGTAGCGGTCAAAGCTGGTCAAAGCTGGTCAAAGTTGGGAAATTAGGGTAAAAATTTCATTGTCACCAAATTAGATGAAAATTAATATACTTGTAAAGATTGTCAAAGGCAGTCTATAGCCCAAATTTCAGTAGAAAATGGATTTTGTAGCACATTGATATGCTATGTTCATTTTATAAAAATGTAATTTTTCTAGTTTGACCCTACAAATTCTTGTATAGAAATTTATGTTAGCCATATGGTTTGGCATGTATAAAGATCATATGTGGCTACATGTTTGTACAAATTTTCAAGGCTATCAGAGCTTCCTAGACACCTTAATGCCACCTTGCAAGCTTCCAAATGTAGTCAAACTTGTACAAGGGAGATTCAGATGGGAGTTTTTTCTGCATATTCCTGAAGGAGATCTTTGGAAACATAGTCCTACAAAGTTTCATCTTCATCAAAGCCTATTTGGAGGGTCAAAGAGTACAAAGTCCAGTTTTCAGGATCACCGCAATTTTCTAGTTTAAGCAAATTGAAGGGTTGAAGGGCCACCACATGGCGAAAGCTGATTGAGCCATGTTGTACGATCAAGATGAGCTCATATTCAAGGGTGGAGATGCACTTATGCTTAAAGCAAGGAGGATCCACGAGTTTTTCCATAAAAGAAGTGTTTCTTGAGAATTAAAGATCAATAATGCAGCTTTTCTCCAAAAATAGTGGCTTAATCTTATCCAAAATGATGTCAACACTCATCCAACGGTCCAGATCATCCCCAGATCCAATGGTGGAGAATGAAGGCGCCTAAATTTCACTCCTTTACACTAGATTTGATAGAAAGAACAATTCCAAGCCATTGATTTGATTAATCAAATGGTTGTAATCGAAAGTAGTGATCCTAGAGTTGAGAGTTGATTTCTCTAGATCTAAGGGCCCAAATTCATTCAAAAAACTATATAAACCCCCCTCCAAACTCCTAGAGCATCATTGTTAGGCATCCATAGGGCTCATGCTAGCTTACGGTTTCCTTGAGACGATCACCCTCGGTTGAGTGAGTGAGGATCCAAGGTGAGCTAGTATGAGTATAGTACCTAGATTCAAATTTAAGTTAGAACTCCAATCTAGGATAGGCTCTTAAAACCAGCATCTCTATCTTGACTCACCCTCGGTGGAGCGTGTGAGTGAGTTAGAGCTGATTTTAATGAGTCTTAGACTTCTTTAGTTAGACGTTATGAGCCTAGACATACATAGGGTCACTGGAGTGGAACTCACCTTCTTACGTGTGACATTCGGTTCAACTATCATGGTTTGAGGGTCGGAACCACCTTTGATCAGTAGACTGCCTAGCTTGACGTACCACGACGATCTTATACATGTATCTTAATTCAAATCCTTTTAATTCATGTCACTTGTCACTTGTCTCTTGTCTCCTCTCTTAGTCTCTTAAGTATTTTTACATGTCTTCTATTTCTTCTATGTGTGAGAAGGCTCCGCAGTATTGCGTTGAACCAGTGAGGATGTTTCTTTGAGCTTGTGAGTAAACTCTATTATCATAATTCACTTGCATGCATATAATCCATACATACCCATACATATTGATTAGTTTCTGAAAGTGTATAAGAAGCTCCAATATTGGACCATTCTTCCTTTCGAAACTGGTTTATGTGTAAGGATTCCATCTATTCACGTCATGCATACACATCATCCAAAGAAGACTATGCATATGAATTAGAATTAGGAAGTGTTTAAGAAGCTCCTTCAATGGACCATTCTTCCTTCCAAATTTGATTTGTGTGTATGGTTCTCTTTCATTCTTATCATTCATGTTCATAAATCTAACTTGCACTCCTACTTCCCCATTCCCATAATCATTTCAACATCTCTCTCTTCTCCATACTCAACATTAATTTCACTTTCATGTCCTTAAACCATCCAACATTCATTAGCTTCATACACCCTGTGTGTGCCACGACCGGACCCGATCCACCCGGATTGCGATCACCTCCACATTAATTTTCAAGTTCATGTTGCTTTGTTTTTTTTCAACTTCATTCTTTTTTTTTTTTCATGCTTGTTTCATGCATGTTTTTTTTCAATCTTTGCATTGCATTGCATATCCACATCACTTGAGTAAAAAAAAAGGCAAATGATGATTTCTCTACTTGTGTAAAATTGTATCTTAAGTAGTAACTTATCTACTAAGAAATTGGTTATAATCTAGGATTGTGGAAAGATAGGGCATGTAGATTTGGAGGTTTATTTTGGTGACATGACTTTCATATATAAACACGCATATGTATCCTGTATCGAAAGCATAATTGTTGAAATCCTAGCTCCTGCTCTTGCATGTTTCTACATCCTTAGTCCATCTCACAACACTTGTATTGGAGTTTAAACGCCTATTCTCCGTCATCAAAAATGGTTGTACCTTGTATCGAGGTTTAATTTTTCCCCGTCATCAAAAAAAAAAAAAAAGAGTTGCTACATGTTACCAAGAAGTTTACACTTTCTTCCACCCCAAAAAAGTGATCGTAACCATAAAGTTGCCAATCATCATCATCAAAAAAAAAAAGAAAAGGAAAAGAGCAAGCCAAAGGAGGATAAAGAGGCATAGTAGAAGAAATCACGGGCTATATAGGTAGATTTATGTATTAGTGGAGTTTAGTTAGATTTCCTTGCATGTTATTAGAGAAAGAGCATATTCATATTTATGTAGGAAAGGAGTTGATCTTAAAAAAGCTAAAGATGAAAGATGTCTCTTGAAAATCCTAAATCTTTGTTTATAATCATATTTAAGGTAGATTGCTTTATGAAAAAGGTACAAAATTTTCTTCAAGATGAGAGGAACTGATGCTTAAAACGACTCAATACATCCACTTCCACTTCATATTGATGCTTGTTTTTTTCTTTCTTGTTGCCAATGTTTCTTGTTCATTTGCATATATGTTGCCTATTTGTTCATGCATATTCATGTTGCCTGTTTCAATTCTTTCTTTCATGCAAATTTTGCTTCATGTCACGTTACCTACTGATTCATGCATATAATCAATTTTCCTTCCATGTTTCTTATGTTGCCTATAAAAGAATTTGATGCCTGGAACATTTTGTTTTTCACAGATGCTAGAGTGGCGCTTCCGGAGGAATCGCAGGTTTAGTGGGGGCGAATGTCGTCGAGATTTTCTCTCCTCTCTCACTTGTGAAGGCCTACAAAAAACATATTTGGTGAAGGTAGCCAGAATTCCCCGAGAAGTCCAAGATGCATCAAGGATGTCAGAGGAAGCTCACATACAAAGTTTCAAAGAAATCAAGAAAGTCCATGGTAGCGGTCAAAGCTGGTCAAAGCTGGTCAAAGTTGGGAAATTAGGGCAAAAATTTCATTTTCACCAAATTAGATGAAAATTCATATACTTGTAAAGATTGTCAAAGGCAGTCTATAGCACAAATTTCAGTAGAAAATGGATTTTGTAGCACATTGATATGCTATGTTCATTTTGTAAAAATGTAATTTTTCTTGTTTGACCCTACAAATTCTTGTATAGAAATTTATGTTAGCCATATGGTTTGGCATGTATAAAGATCATATGTGGCTACATGTTTGTACAAATTTTCAAGGCTATCAGAGCTTCCTAGATACCTTAATGCCACCTTGCAAGCTTCCAAATGTAGTCAAACTTGTACAAGGGAGATTCAGATGGGAGTTTTTTCTGCATATTCCTGACGGAGATCTTTGGAAACATAGTCCTACAAAGTTTCATCTTCATCAAAGCCTATTTGGAGGGTCAAAGAGTACAAAGTCCAGTTTTCAGGATCACCGCAGTTTTCTAGTTTAAGCAAATTGAAGGGTTGAAGGGCCACCACATGGCGAAAGCTGATTGAGCCATGTTGTACGATCAAGATGAGCTCATATTCAAGGGTGGAGATGCACTTATGCTTAAAGCAAGGAGGATCCACGAGTTTTTCCATAAAAGAAGTTTTTTTTTACAATCAAAGATCAATAATGCAGCTTTTCTCCAAAAATAGTGGCTTATCTTATCCAAAATGATGTCAGCACTGATCCAATGGTCCAGATCATCCCCAGATCCAATGGTGGAGAATGAAGGCGCCTAAATTTCACTCCTTTACACTAGATTTGATAGAAAGAACAATTCCAAGCCATTGATTTGATTAATCAAATGGTTGTAATCGAAAGTAGTGATCCTAGAGTTGAGAGTTGATTTCTCTAGATCTAAGGGCCCAAATTCATTCAAAAAACTATATAAACCCCCCTCCAAACTCCTAGAGCATCATTGTTAGGCATCCATAGGGCTCATGCTAGCTTACGGTTTCCTTGAGACGATCACCCTCGGTTGAGCGAGTGAGGATCCAAGGTGAGCTAGTATGAGTATAGTACCTAGTTTCAAATTTAAGTTAGAACTCCAATCTAGGATAGGCTCTTAAAACCAGCATCTCTATCTTGACTCACCCTCGGTGGAGCGTGTGAGTGAGTTAGAGCTGATTTTAATGAGTCTTAGACTTCTTTAGTTAGACGTTATGAGCCTAGACATACATAGGGTCACTGGAGTGGAACTCACCTTCTTACGTGTGACATTCAGTTGAACTGTCATGGTTTGAGGGTCGGAACCACCTTTGATCAGTAGACTGCCTAGCTTGACGTACCACGACGATCTTATACATGTATCTTAATTCAAATCCTTTTAATTCATGTCACTTGTCACTTGTCTCTTGTCTCCTCTCTTAGTCTCTTAAGTATTTTTACATGTCTTCTATTTCTTCTATGTGTGAGAAGGCTCCGTAGTATTGCGTTGAACCAGTGAGGAAGTTTCTTTGAGCTTGTGAGTAAACTCTATTATCATAATTCACTTGCATGCATATAATCCATACATACCCATACATATTGATTAGTTTCTGAAAGTGTATAAGAAGCTCCAATATTGGACCATTCTTCCTTTCAAAACTGGTTTATGTGTAAGGATTCCATCTATTCACATCATGCATACGTATCATCCAAGGAAGACTATGCATATGAATTAGAATTAGGAAGTGTTTAAAAAGCTCCTTCAATGGACCATTCTTCCTTCCAAATTTGATTCGTGTGTATGGTTCTCTTTCATTCTTATCATTCATGTTCATAAATCTAACTTGCACTCCTACTTCCCCATTCCCATAATCATTTCAACATCTCTCTCTTCTCCATACTCAACATTAATTTCACTTTCATGTCCTTAAACCATCCAACATTCATTAGCTTCATACACCCTGTGTGTGCCACGACCGGACCCGATCCACCCGGATTGCGATCACCTCCACACCGTGATGAATGACTCTAAAAAGTGATGGATGTCTCTAAATTGCCTTTGTTGCAATGGTTGGAGCCAAGTTAAAGCTGTGTTCTTTAACGTTAGTGCAAATGCATTATATTGCATGAACATGTCTTCGACTTGATCTACCCTTAGCACTTGCTTGAATTCTGCAACATGGTCGTAGGGATCTCCTGTCCCATCGAAGTAGTTTTTCATGGACTTTACTAACTGAGTGGGTCTCAATATTCTTGCATGTTCACGTGGTCTAGGTAGAGGAAAATCATCTCTACCTCTTGGTATTCTAGGTTCTCTTTGTCTATCCACTCTATCCGTGTCTATGGTGGTTCTATCTCTCCCTATGGGATGATTGAAACTTACTTCTGGTCTCTCTTTGTTTTTCTCTCTTTGATTACCATGGGCTGAGGATGTTCCTACCCCTTGTTGGCTTGTGTTTACGTTTGCTCGTGATGGAGGGAATACTAAATCGCCTCTCCATGTGTAGGTATTTCTAGTGTGATCTGGTACCACAAATACTCGTTCTAAAGTTTCATCCAGGTATACAACCTTTCCGGGTGTATCCGGGTCCTTGAATTCATAGATTGTGATGGTGCCTACCTCACTAGGCTGTTCCGTCCTGTACCTCCAAAATGCTTCATCTGTTTCTTTATTCACAAACAACTCTATGCTTCTGTCGTCCTAAGGGATCCACTCTGGGATTAGTTCTCGTGTCAGTACAGATTTCCCTCTAGGTGTCCTAGGTTCTTCTAATGGTTCTTTTCCTTGGGCTTTCGCATCCGTCTCTAACTGAATTACGCCAAACTCATTGGTATTGTTTGGCTGCGTACTTAAGATGTACATCGTTCCTTCATTGTCTATGTACGCATCTCTCTCGAATTTCACCAATAGACGTTCCAATCCAATGGGTTGATGAAGATTGTGCATTTGCACCACTTGTCTTCGCAAACCATCCTCGTAGATGCAAGCACCTAAGCAGTTGGTTCGAAGAAATTCTAATTGAATCCTATAGGGTCCTTCGGGTCTTTCCAAATATGCCACGTTTAACCCTCATGGTCTTTCCGTGCTAAAATTCATTTCTGATTCACTCATATCTGAGTTCAACTTGTAGGGATAATTACTATTCAATTGTTGAGCCCACAAACGTGCAGTAGTTCCTACACTTGCTTCTGATGATCTAAGGCTTCGTCGGTCTGACTTACCTATATGCTTGCCCGATCTAAGGTTCATGAATTTTCTTCGCGAGTCTTCTGATCGTCAATGGTTCCTTTTTTCTTACTTTCTTGATTCTTTTTAATTTCCTTTAGATTCTTGTTTCGATGTATGCGTCAGGAATCGACTTCCCGTGGTACTTTTGAGTTCTCGTTCTGTCAGACTTAAGTTCCCCCTGGCTTCCTAGTCCCAAAAATAGATAACCTCAAATTATCCTCTCTAAAAATCCACATCTTCTTTTTGAAAAAAATAGTTGAGTTCATGTATTACTCATAAAGAGCTTTCTAACGAGCTATAGAGCTCAAAAAACGGAGTTCGGATGAAAAAGATATGAGCATTCAGGCCCTCGAGGGTAAAAACTAACAAACAAGTTTTTCTTTCCCTATGAGATAAGGGGTCTCCTATGAGTCTAATCACCCAAAAATTTGCCAAAAATAGCCCCAAAAGTGGTCAAAAAATCAAACCCTAAAATTGCGTTTGGGGTGGACAATCGCGATGGTCTACAACAATCGCGATGGTATGAGACCTTCGCGATGGTCCAAGCAAACCGTCATGATAGCATGGCACAATCGTGATGGTTTGATGGAGCGAACTGTCGCGATGGCGTGAAGACCAAGATAGATATAGAGAATTGGGACTTGATGGTTTGAGCTCGGAGAGTGAGTCATCACATGATCATGACATGCTTAATATAGATATACAAATTGATAAACACATGGGAGAAGACTGGGAGGAACTTAACCAAGTACAACAATCAGCTAAAAAGGAAAAGGAATAGTGAGCACAGTCTAAACCTTTGCATGAAGCATCGGCAGTGGAAGAACATATGATACAACTAAACGAGCAAACAAAAGTATCCCTCAAGGAAGCTTCACCCCCCAAACAAAGAAAAAAGGATGGAAGAAGACACCACTGAAAGGCAAGATAAAGAAGAACCTGTGCTACCTATCCGAGTTGTGGTTGAACCCTCACCATTGGATGTGGTAAATGACTCTCATAAATGGCCTTCTGAAGAACCAGCAATAGAAGACTCCACAGACCCCATTGAGGAAAATGAACCATAGATTCAACTCCACATAGGGCAAACGCATCAAGACACATTACATGTGGCACAAGGTAAAGATGTACAAACAAGTGAAGAGCTAGTTATCTCAAGAACTTGGCTAAATGTCAATGCCAATCAACTAAAACCTGTTGTCAGAACCATGATAGACACTACCATGACAACACAAAGAATTTTGATGGATGAGGAAAAGGAAAAGACTGAACTATGTGAGGTGAGAAATCGATTTCAAAAACTAAGTGAAGAACTTTCTGTCAAAAATATAGCAATGCAAAAAGAACTTGTTCAGAAGATAGTAGCATTGGCAGAAAAGACAGAAGAGTATCATCGTGTATAGGAAGAGAATGCCTTGCTAAAAGGCAATCTAGAGGAATTAACAGCATTTTTATCAGTACTCAAAGATGAAGTGGCGAAATTGCAAAAGCAGCATGCAATGTATGAAGCTGAGAAAATGAGGATGCTCCACCGCAACAAGCTATTAGAAAGTCAAATAAAAGTATATATGGATGAGGCCGATAACCTGCATACTCGAATTAAAGAATTAATGAATTCCATTTTATTAAAACAACCATTGGAAAGCACTGTAGACACAAATATACCAAAATTATAGGCCAAATGGGCAGCATTAAAAGAACAATTAATCCAAGAGAAAAGAAAACATGTAGAGATTGAGACCACCTATAAAGTGGAAGCTAAATCTTGGGAACTCAAATGGAATGAGGCATACACAAGTATATGGAGCAATGCAACAAAGATGTTGATCAAGTCAAGACTATCTGTGAAGCAAAGGAAAAAGTGGAAGAGGAGTTAAAGTCTAGTAAACAAGCAAATGAAGAGAAGGATAAGATCATAGCAGAACTAACGGCCCAAATAGACAAGACCAAGAACTTGGGGACACCAGTAGTGCAATCTGTGATGGCTACTGATGAGACTGAGGTACGCCCTCTTTCTCCCCTAATTTTTCATTGACCAGTAACGAGACCAAGTATCGAGGAGTATGATGATCACCCAATGCCCTATACTATAGAATTAAGTCAGAAAGAGCGAGCAGTACTAGTGTCTCGGCTTACCGAGAATTTTGAAAACGAAGTCGTAAAAGTCATGAAGGAAGCTAAAATCAAGAGCAAAGACTTAGAGGCAATCATGAAGCCCTTCAATCTCCCATACGGCATTATGAAAGAACAAATAGAATGTATATTAAGAAGATTTACGGGAAAGGATCCAAATGAGCAGCTAAATTTCAAAGTAGACACCTTCCAATACACTCAAGCACAATTTGAAGCTGCCGATCCTATATGGAGGAGAAAATTTTTGGAACAAAATCCAACATTGCGGGTGCACTAGAAGGAGGCACCGTATTTATTACAAGTTAACCCCGCATTTTGTCGTGTGCCACATCGATGATACTGGCCAAAATTTTGGGAACTACAAAGTCAAGGTAAACTAAATAAGTAGTGGCTCAATTTTCCATTACTTCCGAGCCCATCCCACAATTATTTACCTACGCAAGAACACATGATCAAAACAATAGAATTTTGGTTATCTCGATATGCAAAAGTTCCGGACCTCACTATCAAAGTGACCAACAAAATACTCAACATGCTTCTCACTTTACTCAAAGTATTCAAGCATGGCCAGTACACATTTTTTAATTTTATTGGCATCAATGAAGGCACAAATGTTTTAGTGTTCAACCTTTCTGTGATGCCAAGTAGACTAACCATAATGGCCTATTATTTGCGATTAATGTTTTTGCCTAGTACATATATGCAAACTTTTGAAGAAGCCTTCTTCACCAGATTTTTTGAGATTGATTCAGAAATCTTCCTAAAGATGTTCAGGAATTTGAATGCAAGATTAGTCACATATGAACCTAGGTTTTTTGTTCACCATCGCCAACCACCACAAGATGGTGTCAAGTCCGAACAATGGAAGCAACTCATGGTACGTGAAGCCAAAATGCTAAATGAAATAGAGAAAAAGGTATTAAGATGTACTCCCGTCGACATCCAAAGCCTGTCAGGGATGACAAAAGTTCAAGAGGGGGGACGTGTGGCAACAAAGACAGGGGAATCCAACAAAAGAAGAAGAAGACGAAAATCAAAATGAGAGACTGTGCAATAAGAAGTATCACCCCCTGCCCGAAGCCCCGCAGGGGCACGCATTAGGCTACAATGCAAAAGGACCACGTCTTGAAGAGTGGAAATAAAGAACGACATCCAAGACCTTTCAAGGGAAGTTGCACAAATCTTCCTCATACACGGGGTGCGTGCAGTGGAAAGAAGTAAACAAGCTCCATGCAATACAACAAGGTCAGAGTTGTGAAGACAAAGACATATCTGAAGACCAAAAGTTAGAAAGAGCGAGAGACTGAAAAGTTGAAGAGGGTGACTAAGAATATCACATTCTTAGCCACTGGATGCCTGCACGGCAACCCGAATTAACACAACAAACAAAGATATGAAGCAAAGCTTGTCAAGGGACGACAGAGACAAAGAGGGGGAGAGTGTTGCGGAGAAAATAGAGCACTAAAGAGAGCCCCAAAATTTTCAAATTATGGGCACAATTTTCTTCTTCAAATACTTATGGAAATCTCTTGAAAGCCATGTAAATGCACTAGAGGAGTCCTCTAGATGCATAAATCCCAAACAATGTATTATAATCCTTGTAAGTAGTAGGAAATTAGGGTTTCTACAATAAAGTGCCGATCTCTTGTGTGAAAGGACCATTTTTTAGGGCACATGTATATAAGTCATTTCATGACACTTTGTAAAGACTTTTTGGCCATTGTGAGTAAGAGAGCTCTGATTTTCAAATTTGCTTCTTCTTCCTCTTGCATCTCCTTGCTTGTGAGCTTGTATGTGTGTTTGTAGCTTGGAATGAGTGCATGGAAGTGTTGTCTACTGAATTCATTACTTTTTTGAAGTATGCAATGTGTGCGTGAGGTGTGAGGAGGTGTGTGGTGAAGTTATGCGAGTTTCATAGCTCTGTTTTTTCCCATATCTTGAACTAGATTTGTTAGAATTAGACAAGACTACCATTGTCATTGGAAGCCTCTCATTGAGAGCTTCGAAAAGGACCCACTATTGACCATATTCTAAGTTTGGAGCTAAGAGAAAAGTATGTTTTGTGCTTACTACTATTTCATGTATCGCGGCACCATGTATAATTTTGAGAGTGACGAATGTGCATGATGACACTCATTTGCATTTGAACAAATCTATTCCACTTCATTTACTATTGTGCGAGTACATGTCCTCATACACTCGGTTAGGTTTAAGATACTTCTCAGATTGGTAATTAAAATGTGTGATCCCCACTATATATACTTGTTGGTGATAGAGGTATAGTCTCTTTCATCACAAGTCCCTAAGTTCTTACTTAGGTACACAAACAAACATGTTATTAAACATTTATTAAATCAACCATTGATTTTGGAAAGACACATTAAATGGGCTTCATTCATACAGAATTTTTAGCTTATAATTCAATATCAACTTGGCAAAGCTAATGCTGTAACTGATGCACTTAGTGGCTTCCCATCCCCATAAACCAATATTGTTTCAATAAATAATATTTCTGCTAGTCATATTCATTCATTTCATGACATGATTCCTACTTATGCATCCGATTTTTATTTTTCACAAGCATGGACTGCTTTCAATTATTCTACAACATTTATTGAGGATCACTACACTTTTAATAATGGATTCTTGTATTTGCAAGAGAAGTTATGCATCACACAAGTTTCCAAAGAATTTATTATGAATAAGATGCATGAACCACCACATATGCCTTGGGAAGCCATAAAGTCACCCTTGTGCAATAGGGGCCTCACCCACTTGGAATCTAATGAGGTAGAGAGGTAAAGGCCTCACCCTAGTGGATTCATGGAGGAAAAAAGGTAGCGGCCTTGCCCTAGAGTGATGGAGGTTGCCTTGAGAGTGAATATGGTAGAGGTCACCTTGGAGAGGGTAGAGCACACACTCCAATTGGAGGAAGTCACCAAGCATGCCAAGAGGACCACAAGTTGCCCATTGCCGATTCTACATTGCTTGTGCCATTACTCAAGCTCAAATCTTTATTCCATAGCTTCACATTATCTTCTACCTTTCTTCATGAACCTTTGATGTCTCCACGTCATTCATTTGGTATGCCCTTCCTTGATTCCTTTTATATGCCCTTGCTTCACTCCTTTCCTTCCAACTTTGGGACCCCTTTGCATCATCCTATAGGACCCTTTTGTATTATACTTTGGTTAAGTCATCCTATCTTATTTTAATTATTAGGATCCCCAAGGGCTAGGGGTTGCCCCAAGGGTGATCCCTTAGGCCCCTTAGAGTGAGGAGTATCCCAATGGGTCGTCCCCAAGCCCCTTAGGGCATGGGGTTGCCCAAGGGTGGTCCCCCATGCCTTTTAGGGCAAAGGATCACCCAATGGGTGGCCCTGTTATACTTTATGGAATAATGGAATGTTATATCGATTTTAATGTCTTCAGACTTTTATTGTGATTTGTGTTTTGTTTTAGTAGGTGAAGAATCATGAGGGCATGAATGTGCATGGAACTATTAAGATATTTTTGAAGATAGTTAAAAGATAGTATTTAAGATATTTTGTTGTAAAAATAGTAGCTCTATTAGAAAGTGACATTTTCTTTTGTAAAAATAGTAAATCACTTAGAAAGTGAAGATTTTCTAACTGAAGGAGAATTTTGTAAATGCATGCTTTTCGAAGCACCACCCTCATGTATCTTATATTCAGGAGGTAATAAAAAATACCTATAAATACATATACTCTAATAGACTCATCCATCAAATTATGTGGAGGGAGATTGTACCCAATCTTGTGTTTAGTATCTTGTCTCTCTCTATTCTGTGTATGCTTTAGTGAGATTTCAGTTTTGTACTATATTTGCATATGTGCATTTGCAAGATCCAGACAACAGTGGTATCAAAGCATGCACACATCTATAGAGGTGTACTTCTTGGCATCTGTTTATGATTCACGGCATTTGTTTGCAATTTGACATCCGCTTTGGTTTATTAATTCTCATCTGGTCTAGTCCTAGGTTTTGGTTCTATACAAGGCCATGGACCCTACCCATAATAGTGAGGATTTTGGTACATCACCCCTACCCGGGTACCACTTGAGCAACAATTAGAGATTTTGCACCACAAACTCCAAAATGTTCAAACCAAGATAAAAGAATGTGATGCTGCAGTCTAACAAATGTAGAGTGATGACAACAACATAGTTAGGGTGGTGAAGGCTATTATCATTGCTCAAGAAGGCACGCATTCCAAGATTGGTGCCAAAAATTTCCAAATTTCTTGATTCGATGGGCAAAAGAATGGCCAACTTGTTCTTTCATGACTTTACCAATTTGATGACTTTTATTCTCACAAATCATATTCTGAAATTGCAAAAGTGAAATTTGTTACTAATTATTAGGTGGGTCACCCAATTATGGTGGAATGTTTTGCATAGCATCGAACACCCCACCACATGGATTGCATTTCAAGAAAAGATCAAGGATTCCTTCCCTCCTCCCTAGTTCCACTTAGGTGTTTGTCGACCAAATTTTGAATGGAAAGACGGAGATAATGTGTCTACCTACACTAAATGTTTTTTAAGGCAATGACTACTACTTATTAATTTGCTTGAAATGATTCTTGAAGATACCTTGCAACAAAAGTATGAGGATGGCTTGGAGATGGGAATCAAAGCCAAGCTCAACACACTATGTCCCACAACCCCCTATGAAGGTATTTCTTTTGCACATGATGCTAAAAAGGAGTTTCACTCCATCACCAAGTCCATTCGCTTACAACAAACGCGTCAATGACAACAACCAGTGAAGCTTAATTATCCTTTCAAGCATCCTTTCAATACTTTTCATCACCTAACTACAAACTATGATGATGGATGCTCAACAAAAGAGGTCCCATATCAATTATTGGCATTGTGGTAAGTTTGTTTATACTAAAGCTAAATATAGGTTGCCAACTAGTGATATGAAACCTATCAGAGCTCAAGTACACAACATGGAGGTGGCTCATGAAGAAACTCAACTTGATTCAACTAAGGAAGCATTGGAAAAAGATTTAAGTACCTTGAGTAACAAAAATTCTATTCATTCTTTACTTTTCATGCAAGGTACTACTAATGATAAAGTTGTTAATATTTTACATGATGATGGTAGTTATCATGATTTTATTTCATATAAACTATTACAAAGTCTTCAATTAAACCCACTTTCTTCCATGTATAAAGTTAAGGCTGCATTTCAAGGAAATAGATATAATGTTACATGTGAAGTGCATAACATTCAAATTTGTGTAGTTTCATATGTAGATAAATGCACATTCTTAATTGCTCCTTTGCAATCCTATGATATTATACATGGCATGGCTTTTCATCATAACTATAATCCATGCATTGATTATCATACACACACAATTAGTTTTAAGTTTAACAATCAAGTTATTTCTTTTTTTGCAATGCATGAATTCCAACCATTTCCATTAATTAGTCATACTCAAGTAAAATGTGCATTTAGGAAAGGCTACAATTCATGTATTTTTTTTTTCAATAACATAGTTGATTATACACATACACTTCCTAATGCACATAAATCATTTATGGCTTCCTATTAGGATTTCTTTATGGCTAATTTTCCTTCTAAACTACTACCTTCTAGGGGATCTCTTGATCATACTATAGGCTTAATTTTTGGTAGTTCGCCTCCCCATAAAGCACCTTATAGGCATGGACCTTTACATAAAAAGGAAATAGCTAATCAAGTTAAGTATCTACTCCACAAAGGACTTCTAATGCCTAGTTCTTCTCCCTTTGGAGCACACATTCTCTTCGTGGAGAAGAAGAAGAAGACTTATAGGACGTGCATTGATTGTAGAGCACCCAATAAGATCACAATTGAAAATTGATATCCTATTCCTAGGATAGATGATTTGCTAGATAAACTTCATGGAGCACGTGTCTTTAGCACGACTGATCTTAAATTTTGGTATCACCAAATACAAATGACACAAAGTAAAATTTATAGACTACCTTCAAAACTCAAACTAGTCACTTTGAGTTCATGGTAATGCCTTTTGGACTTACTAATGCACCTGCTACATTTGCACGTATGACGAATAAAATTTTTCTTAATTAGCAAGCTTTTGTTCTTGTTTTCTTTGATGATATACTTGTCTATAGTGAGAATGAAAATGACCATGAAAATCATTTCGCAAAAATCTTTAATTTGTTATGCAAAATTAAAGTTTATGACAATCCTAAAAAGAGTTATTTTTTCCAAAAAGAATTAGAGTATTTAGGACATATTGTTTCTAGTCAAGGCGTTCATGCAGATCCAAAGAAAATTAAAGTAATTGAAGAATGGCCTGTACCTCAATCTGTGAATGATGTCCCATGGTCTCACATAATTACTAAAGAAAAAGTTAAAATTTGCATGGGGATTAGCACAACAACAATCTTTTGAAAAACTCAAACATGCACTTTCTCATGCACCTGTTTTGCAATTACTAGATTTTGCACAACCTTTCTATGTAGGTATAGGTGCTAGTGGTTTAGGCATAGGTGATGTATTAATGCAAAATGATCATGCCATTGCATTTCAAAGTAGGAAACTTAAACCTTCTAAAAAGAATTACAATACATATGATAAGGAACTCTTAGCTATTGTGCATCCTCTAAAAATTTGGAAACATTACCTTATGGGTTTTGAAGTTCTAATTAAAACAAACCAACATGTTATTAAACATTTATTGAATCAACAATTGATTTGTGAAAGACACATTAAATGGGCTCCATTCATACAAACTTTTTAGCTTATAATTCAATATCAACTTGGCAAAGCTAATGCTGTACGTGATGCACTTAGTGGCTTCCCATCCCCAGAAACCAATATTGTTTCAATAAATAATATTTATGCTATTCATATTCATTCATTTCATGAAATGATTCCTACTTATGCATGCGATTTGTATTTTTCACAAACATGGACTCCTTTCAATTATTCTACAACATTTACTGAGGATCACTACACTTTTCATAATGGATTCTTGTATTTTCAAGAGAAGTTATGCATCACACAAGTTTTCAAAGAATTCATTATGAAAAAGATGCATGAACCACCACACATGGGTCATAGGGCATGCAAAGTACTATTTCTACATGTAAAGAATTTTTCTTTTGGCCAAATATAGAAAAAGATATTGCACAATATATTTCCCATTGCATTGTGTGTCAACATGTGAAACGACATCATGGTAAAGCATTTGGATTATTAATGCAACTTCCCATACCTAATGGACCATGGGAACATATTTCTATGGATTTTATTACTACTTTTCTTACAACTTCATCTAATGATATGATTTTGACAACTGTTGATAGGTTTAGTAAACTAGGGTATTTGATTCCTTCTAAAAAAACTCTTTCTACACCTCAAATTCCTAAGTTATTTATTGAATGTATTTTTCCACATCATGGTTTTCCAGAGTTATTCTATCAGATCTAGATTTCGTTTTTGTAATCACTTCTGGGTTGCATTATTTCAAAATTTAGGTTCCAAAAATAGACTTTAGCTCTGTATTTCATCTTGAATGTAATGGGAAAAGTAAAGCTATGAATAGTACTATTTTATATCTATTACATTGTTATTCTTTAGAAAATCCAAGTATTGGGATGAGAAAATTCCTTTAATACAATTTGCATATAATAAGACAATGCATACCACTACTCGATGTGCACCATATGAAATTTTGTATGGTAAAAAGCTTCCCACTGCCATGTCTAATACTCAAATTGATATAACTATGGTTGATTCTTTTGCACAAGATCATATTTCTACACTTCATGAGGTTCATGAGCACATTAAAAGGAGTGAAGAACCTTACATGCGTAATGTTAATAAGAAATGAGTAGGTAAACAATTTAATGAAATGACTTGGTATGATTATGAATAATTAAAAGATGTTTGAAAAATATTTCACAACATCTTAAGGTTAAACTTACACCACGTTATTATGGATCTTTCCGTATTATTCAAAAAAATAATGAGAATGCCTTTAAAGTTAGAGATACATTCTCATTGACATATACATAATTTGTTTCATATTAGTTTATTGAAACTCTTTAAAGGAACTTTACCACTCACTCCTATTTTAGATGATCCTCCTTTACCTAAAGTGGATGCTGAAATTTTAGTTCTTGAGAAAATACTTGATTATGATGTTACTTCTACACACATAGGTAAGCAATATCATACATATTTAGTTAAATATAAAAAAAATCACTTGACGAATCTCAATGGATCCATAAGACATCATTAACTCCACATTATGATCATTTGATTTCTGCATATCATTCATAGTCACATTAAATTCCAGTTTTCCATTTCCATGCATGTATTTTTACATGGAACATGCTTATGATTGTTTAGTGATTGGACACATGACTACCCATCCATGTCTATTTTATTATTATCAATTGAGGTGAGTTGTTTGTCAACTGGGAGGCATGTTATACTTTATGGAATCATAGAATGTTATATGGATTTTAATGTCTTAAGGTGAGGAATCATGAGGGCGTGAATGTGCATGGACTTATTAAGATATTTTTTACATAGTTAAGAGATAGTATTTTAGATATTTTTTTCTAAAAATAGTAGATCTCTTAGAAAGCAATGATTTTGTAAATAAAGAAAATTTTCATTAATGCACGCTTTTTGAAGTGCCACCTCATGTATCTTCTATTTAGGATGCAATGAAAAATACCTATGAATACACATACTCTGATAGACTCTTCCATCAGAGTATGTGGAGGAGAATCTTGTGTTCACTCTCTTGTCTCTCTCTTTTATGTATATGCTTTTGTGAGATTTGGTTTTTGTATTATCTCTATATATGTGCATCTACAACATTCAATCAATAGGCCCCCAAGCCCCTTGGGATGAGAGGTCATCCAATGGGTGGCCCCAAGCCCTTTAGGGTGAGGGGTTGCCCAATGAGTGGCCCCCAAGCCCCTTAGGGAAAGGGGTCACCCAATGGGTGGCCCGAAGCCCATTAGGGCAAGGGGTAACCCAACGGGTGTTTGGGGCCAAGCCCCTTGGGATGAGAGGTCATCCAATGGGTGGCCCCAAGCCCTTTAGGGTGAGGGGTTGCCCAATGAGTGGCCCCCAAGCCCCTTAGGGAGAGGGGTCACCCAATGGGTGGCCCGAAGCCCCTTAGGGGAAGGGGTAACCCAATGGGTGGCTCCAAGCCTTTTAGGGCTAAGGCCTTACTTGAAGAAGGAATTATTTGAAGGAATTTCCGAAGATGCTCCATAGAGAGTTTCCAAGACATTGCATGAAGAATGCCTAAGGGCTCTCTCAAGAGAATGCCCAAGGGCTCCTGCCATAGCCCAATAAAAATTCCAACAAGTTTACATGGAGATTTAACTTTTGGTTCCAAAGAGAAAATGAAAACCAAGGCCCAGCTTTCTTATTCCAAAGAGCACCATTCCTAAGAAGATATTATCTTATGTCCTTCTCGAAATGCACATGTGAAGGACAACGGCTTAAAAGTTTATGATTTAATAATAGTGTATACCTTGAAGCATAATTCTCATAAGTTAGAAAAATGTGATTATGGACCTATGATTATCAATAAACTTTTGACTAGTGATGCAGTATGACTAGCCACCCTAGAAGGAGAACTAATGTCAAACTACATCAGTGGATGCAGAGTCAAGCTTTATCAAGAATCATTGATGGAAGAGATGCATAAACAAATGAATTGGGCTAAGAAGCATAGAGAAGAAGAACAAAGAATTAGAGAAGAGGCACAAGTTAGAATGTATTAAACATACGAAGATGATGGGTCACTTTAGGAAAATGTAGTGTTCCAGTGTTGAAGAGCTCCACCTTCTAATTGCCAATACCAACCTAGAGGGTCCACACATGGAAATGTTCCAAACCAAAAAAACATACCTCCCTTAGCATAGTAGATGAAATACCATTAATCTCAATGGAGCTAAGATAGTTCACTACAATCAAGATGATGAGAGCCCTAATTGATTCAAAAGCAGCCACCAATGCCATTAGGTATTCATCTTTTGAAGATAAGAAAATACACATGAATGAATCCAATTGAGGTTAACCTCATAGGATTAAGAGAAGTGGAAACCCCTTGCATTGGTGATGTGGAATTTCATATCCTCTTAGATAAGGTACCCTTGATATTAAAGCTATTAGTTTCACGTGATGAAAATCTCATGGAACCTTTGATATTGGGCAAAGATTGGATTTACGATGATGTAGTTGACTTGAACTTTTGAAGATGAGTTCTTCACGTTTGGGTTAATAGGAAAAACCTTAACATGGACCTCAAGACTCTTGGATCCTTTGTTTTGAGTCCACTCACTGTGCATGTATCTTTGATAATAAGCTTCAACACATAATCAAATATATTAAAGAGAAAAACAATGTATAAGCACCTTAGCAATTACCTAAGAGTTAAATAAACATGTGCATGTATCTTTGATAATAAGCTTTAACACATAATCAAATGTATTAAAGTCAAAAAGAATGTATAAGCACTTTAGGATTCAACTAGATTAAATGGAAAAGATTAGAAGTCGACCAAAGAGAATTACAAAAAACGTTCATAACCATTTCATCCCTTTAGGGATAATCCACGTGTATTTTACCTTACTATTTTTTAAGATGAATTCTCTACGGTGTCCAAAAACGAGGATTTTTTTTACAAGTACTAGTATTTCTATCAAACGAGTGATTTATGAATCATTTATTTTTTGTGAGGTTTTTCAAAGTTAACCACACATCCACTACAACATATGAGGGGTATACTAGGCCCTATATTGACACAAATACATGGGAGTATTTTTGCCCAGGCATCAGTTAGGCACCGATATATGCATCGGTACCAAAACATTGGTATAAGTGCTGATATAGGCACTGGTATAAGCATCAGTAATTCCCTACTAGCATCGATATAAAGCTCAAAACATGTGTTGGTAGATTCCTGCTAGTATAGGCATCAGCATGTCTTTACAAACTGATGGTATGCACGTCATATTAAAATCATTGATATAAGCATTAGTAAGTCCTTGAGAAAAAGCATCAATATATCCCTTGACATAATACGTTCATATCGTCACCTATACCGACAACCATATCTGCAAATTTTTTTTTTGGGCTGAGCGTGTTGTGTCTTGTTGAGCAACATTACCATGCTATTGTGTAGCAAAAGATAATACACTCTGCCCAAAAAAACCGAGTACATGTGACATGTACTCTAGTGGTTGCCGATTTAGGGTTTACATGATCAGCAACCAAAACATAATTTGATAAAGAAAAACACATGAAAATAAAAGAGATGAGCATAATGAACCATATACAAAAGAGATATTCCAGAAATGAATCATGTACAAAAGAGATATTTATTCCATAAATGGACCATGGACAAAAGTGTGGCAAACCACTACCGTATTGTGGCAAACCACTACCATATAGGAACCAAATACAACATTGTGGTGCACCATTGCTATATATGAGCCAAATACAAAAGTGTGGCACACCACTACCATACACATGTTCAAAGGGATCAAACCATCTATATCTGCAGTCCTATTATAAAACACATTCATGAAATGAGACAAATTGACATGATATTTATAAAAAATAACTAAAAAACACCAAACCAAGGTTATAAGCTCACCTCATCATAAGATGCTCCCATGAAACAACTGCACTGCATCCCTCCAAGTCCTCCAACAGTGCAAATAATCCATGATGATATTCAGAAGCCTCCTCTGCTTGTGTCGAACGATGAGCAACTACCAACTCATGCAGCAAATACACATAACATTAGATGAACATACATGACATGCTTAACACAACCAAATTCAATCATCGAAATGATACTTACAAACTTGTGACACATAGTGTCATACCCACCGCTACCCAAATGTGATGCTCTGACCATATCTAGACGTGTGGCCACCATATATTGTTGCTGACAATATTGGTCAGGAGTCTATTGCTGCTCATTGCAGATCATATCCCACTCCTTAGTGTCTAACCATATAGGCTTCCGTAAGCCTACTCTAAAAGCATCACGAGCCTCTTATCATCGATGGGACATCACCTCATGGGCCATGTGCTAAATTCACTTTGAGATGACAACAGGGTTCCTAGGTTCTGATCGGTACTCATGATAGATGGACTCCATGATGTTATTTTTTTTATCTCTATCCTTTTCACTCCATTCACCATGATAGAGTATTCAAACTATATGGGGCAGAGCTATCGTATGTGCTAACACATGGTCTTTCTGGCCACATCCATCACTAGAGCTCCATCACATATATGGTACACCTTGGAGTCGTCATGTTCATGAACACCCCAAGGTGTATGTGGTGTACTATGTGGTGACGTGCCTTTGAGGTACTCGCTCTAGGAGTATAAGTGGAAGAAACGATGTCCCGTACTACCTCCACAATATCCACTTCCTCGATATCCACCTGTAGATCCATCTCTAGAACTTGCTCCTCTATAGTGTGATCTTGACCGATAGGATGGAGGACACGAGCCAACACCTATATCATGTTGTAACATCGAACACATATGTCAATTGTTGGAACCACTAGGGGATGGCTGAGAGGATAGTCATAGTGGAGGCGTAAAGCCAAGAGTACCTTCAATGGTAGTAGTCCTGCCAAAGGCAATACCTCAGATAGGAGTAGTCCCGCCAAAGGAAGTACCTCTAGTGGGAGTAGCCCCGCCAAAGTGAATGGTGCCAATGCGAGTGCTACTGGTGGGAGTGAGGTGAGGGGGAGTGTTGTCATGAGCAATCAAGTACTGTGATGCTCTAGCCATATAAGTAGGAGGTGCCTGAGATATAAACTCCATAAACTACTTCTCTATCATGGAGTGCAGAGTGACTCGTGGACTGCCTTCCATTGTCTTCTCCAATAGAAAACTCAAATAATTAGAATATGATAATAATGGTAATATAGAAAAATAACAGTGTACAAAAAACATATCAAAACAAATAAACGCAAATTAGTACGTACAAGTGGTTGCTTCATAAATCCTTTACTATAGCATCCTCTTGTAGATGTGATGCATAGAGGATATCTATCTCTCCATTGGCGACTCCTAGATCTCTTGGTATGGCCACCCCTTCTTGATCATCATCCTCGTATAACATATTGTCTCTTATTTCATCGTGTACCTCATCTTCTTCAAAGATCTCTTCATGTCACACAATGATCCCTTCCTCCTTGACTATCAAATGCACCTCAGAGTCCACCATAGATAGAATTTCCTGTATGTCTATGTCCTCATAAATTTGCATGCTATGTGGAGAGACTTGTAAAACAAATATCTACTCTAGTTCTTTTAAATCTGGCATACAAACAACCTCCTCACAGTGTTCAGGAAGTACAAATGTATCTCTTTCATCTGTCCATATCTTTGTGGAGTCTACTTGAAGCAAACTACTCTTATCCCACCTCACTGTTGCGTTTCTTCTAGAGGTGTCTACTTTGAACCATTTCACATCAAATAGAAAGTAGTCAAACCTACTGAAGGATAGCTTCAAGATATCTTGGATCACACCATAATACTCGAGAAGGCCTTCTTGAGCATTCTAGTCTCTTGCACTAGCTCTACCTTTTTGGAAAAAGTTCACCATCACTCCACTATCAAAAGTAGACCTATTTTCATCGATTCGTGCAATCCAAAAGTGTCATCCATGAGACCATAGTGCACTCTATCTAGAATATTCCCAATCACATCCCTTTGTGAGTTCCTCCTCTTCTTTTGAGATATCCTCACCTGCTTCCTTTTCTTGTAAAATGATTGTATCTAGCTGTCTGCTCATTGGAAAGGATGGAAGAGGTCAAAGACTTTCTAGAAGAGGCAAAAAGCGAGTGAAACGATTCTTTCAAAACTGAGTTCTTTCCTTTGCATTTGTCTCCTTGGCTAGCTCATACCTCTCCAAGCACTTCTGCATTGGCTCAGAGTAAATGATGCAAAACTTCATTGCCTTCTCTTTGAAACTTGCATCCATTTTTTTTGCATCCCTTTACCTTGAGGTTCATAGCCTACAAGATTCACATCTTCATCATCAGTTCATAAGCAAGGCATTTCTGGGTCTGACATGCTTACAAACTCTATTATGGATACAAGAGACACTTGTAGGAGCCAACCCTCTGGCCCTTTGGACATGCTCTCTGACAAACAAACCCTTTCAATGTCTTCATAAAGCACTCTAAGAAGAACATCCATCGACTATGGATAGTTCCTGCTATTGCAGCTTCATCAACCACATGAACCAACAAATGAAGCTAAATTGTGAGAACATATCTTGTGGGAAAGTATTTCTCAACCATATAGATAGCCCCTATAGCATTGAGTTTTTCATTGTCTATGTTATCTCTTCTTATCTCTTTAGAAGAGATCCATCATACCGAAGAAAAAATTTTATAAATTGTTGTTCAGACATCTTTTGAAGGCAATCGTTTAGAGCTACATGGAGCACAAACTGTAAAAATTTGTGCCAAAAATGAGACTAAAGCCCTCAGACATTGTTGTTTCATGTGAAGGTAGTCTTTAGACATTTCATGCACCCACTAGGTGTTCGAAACATTGAAATCACCTTCTTCATTTGTTGCTCTTCCATCTTGCAGAGCACCTAAGGTGCTCTTGGTAGTGACATTGTTCCGTTGGGCTTGTTTATTACCCACAACTCTTGCATAGAACCTTGCTCTTCCAAGTCCTCCCTTTGTGCTTTGCTTTCCTTATTTTTTATCATTCTCTTTTAGAGCATCTCTCCCACATTCTTGAAAATATGAATCGATGGATCTAACAAATGATTGATCAATAACTCACTCCAATAAGGGAGCTCGTGAAAGATCGATATTCATTTCATGCCACTGACTGGTGTTTCTGCATCCCACAGCTACTTTCAATCACTTGCTTTCATTTGGCATTGCGCTTGTTAGCCAATTTGTCATTCATGTAAAACATGTCCATCAGGAAGCTATATATGATGTCCTTCATAGATAGTTTTCCGAAGTGCTTTGGAGTAGCGTGCTTCGAGTCATGGTCCATATAGAGGACAAGCATGGTAACCCAAAATCAATAAACCTGAACATTCATCATAACTGGTCCAGTCATGCATCGTCCACATAAGTATTCCTTGCACTCACACGTCTCGTCTTCTTATAGGTTGAGACATGTTGCGCACTGTAATCCCATCCCATAAAGTTTGTAGCTCTTCCACAAGTGGTGCAAGGTAAACATCCATGTTTTTGACATTATACTTACGTGGCACAATGAGAACTAATAATAAATGGCCCTTTTTTGTGACCAACCATGGTGGGATATTATAGTTGACCAAACATATACGCCATGTGCTCCATGAGGAGCTGTGTAAACCAAATGGATTCACTCCATCCATAGCTAGGCCTAGGCATATGTTCCAAGGCTCTTTAGAAAACTCTGGCCATTGACTATCTATGTATTTCCAAGCATCAAAATCAGTAAGCACTTGCATTACACCCTTTGTAGACCTGATCTTTACATGTCATGACATTAACTGAGCTATGCATTTGTATCTAAACATGCTCTTAATTCTAGGAATTATAGGAAAGTGGTGAAGAACCTTTGCATGGGCGTTCTTTGCTCCACACTTTGGACATATGTGGAGATGCTCATACTAGTTCCAAAAGAGAATGCAATAATTTGGACAAGCATGAATCTTGGTGCAGTCTATTCCAACGGATTGTAGAAGTTTTCTTTTGCATCTCCATGTGTTGGAGGCATATCATTGCCATCTAGTAGGAGCTGATCTTTGAGAAGCCTGCAAGTGATAAGCGATTACAACGATATTAGTAAATGAAAGAAATGAAATTTTATTTCAAATCAACTTAGCTGAATATTTCAGAGACACTACTATCTGATCATCCATAAATGGATTGAAGATTGAGCATCACAAGTGGTGCACGTAGTAGAGATATCTTTGCCCTATTGTATAGCGATAAACAGCCTAGTCTTTACATGTTCGGTGTTCTTCATCGGCTTCAGATCATGGAAATTCTCGTGTGTCCATGGAACCCAGGATAACTTCTCCACCATCATGATCCTCATCCATCTCATAAAATGTCTCGAGCATTTCTTCCATGTGTCCATTCTATGTAATGCTACTAGTACCTTGTACTTCTACCTCCCGCGTCATTCTCTTCTATCCACGAGAGGTAGACAGTGCAATGTCGTTTGGGTCGACTTGCTCACTAGGGGAACCATGCGCATGATAGCATAGGTTTTCTAGTCAAATTTTATCAAAGGATCCATATTCTCTAACATGTGCAGTACAAATCCATCATTTCCAAAAAATCTAATACTTGCACTAAGTGCAATGACACACCATTCTCTCCTCCAGATCCAAAGATGCCATCTGATAGCATGTGGAGATGTTAGGACATTTAATATATGATACCTAAAACCCCATTTTTTATATATTCAATTATATACATGTAAAAACCCTAAAAACCCTAAAGATCTATTTTTTATATATTTAATTATATATATTTTACATATTCCAACTTTTTCCATAATTTTTATAAACATTTAATTAGAATAAATATATATTCTAATTTTCTCCTAATTTATATGTATATTTGATTTAATTTTTCCATAATTTTTATAAACATTTAATTAGAATAATATATATTCTAATTTAAAGTTTTAGGACTAATATAATTTATATTAGTCCTAAAACTTTATTTTTTAAATATTTATATGAACTCAAAATTCCTAATTTCTTATATGTATGTGTATATTTGTTTGTATGTGTATGTATTTGTATGTAAAAACCCTAAAAACCTACTTTTAATATGTTTAATTATATATATATATATATATATATATATATATATATATAAAGCCTAAAAATCCTAAAGACCTAGACCTAAAACATGTATATGTGTGTATGCATGTGTATATATATGTGTATGTGTATATGTATTATGTTTGTATATATGTATATGTGTGTATGTATTTTTGTATGTATGTAATAGCCTAAAACCCTAATCCTAAAGACCTAGATCTAATCTTCTTTTAATCTTGCTTGATACGCACGAAACATCATGTCTAGGTTTTCTGGTATGGGTTCCGCTAAAACTGATCCTGATCTCTGAGCTGGGTTCTCTTGATTCAATTCCTGTGAAGTAAATTCTAGGAGTTTGGCTCTAGATTCCTTGAGACTTCCTTCCAATTGTGTTATCCTTTTACTCTATTTTCTCTTGATTCTTTCTCTGGAGTCTTTCCAAGATTTCGTCTTTTTACTGCTAGATTCTCCAACTTCACTAGTTTCAACTATTTTCTCAAGATTAAGTTGTTGATTTTGTAAGAGCACTTGGGCTCTTGTTATAGCTTGGATAGGCATGTATGTAGGGTTGGATCCATTGGCATTGTTCACAATACCTATCGCATTGATTGGTGTCACATTTGAAACATTTGCAGGGTTCTTAGGACAATCTTTTCTGACATGCTCTTTACAACAATTGGCACAAAAACCTTGTATGTTATAGAATTGTGATTGTCCTGCTATTTTGGAGGATGTGGACAATCCTTTATGAAATGATCTCCTTGGCACCTAACGCATGGTCCTCTAGGGCCCTGTGGTCTTTGTTGTCTCAATTGGGGTCGTGGATTTGGGTTTGTGTACATCACGTTAGCGTAGTCGGAGTTCCAATGGTGGACTATCGTACTGATATGTCTCCACATGTTCTGGTGACTCTGTGTAATATGTGGGTGGACTATCTACATGAGTAGAGTCAAAATTGTTTGAGTTCGGGTCACTTTCTGTGATCAAGGGTGATGAAGGCACTAAAGCCCTATTGAGGTTTTCTTTTGCAGTTTCGCTGGTGGGGGTGGCTGCTAGGCTAAAACAGGTTGAGGTCTCTATTGAGCCTGATAAGGATAGTTCTGAGGAGGCCTATAGTAATGAGGTTGAGTGTTATATTGACCTTGATACCTACCTGGTTGTGCGTATGCTTACGGGTAGTTCTGTCTCACTGCCTGTTTGTTGTATGGGCAGTCTTGAGCCGTATGATTCGTGTATCGTCTTTCTATCGTATAGTATTGGCCACTAGGGTTGGCTTGCGGTTGTGTTGCATTGGGACACACATTTGCCATATGATCACCACCACAGGTGGAACAACGCTTGTTTGTTGCTAACCTAGGCATCTGTTTACTAGAAACTCCTAGTTTTTGGGCCACTTTTTCTGCTAGGTCTTCTATCGAGCTAGACAGTTTTGAGGATGCTAGAGATGAACAGTCCGAGTCCTTATAGACCTTTGAGAGTTCCAACTCGTCTCCTAAGTTATCCTCAATGTCTATGCAAATTCTTACACACTGCTCTAGCGTTCTGGGTTCCTTCAAGTATACATAGGAGCATAGTTTAGAGCTCAACAAGCCATCTAGAAACAATGAAACTTGCATGGCCTGTGAGGGTAACTCTTGCATTGGACATCTCTCCACATATTGTCTAAACCTACGTCCTGCCAGTCTAACTGTTTCTTGAGGGGTTTGTTTGAAACTATGAATCAACGAAGACGTGTCATGCCTGATCCCACTTTTAGAGAATTCCTTGATGAATGACTCTAAAAAGTGATGGATGTCTCTAAATTGCCTTTGTTGCAATGGTTGGAGCCAAGTTAAAGCTCTATTCTTTAACATTAGTCCAAATGCATTATATTGCGTGAACATGTCTTCGACTTGTTCTGCCCTTAGCACTTGCTTAAATTCTGCAATGGTCGTAGGGATCTCCTGTCCCATCGAAGTAGTTTTTCATGGACTTTACTAACTGAGTGGGTCTCAATATTCTTGCGTGTTCACGTGGTCTAGGTAGAGGAAAATCATCTCTACCTCCTAGTATTCTAGGTTCTCTTTGTCTATCCACTATGTCCGTGTCTATGGTGGTTCTATCTCTCCTTATGGGATGATTGAAACTTACTTCTAGTCTCTCTTTGTTTTTCTCTCTTTGATTACCATGGGCTGAGGATGTTGATGCCCCTTGTTGGCTTGCGTTTACATTTGCTCGTGATGGAGGGAATACTAAATCGCTTCTCCATGTGTAGGTATTTCTAGTGTGGTCTGGTACCACAAATACTCGTTCTGAAGTTTTGTCCAAGTATACAACCTTTTCGGGTGTATCCGGGTCCTTGAATTCATAGATTGTGATGGTGCCTACCTCACTAGGTTGTTCCGTCCTGTACCTCCAAAATGCTTCATCTGTTTCTTTATTCACAAACAACTCTATGCTTCTATAGTCCTAAGGGATCCACTCTGGGATTAGTACTCGTGTCAGTACAGATTTCCCTCTAGGTGTCCTAGGTTCTTCTAATGGTTCTTTTCCTTGGGCTTTCGCATCCGTCTCTAACTGAATTACGCCAAACTCATTGGTATTGTTTGGCTGCGTACTTAAGATGTACATCGTTCCTTCCTTGTCTATGTACGCATCTCTCTCGAATTTCACCACTGGACGTTCCAATCCAATGGGTTGATCAAGATTGTGCATTTGCACCACTTGTCTTCGCAAACCATCCTTGTAGATGCAAGCACCTAAGCGGTTGGTTTGGGGAAATTCTAATTGAGTTCTATAGGGTCCTTCGGGTCTTTCCAAATATGCCACGTTTGACCCTCCTTCTGGTCTTTCCGTGCTAAAATCTATTTTTGATTCACTCGTATCTGAGCTCAACTCGTAGGGATAATTACTATTCAATTGTTGAGCCCAAAAACGTGCAGTAGTTCCTACACTTGCTTCTGATGATCTAAGGCTTTGTCAGTCTGACTTACCTATATGCTTGCCCGATCTAAGGTTCATGAATTTTCTTCGCGAGTCTTCTAATCGTCAATGGTTCTTTTTTTTCTTACTTTCTTGATTTTTTTTAATTTCCTTTAGATTCTTGTCTCGATGTATTCGTCAAGAATCGACTTCCCTTGGTACTTTTGAGTTCTCGTTCCGTCAGACTTAAGTTCTTTTCCTTTAGGTTCTCGTATCACACACCTTTACTTTAGTCTTGGATTTGAAAATTTTAATCTCTTGAACTTGATTGTTCCTATTGTCGTTAATCTAATCCACAATGCTAACGTTTAGCCTAAGCTAGTAATTTGACTGAGGGGGTTGAGTATTCTTCCAACCTCAAGTCAGCTTTGTTGGTTGCCCTGTTGCCCAAGAAGCCGCGCTTCCCAAGCCCTGCGTTCTTCACTGCCTTCCCTTGCCTTGTTTTGTTTGCCCTCGATTGCCCTTGCTAGACCTGTAAAGTTCCACTATTAGACCAATTATCAAATGGATGATCAAGCACTTGAATATATACACCTTTCAGTCCTTTCTCCTTGGCCCAAATTTCGATGCCCCTTGGCTTCCTAGTCCCAAAAATAGTTAACCTCAAATTATCCTCTCTAAAAATCCACGTCCTTTCTCCTTGGCCCAAATTTCAATGCCCCATGGCTTCCTAGTCCCAAAAATAGTTAACCTCAAATTATCCTCTCTAACGAGCTATAAAGCTCAAAAAACGAACTTCAGATGAAAAAGATATGAGCATTCAGGCCCTCAGGGGTAAAAATTGATAAACAGGTTTTTCTTTCCCTATGAGATAAGGGGTCTCCTATGAGTCTAATCACCCAAAAATTTGCCAAAAATAGCCCCAAAATTGGTCAAAAAATCAAACCCTAAAATTGCGTTTTGGGTGGACAATCGCGATGGTCTGCAGCAATCGCAATGGTCTAAGACCGTTGCGATGGTCCAAGCAAACCGTCGTGATAGCGTGGCACAATCGCGATGGTTCGATGGAGCAAACTGTCGCGATGGCGTGAAGTGAACAATCGCGATGGTGTAAGCGAACTATCGTGATGGTCTAATCGGCGAACAATCGCGATGACATAGGTCAACGGGACAATCACGATGGCGTGAGCCCATCGCGATGGTCACAAGGCATGATGGCTTGAGCCAATCGCAATGGTTCAAATGTCGAGGCGTCGCGATGGTCTGAGGGTATCGTCGCGATGGTCTAGCTTGCCACGTGACAGCATTGGCACGATGGCATGAGCCAATCACGATGGCGTGAGGTCGACGGGATCATCGCGATGGTCAAGGACCGTCGCGATGGTTCAAGTGAACCGTCGCAATGGTGTGAGACTGTCGCGATGGTGTGACACAATCATGATGGCGTGAGCCAATCGCCATGGTCCACCAAAGTATGAATTTTTGAAATGCAAGTATGGATTCCTATAGGCACAAGCGTTCTCTATAGCGTGGTGAACTTTCTTACCAAAATGTCGAAGTTGACAGACCATCGCGATGGTTTGACACCCACGGCATATTTCTGACAGAAAGTGAAATTTTACCTTTTGCAAGCTTTCTTGTTGCACTGGAGCATTGTACCTGCAAGAAAACCCAAAAACATAATAGCACATGCAAGCACAAAAGCTCTCTCTCTCTCTCTCTCGCATGCACAAATGAGGGGAAATGAGGAGAATGGGTGGATATGGTGAATTTTCTGACTCGATCCCCGGCAACGATGCCAAATTTGGTGTTGCTCTAGCACAATGGTGAGAACCACGTTAAGAAGATCCCCTTCCTTAATGTCAATCCGCGGAAGAGATAGGAGTGATATGAAGATCATGAATATGAGATGAAGTGAGAGTGATGGTGAGAAGCATAGAGATGCACACACACATACACATACACAACGAAGAGACAAGCAAGACACAATGGAAGGTAGGAAATCAACTCTATTACTCAAGAACACTCTTACAAGCTCAAGCTCACTCTAGCGCATACAAGTCTACACTAGCTAACCTAAAAAATGAGCTCTCTAGCTCTTTTTATAGATTCTAGACTAGTTTTGACCGGTTTCACATCTAGTGATCGGCATAGTTAAAAAATAGGTTCTAGATGCTATTTGAAAGGGTAAAACGGTGTCTAAAAATAACCAAAATTGGTACGCTCATTCTACCTAAGCTCCTTAAGCTTGAGGACTCCTCGGCTTGCACAAAATGGAGCTATAAACTGCAGAAAGGGTTTTTCTATGTTACATATGGTACAAAAGTGATGAAAATCACTGTTGAGTGTTTGAAAAAGTAATATAAAACATATTTGTTTGAAAAAATGATTCGACTGACTCCCTGCTTCCTTGTTATGCTGTGTGTTTACATGCTTCCGCGTCTTCTATGCCTCTGACTACTGCCAACAGAGATATTGTCAGATTATATATTTTGTTGAGTATTTCGTATCTTCTAACTATGTTTATCTATACTGACTCCCCTTGTAAAAGATATATAATCATGGCCAATGTTGAGATTTTTCAGAGCATTGAGCATTAGCAAGCCCTTCATCTAAAAACTATCTAGATTGCCATCTAAGATCCACATTGGGAGCGCACGGCTAGACAACACCATCATTGTAACTACATTACTCTTCATTCCACTTTGTTGTTATTTTCTTACAATGGATACTTGAGAATACCCAAAAATCCATTAAGGAACCTATAAACTTCCTTGCTTGCTATGTGCTCCAATACATATTTAGATATAAGAAGTGGATAACTATGTCCTATAGTGGAAACGTTAACTTTCTTCAATTAAATACACAGATGTAGTTTGTCATTCTTCTTTGTCACGACCACAATGGGGGATACCCATTGCATATGCTCAATTTCATACATGAATCTAAACTCTTTCAACCTTTCCATTTCTTCTTTTATCGTTGTTGGATACATGTCATTATAAGTGTATGGTTTTAGTTTCATGGGCTTGGCTTCTAAAGTCATGGGGATTCTATGTGAGAAAATGTTTGGATCCAGTCCTTTTAAATTCTTATATGTACAAGCCAACACATCTTGATATTCTCATAAGAGATTTTTTAATTCTTGATCTTCCTCAATGCCTAGGCCATTTGCTATATGGATACTTCCTTCCTCATCATCTTCAATCGTTACCACAATTTTCTTAGTCATTTCCTTGTTATCGTAGGCTTCTCTCGTGAGAGATGCTTGTTTTGGCATTCTCACCATAATCTTTCTATCTTCTATCTCATAAGTACTTTGAAAAATGCTTCTTCTTCTTCTTCTTATCTTGAGGGGTTCTTCTTATGCTTCTTTTTCTATCATTCAAACTCAAGTTGAGTGGTTAGCAATTTTCATTCTTGTACTCATCTCATCGTGGGTCTTAGCATCTACTAGTACAAGTATTCTTCCTCACAATCACATAAAGGGTCAATTATGATGGATTCTAGATCTTCATCATTCACCTCTTCACGTGTGACCACACTATGCTCACATTCTTCCATTCTTGGCTCACACATGAACAATGATATGTTGTCCTCATCACAATAGGGAGTCCATTGTTGTTCATTCAAAGCTATATCCATTGTTGCTAAGATTTTTTGCCCAAACATGAGGTTCAAAGTCCTTGTCTCGAAATAGCATATGTGCATAAGCTGGGTCTTGTACTACTCTATGCTGGTATGTTTCTATCCTCTAACATTCTATTCTCTATTACAAGAATCTTACATATCCATAAGTGGGTTTCCTCATTCATCCATGAAGGATCTAACAACCCTATGGAGTATACTGACTCTGTGATCTCTAGAGTCTAGTGGATGGGGCTCCAATATAAGGGGGGGCATCTCTATGGGTGTAGTCCTTGTGATTAACCTTAGTAATTACCCCTAGGTGTTGTAACTACAAGGAATTCCCCAATCTTACACTATATGCAATTATCTCATGAAGAATCTAGCTAAGATTATTTTGTAAGCATGCTTTTTTAAAAACTCACATATAGCAAAGTATGTTCAAATTCTACAGCATAGGTGATGAGAGTGATTCCTTCCAGCAATTCTAATGGCTTTTCTATATGTCCATTTACCATTTGAAGCTGCAATCTTGTGGATTTCAAAGCTCATTGTTAAACGCTGTGTTCTAAGTGTCAGAAGTGCGTTTAAACGTTGTTGGGTTCTTGGGAGTGGAAGGGGTCTGTAAAAACAGAGGCCCTATGCTTGTTTCCCAAAATGACTTCACACCACAATATACTAATATTCAAGACTTCTATCATGAATTGGTATACCCTTCTCAATCTTTACGGTTCGTTATTCTAATTCTTCCAAGGTTTGCCAAACACACTATACCAGATGATTAGTATCATGATATCGAGTTACCTCGGACCCTTTTCCAAATACACATTGCAGTAACATTAGGAACAATAGAAGTAGTTCAACCTTCACCGAACAGTGCTCATAGTCAAATTCAACCGCAGACAGAGAAGGACTCAACAGTTATAGACACACAGTGCTTGAAGATTCAGTATGCAACTTAGGACGGCTCTTACCGTAGCTTAATCTTTGCGGTACGAACATAGACCTCAATACTGAAGACAACACAATACAAACCTGAATACCAGAAAAGCTACCATAGCTACACAGACTTCACCAAACACTGGCAGACCATTCAAGAAGAATAACAACACGATACGCGAACTAACACAACAATCCCAATAGAGACTCGCAAACGACTTACTCAGACAACAGTACAACGATCTACCGTATGTAAATGAAACTCACAATTGAAACAGAGATCGATAGACAACAAACACGGATATGCACAGTATACTCAGAGTACTCAGAAATTAGCCAAACAACGCTACAGCAACGCTCAGACAATCACCTAGACGGACAGTCTGGTGATTCCACGAATCGTCACTGAGCATCTCTTTTCATTGCTTTATATAAAAGATTACAACTGTCAGTGTAACAACTTTTCGCGCGTGCGAACAAAAGATTCAGTTTTACAACTTCCAATCCGGCGGCCGACTAACACTTTGGCATGCACGGTGGACTCGAACTCGCAGGTTTTACAAAATTACTGTTCTTCTATAATTCCGTCTAAATACATGTTTCTGGCTAATCTAAAGGTTCTGGCGATTTTCTTCTTTAAAGTTTCTAACAGCTGTTTGAGAGTATCCGGTTCTAATAGTTGTGCATCTACTCTTACAGAACTTAAAGCTATAGCTTCGGTCAGCAAAATTTCTGCTTGCATCTGCAAAAAGGCTTCTTGTAGGTAGAAATCGTTTGATAGGGCCGCATCTCTAGAAACTTTCATTTCTGCCACTTGTTTCTCCATCTTGCTTACTCTTTCTTTCTGATTGTCCAGCTGATTCTCCCTTCTTTCGATCTCTTGATTATGAAACTGTATGGTTCTGGAATATGCATCCCTTTCTCTTCGGAGATCTGTTATTACTTTTTGTAATTGTGCTTCTAATGTCAGTTTTCGTCGTAGAATGTTGTTTACCTCGTCGAATTCTATCTTACATTTTTGGAGTTCTTCGGTTGTTTTCATCGCCAAATCGTACTGTTCTTGGCCTTTTTGTACCACTTCGTCTAGTTGAACTCTAGTTTCTTCGAGCAGATTTTGTAATGCGATTCTTGCATCTTCTTTGTCCTATAACTCTTGTTTCATTTTACTGATTTCGGCATTTGCATTCTGTAATGATTCTTCTTTCTTTGTGAGCTCAGCCACCACCGCATCTCTCTGTCTGGTAACCATTTCCTGTTCGGCAATTCTGGCCTGCAATTCCTTCAGCTATTCTTGTAGAGATTGGTTTTCGGCTTTGGCTACTAGTAATTCTTCCTGTAGGGGGCTAATGTCGGCTTCTAGTAGATCTACTTTATGTTGGAATTTGTTGCGAATATTCTCTATTACTTGCTTCATTTGCGCAGGGAGTTGTTGTGATAAATTGATTAGCAGTTGACCCATTGACGCTAACTCAGAGAATACGGGGATGGACGTGAGTGGAGGAGGGGGACGAGGTTGGGAAGAGGATGTGGTGAGGAGTTGCTGGGAGTTCGGTGGAGAGTAGTTAGGCGATGAAGATGAAGAAGCTGCGAGTTCGTCGGGTTCATTGGGTGGAATAGGAAGGATGGGGTTGAGCGGAGGTTCCGGTGGTGGAGTGGGCAGGACAGGGTGAGGTTCTGTTACCCATTCTGTTGTTTGTTGTGCAGTGTCGGTAGCTGTGGACTCAACTGCTTTCAGAATTTCGTCAAAAACTTCTTTAACGATCTGTTCTTCATTTCTTTGTTTTTCCTGCTCTGATTGTTGTTGTGATGTCTCTTGTGACGAGCTTGTGTTGGATTCGGTGTGATCCTCCTATTCTTGTTGTCCTTTTGATGAAGGTTGTGCTGATGATTCGTGCTGCATAGACGTTGCGGTGTCATGGAAGGTTTCTTCGTCCTGTTTTTCTTCTTCCTTGTCATCTTCTTTGTTTTTTTCGGCTGACCCCTGGGCTTCACTTTCAGAGGAACTGATTCTAATTCTTTTCCGGCGGAAGAGTTGATTGAGTTTCTCTTCGTCTTCTTCATTGTCCTCGAATAATTGCACAAAATCTTCATGGCGCAGGATCGGGCCTCTGGGTGGTGGTTGTGCTGCAAGAATGGCCGGAAAAAGGAAAGAAATAATGTGCGGTAATCTGGACCTTGACATTCCTCCTTTGTTTACATGTTTAATTATTGAAACGCATTCCTTGTGAATGTGGTGGAAGAAATAGGATGCAAAATTTATTGGTTCTCTAGCAGCTAAATCAATGGCGGAGTAGAATGGACGCGATATTCCATAAGTACGTTTCTGTAGGTTCAAGATAGCTACTAAGAACTGAAGGGCGGATCTCTCAGGTTCCGATCGACATAGGATCACGTATTTGTTGGATGAATGCCTAGGGAATAACTGATTCATGGTGGCTAATGGCAAATTCGGGCCATTTTCTCGACCTTGCAAAGGGAGTCGAAACTACTCAGCGAAAGTTTGGAAGGTGATTACGGTTCGGGAGGGTAGGGATGTGATAGCCCAACTTTGCTCATTGGCAGGTGTTTTAGTGATAGCAGCGATGATCTGAGCAAAAAACGGGTGGGATTCCACTGAATGCCATGGCAGTTCAACAAAATTGGATAACCCGCAGGTGCGCATAAACTCTTCTACCTCGGTAGGGAGTCCGTCATGGAAAGCGGCATAGTTTGCCAGAGCTTCCATGGCGCAAACAATGACAGCAAGCACAAAACGCAAACGCACAGGGTATACACAGTCACACAAATCACACAAGCACAATAGTGATTTTTGGCGAAATGGAGAAGGTTAAGTAGATGTTCGGCAGTGGGGAGCAATCAAAATCACTAATAATCCTTCGTCGTTGAGATGATAATTTCTTACATTCGGTATGCATGCATGAGTAGCTAGGAAGGGCAGGGCAGCTGTTGACATAATTAGGTATCAAAATGCGGATATTTACAGACTTATTTTATTAAGCACACAAAAAATAAAAGAAAAGAAAAGAAGAGAAAAGGAAAGAAAAGAGAACGCCAAAAGATGCGGCCAACCGCGAAACGTTTCATTGCGGGTTAGATGTTTGTTGATACGGCCGCAGCTTCGAACCGTTGATGACTTTCGGAAGAGGAATTCCGGTCAAAGTAGTCAACCAAAAAGTTGCTGGGCCCACTTGCTCAAAAATCCGGTAGGGGCCAAACCATCGTAACTTGAATTTCCCAGCAGAGCGATTTGATTTTGCATTGTAAAATAGTACAAGTTATCCCACCGTAAAAACTGGGGTTTTTAGATAGCGATCATGTGTTCGAGCTTGTCTTAGCTGTACTTCCTGCATAGTTAGAAAACTTTGCCATCGGTGCTCATCCAGTTCTCTGAGTGTATCTAGCCGAAATGATAAAGAATCTTCTGGTATTAATTTCTGAGTGAGAGCCACACGTAAGCTTGGCACAATAATTTCCATGGGTGCTATGGCTTCCAATCCATAAGCTAGTTTGAAGGGTGTTAGACCTGTTGCTACCTTACAGGTAGTTCGGTATGCCCACGGGACTGTAGGTAACAGTTGGTCCCATCTTTCCGGTGCTTCCAAAATGAGTTTTCGAAGCATATTCAGCAGGGTCTTGTTTGTACTCTCAGCCAAACCATTTGCACGAGGATAATATGGTGAACTGAATTTATGTGTGATGTGAAAAGAATGTGTGAGTACTTTCATTAGATTGTTAACAAAATGAGTGCCCTGATCTGTAACAAGCTCCAGAGGTAATCCAAAGCGCGGAAAGATATCTTTCATTAGGCAATTTGCCACCGAAACAGTTGTGGCAGATTTTAAAGCCCATGCTTCTGCCCATCTGGTTGCATAGTCTGTACAGGTTAGAATATAACGATTATTGCTGAGTATTGTTGGCGATGTAATAGGTCCGATAAAGTCTAGACCCCACTTCTGAAAAGGCTGTAATGGCAAGACAGGTTGTAGAGGGAAAAGATGACGTTGCAGGGGCTGTCCAGATCTCTGACAACTATCACATTGTTTGACAAACTGTGATACATCCTTGTATATAGTAGGCCACCAAATTCCGCTTTACAGAATTTTTCGGTGCATTAAATCTGTTGCAAAATTGCCACCGGAAGGAATTGAGTGAGCCAAAGTAATGATTGAGTTAACTTCATGTGGTTGAATACAACGAAGTAAAACTCCAGTGTGATCCATATAGTATAATTCCCCAGCAATCAACCGAAATCGGCGGCTGAAAACTGCAATTTTCCTGCGTATTGCAATAGAAGTCTGAGAAGGGAGGCATCCATCAGTAAGAAAGGTCAATATCTGATCATAGTATGTAGATGGCATAGGTGGGTCTGCAATTTCATCATTAGTCGGTTCAGAAACATAAATTGCTGGTGTTGTGTCATCTACATCGACTGGAGCTTCACCGGAATCTAAGCGAGAAAGGCAATCTGCTAAGGCATGTGAACTGCCAGGCCGATGAATAACTTCGTAATCAAATTCTTGTAAAAGCAGAACCCATCGTGCTAATCGGCCATCTAAGTGCTGTTGCCGAAGCAGATAGACAAGTGCAGCATGATCTACATGAAAAGTAAATTTGCGGCCAAGTAAATAATGCCTGAACTTCTTGACAGAGTATACTAAACCCAGACATTCCCTTTCAGTTACAAAGTAATTCTCTTCCGCAGGGGCAAGCCTTCGACTTGCATAGTATACTGGTCTGAACCACTTATTCGTTTGTTGCATTAATACGCTTCCAATTGCTATATCTAAGGCATCAACAAATACATGAAAGGGGTGATCCCAGTCGGGAGCCTGTAAGATGGGAACTTGTGTTAATAAACACTTTAAACGATCAAATGCTATCTGACATTCCTGAGTCCACTCAAATTGTCGAGGAGTCTTGGTGATTAATCTGTTCAGTGGTATTGCCAAATGAGCAAGCCACCGTAAGTGCCGACCATGCCATCTTACTTGGCCCATGAAGCGCATCACTTCCTTAGGTGTAGTGGGCACAGGTGATTCTAACACAGCTGTAATTTTATCTGGATCCACCTGTATACCTTGTGCAGATACGATGTGGCCAAGTAGCCTTCCACATGAAACCGCAAACACAGATTTGTTTGGGTTCAAACAGAGTCTGTATTCTCTGCATTTTTCAAAGCAACACCATAAATGGAACAAGTGTGCTACTATCTTGCCAAATAACAAAAAATCATCAAGATAAACTTGCATAAATGAGGTAAGGTAAGGGGAGAATATTTCTTGCATACACCTTTGAAAAGTACTTGGGGCATTTCTTAATCCAAACCACATTACGGTACAAGCAAAAACGCCGCAATTGGTGATGAAAGCGGTTTTTGGTATATCCTATTCAGCCATTCTAACTTGATTATACCCACTGTATCCATCTAGGAATGAATACATTTCATGTCCTGCTACTCTATCAAGCACTTTGTCAAGAAAAGGTAGCGGAAATGGATTAGGCACCGTAGCTGCGTTCAGTTTCTGGTAATCTACACATATTCGTAGCTGCTTATTCTTTTTAGGCACAATAACAATTGGTGAGATCCATTCAGCATGCTCTACTGGTACAATGAATCCGACTTTGAGTAGCCTATCAAGTTCTACCTTTACCTGTGATGCATAGTTCGGATTCATCCGGTAGCTTGGTTGTTTGATTGGTTTTGCTTCCGGCTTCAGCATGACCCTGTGTTGATAAATGTGCGGGTCCAAACCCTTCATATCTTTGTAATCCCATGCAAAGACGTCGGAGAACTCTCGGAGTAGCTGGATTAGGTCTGCTTGAAATGTTTCCGGTAAGTTTTCTTTTATCTTGATAGGACGCGGATGGTCTTCATCTCCTAAATTATAAGTGATCAACTGATCCTCTGGAACATGAAATTGTCGGGGCTTCTCTGTATCGTCAGCTGGCTTAAAAAGTTGTTGCAGTTGAGCGTCATCTATAGCAGCAGTATCTTCCTTCTTATCTTCTTCTGTTACAGGCATCACCGTACAAACTGCGGGATTCCAATTATCTACAACAGATTGTAGATCAACAGTTCCTAGGGAGATTAAGTCAATGTTGTTCTTTAAAAACTCTTCTTCTTCATCATCTGACAACCCATCTAACATATGAACTGGTTCTGCAAAATACGGTCTAGCATGCAATTCGCAAGGCTGTATAGCATCTAGTTTTACAATATATTTACGATTATTATCTTTGAAAGTGAGTTCCTATGCAGACCAATCTTGTATGACCTTAGCTTGCTTCAGCCAAGGACGGCCAAAAAGAAGATTATAATCAAGGGTGGATTCCGGTAATTCTAGGACGACAAAGGTCATCTTAAATGTGGTACCCTGCAAAGTTATTGGTACATTCCATACAAGTCCTACTGGATGGACTCTTGACTGGTCAGCCATTCTGACAAAGAACTGAACTGGTTCGATTTGAGTCCATCCTAACTTCTTACACAGTGCAGCAGTAGCAATGTTGACTCCAGATCCTCCATCAATTAGTACCTGTGTAATTTTATGATTTTTATACCATACCGTAATTAAAGGAACCAAATGATCGATCGTAGAATCAGGTTCCGGTTGCACTGCCGCTGTTGCTGGAATGCAAGAAGGTACAAGACTGAACTGTTGTTGGAATTGTTGTCGAACTCCTGGTACTAGTGCAAGTAATTGGCCAAGAGGAAGAGTTCGTAGAATCAGGTTCCGGTTGCTCGATCGTAGAATCAGGTTCCGGTTGCACTGCCGCTGTTGCTGGAATGCAAGAAGGTACAAGACTGAACTGTTGTTGGAATTGTTGTCGAACTCCTGGTACTAGTGCAAGTAATTGGCCAAGAGGAAGAGTAATGGATGCTTTAGATAAAATCTCCTAGGCCTTATGTGATTGAATTGTGCTTTCCACGGATTCTGAAGATGATGCGCCGGCTAAAGAGGATGTATCTGCTGAAAATGATGTGCCTGCTATTGAATTAGAATCTTGTTTTTGTGTTCCTTCCTTGGTTAGCGGAGCCTGGGTCACCGGAATAGGATCTGGAAACACTGGAGGTTCGGCAGTGGTCCATTGACTGGCCTTATCATACATCCTTTGTTGTTCACGTATGCCTGGTTCAAATACTTCTGCCGTTGGTTGCAGTTGCTTACCGGATCGGGTCTGAATTACTACAGCTTGCATTTCTACGGGTGTGATTTGTACCATATTAGTCATTGGGTTTTGTCGTTCTTTCTTCCTCTGATCATACTCAGCTACATCCTTACAAAATCTTCTAATGTGACCAAATTCACCACAAAAATGGCAGCGCGGTGGTGGCAAATTAGGATTTTCCTGTGCTGGTCTGGCCTGCCAGCGATTTGCATTGTAGTTATTATTTCTCTGTCCTTTGTAATTTCGATAGCCTTGTTGCTGGTTGTTTCTCATTTGCAGAGGTACATAATGATTGGCTGGCTGTCCTGGTTCCTGTATAATAGCATTGACAGTTGCGGTTCCCTGCACTTTGGCGTTGTATGCACAGTTTTCGGTAGTATGTCCCGTCGTGTGGCAGATAGTGCAAAACAACTGATTAAGTGCACAAGTGGTACTAGTGTGCCCTGAATTCTTGCATGTGGTGCAGAACATTTGTCTGGTCGGGTCTTCTGCAACATTTTTATTTTCCTTTAACCATTCCAAGTCTTCTGTAAATCCTCCAACCTTGTTTTCCAGCTGCAAAGCCATTGCAATCACTGCATCTAGCGTCATAGCTCCTACACAGCGTATGTTCATAATCTGTTTAAGTTGCGGAGTCAATCCATTGATAAACCATTGAGTGATAACGTCATCCGGTAGGTTGGCATGTGCTGGTGGTAATTGCCTCAAATGGGTTCTGAATAGAGTGGCATATTCCTGCACTGTTTGATTTATCTTCTGTCTATTGTTTTGCAGGTAATCGAAAATTTTGGTTGGATTCTTCTTTAGCCTGAATCTATGCAAAAATGCATCCCTTACTGCTTCATAGGTGCCGAAATGGTTAATATCATATTCTGTAAGCCATCTGGCTGCTTCATTAACCAATGTAGACTGGAAGACAATAGCCTTATATGCCGGATCGGGTGGATGGTTGAGCACTGCGTAACTTATCTCAAATGTGCATACATGAGTATCTGGGTCATCTCCTGGAAATACACCCAATTTAGTGTATGTTACTCCGGTTGGAGTCGGCCTTGGTGGGCATAGTTGTTGTTGTTGTTGTTGCCCGTTCATGGCGCTGATGATTGTATTGTGACTATCTTCTGTACCCCGAGGCTGAATATCTGAATCGTCGGAATCTGTATCGTCAGCTCCCAATAGCGGTGACTAGACTAATGATTCACCAAAAAATGGTAAACCGCCGCCGAAAAACTACGATCTTTCAGCAACTGGTACCGAAATATCACCGGAATGTGTCGATTTTTCACCAATACAGGGTGCTTTTTCTCCCTTGCTGATTTCTTTGACTAAGACGTTTCTATTCGTAAACAAGTTCGAATCTTTACTCAATGATGTTAAATTAACTTCATACTGCATCCTGTTAGATTCTGGAGTTACTATATCTTCGATAGATTGTGACGAAATCGCACCGGAATTCGCCAGAGATTTAGTTCGTTCCACCGGAATATGACCGGAATCCTTACTAATGTTCTTTACTTTCTTGACAACTGGGTTAGACCTATCTACGCTTTTACCTCCTGGAGGCGTCCTTAGCAAATTAGGTACCCCAGGCTGGCGGTTCTTTGGATACGTTTCACCGGATCGAGTAACCAGCATGTATCATCTTTTGGTACTAATCGCGTACTATTACTGTCGATTTACAATTTACAGTCACGTTTCCATAACTGATTTGCAACAATCTGATCTGTTGCCACCTTCCCACAGACGGCGCCAGTGTTAAACGCTGTGTTCTAACTATCAGAAGTGCGTTTAAACGTTGTTGGGTTCTTGGGAGTGGAAGGGGTCTGTAAAAACAGAGGCCCTATGCTTGTTTCCCAAAATGACTTCACTCCACAATATACTAATATTCAAGACTTCTATCATGAATTGGTATACCCTTCTCAATCTTTACAGTTTATTATTCTAATTCTTCCAAGATTTGCCGAACACACTGTACCAGACGATTAGTATCATGATACTGAGTTACCTCGGACCCTTTTCCAAATACACATTGCAATAACATTAGGACAATAGCAGTAGTTCAACCTTCATCGAACAGTGCTCATAGTCAAATTCAACCGCAGACACAGAAGGACTCAACAGTTACAGACACACAGTGCTTGAAGATTCAGTATGCAACTTAGGATGGCTCTTACCGTAGCTTAATCTTTGCCGTACGAACATAGACCTCAATACTGAAGACAACACAATACAAACCCGAATACCAGAAAAGCTACCATAGCTACACAGACTTCACCAAATAGTGGCAGACCATTCAAGAAGAATAACAACACGATATGCAAACTAACACAACAATCCCAATAGAGACTCGCAAACGACTTACTCAGACAATAGTACAACGATCTACCGTATGTAAATGAAACTCACAATCGCAACAGAGATCGATAGACAACAAACACGGATATGCACAGTATACTTAGAGTACTCAGAAATTAGCCAAACAACGCTACAACAACGCTCAGACAATCACCCAGACGGACAGTGTGATGATTCCACGAATCGTCACTGAGCATCTCTTTTCATTGCTTTATATAAAAGATTACAACTATCAGTGTAACAACTTTTCGCGTGTGCGAACAAAAGATTCAGTTTTACAACTTCCAATCCGGCGGCCGACTAACATCATTTACCCCACCTTTTGCATAAGGATGTGGTGGCAATGGCACCACCTACTCTAGAATCTAGGATTGCCTTGGTCTTATACCCTTAATATGTGATAGGAACATAGGTTTTTTCTTCTTCTCCTTCATTCATATCTCCTATCTAGTGTAATGGGATCTCAAGGACTTTCTTATTGGATTCTACCTTTGAGTGAGAACTAGCGATTTTTGACACTTGGTTTGCTACATGCTTCCACAATTCTGATTTCAATCGTAAGAGCTCTTCTAAAGTGAGGTGACACTGCATATTAGTGTTTTGTATAGCCTCTCTCTTTCTAGGTATAACCAAATCTTCATTCCTTATAAAGATCATAGGGGTTTGCATTTGGACGGACTTCAATTCCCATGAACCTATGAAATGTGATAATTCTTTTAGAGAATTGGATTCAAAGTCCAACCTTTCACTTGATTCAATGTCTTCTTGCTCTTGGTACATAGAGGGGATGTCTTGAGGGAAGTGATCTTGTTGATCATCTATTTCTTGAATGGATGGGCGAATCACCTATTATGTATCCCACATCTCTTCGTGGATCTCTCTCAAGCCTCCATGGGAGTATTTTTTAATGGAAGGAGGTATTCCATGCTCTATTGAATTAGGGACATGAGAACTTCCTAGGAGGAATTCTTATTTTTACCTTTCAAAGAGTGAGCCTTTTGGGACACCAAGTGCTCGAGGTTTGGATGACATCCTTGTAAGTGAAACTTTAGTTTGACAAGGCTGTTCTGGTTAAAGAGTTGGCTAGCGTTGAACATAGGCTTTGAGGAATTAGTGGGAGAGAAATCATGGATAATATGTTCCTTATCACTCTCAAAACAAAATAATTGACTACTCAAATCGTACAATAGTTCTATAGGCGGGGGATGGGGGCATTCAAATATGAAAGGATCTCCTTGGCATCTATAAAAAGTTCCTCTTAGAGTCTATTGTTGCATTTGTCTCATCTAGAGTCTAGGAATGAAATTATTACACATGCCATTTGCATTTTCAAGTTCTCTATTGGATTCTTGTGTTGGAATCTCATATTGATAAGTTTCATAATGTTTTGAAGACTCTATGCAGTAGCTAAGGATATTCTCACCATGCGAAGAGTCAAAACTATTTGCATTTGGATTGTTCTCTGTGATCAATGGGCAAACTAGTACCAAAGCCATATCTGGGTTTTCTTCTATTGTAGCATACTTAACTAATATTATGTTAGTTGAGGATGGCAGTTGTTGACCTAGCACTGGTTCTGGCCTAGGTTGTGATTGGGATTGTTGTTGGTAGTTCTGGTGTGGCCTATATAGGGCTACTTATTGATATTGATTTTGAAACTTATAATGCCATTGATATGATTCCATGTAGTTTTTTCTAACTGCTTTCTTGTTATAGGGACAATCTTATGTCATATGGTTCATGTACTTCCTGTCTATTATGCAGTGTTATGAGCCTGCAACTTTTCTCTAGCTTTTTTGTATCTAACTGAGCTAGTTCCTCAATTGATGATGAGGGTTTTGATGTGATACTAGCTGATCATTATGAGCCTTTATAGATTTTTGACAATTCTAGCTCGTCTTCTAGGTTTTCTTCTATGTCTATGCACATTTCACACACTACTCTATGGTGTTTGGCTCTTTTGGATACACATATGATTGTAGTTTTTTGCTCAAGGGATCATCTAAAAATAAAGACATTTGCTCGGCTTGTGTAGGTAGCTATGGGACTGGTCATGTGTCTATGTATTGCTTGAGTCTACATCACATGCACCTTCCCATCTCCTAGGGGGAGTCCTTAAAACTATGGATTAAGGATGAAGTAGAAAACTTAGTGGTGAAAGCTTCCATCATCTCTGATATGTCTCGGTAGTTCCTTCGATGCAATGGTTGAAACCATGCTAGGGTTGTACCCTTCAAGCTTAACACAAAAGCCTCATATTGAGTGAAAAAGTCCTCTACTTGTTCCACTCTTAACACATTCTTGAATTTGGCCATGTGATCATAAGGATCTCTCGTGCGATCGAAGTAATTCTTCATGGTTTTGAATATGTGCAATGATCTCAATATTTTGGAGTGCACTCCTTATCTAGGCAAAGGGAAATTGTTACCCTCTTTGTGTGACGGTTTTGGTGATATACCAAGCTCAACATGTGATGATGAGGGATGAAACATATCACTTTTTCATTTTCTTGACATGTATAGTGGACACGTGAGTATATGTCATGGATACTTTAGTGAGCTTTACTAGATTTATCTATCGAGAGTGATGGCATATTTGTTTCTTGCAAGCTCACTCATTTGTGGACATTAGAATTTTCTTTTTGTAATATTCTTTATATATTACACTCGTTGTATCGTTGTTTAAGTTCATTCTTGTATATTCTTTTTATGTAATAGAAGAAAAAGACGAGGAAGAAGAGGATTGTTCTTCCTTGCCTCGATATGTGTTTGCTCCTCTTTGAGTGTGAGAGTGTGTCAGTGAGCTCTCTTCCTTATCTCCTTTCTCTTGACATGGTATCAGAGCTAATGTGGCTATAGAGAGCTCATAGAGAAGGCCAATAGTGATGAGTATGTGAGAAGGCATGGAGAAAGTGTGCTTCACAAATGTCCTGAAATTGCTATGAAATTTGGTGTGAAGGTAGAAACCTGCAAGGTGGGGCCCATAGGAAAACTAGGCTAGTTTGCAAGATCGTAACTTGCATTCTATTCGACAACATTCAAATATTCTAGATTAAGAATTTCAAGTTCCATGTACTCTTAATACATGAAAACTATGTTTTTTGGAGATCAAACTATCACATCATAGTGTGATAGTGTTCAAGTAGAGGTACTGCTTCTAGTGTTTTTGTAGTGTTATGAATTGCTGCAAAAATGGCAAATGTTGATGGAATGATTCAACTTATGAGTGAAAAGTTGGACAAGAATAACTTTCATGCTTGGATATTCAAAATAATGAATTTTCTTGAGACCCTATCAAAGCATGGCATTTTCCAAAGTCTACTCAATGAAACATCCTAAAATTTATCTTTATTTTTTCTTTCATGGAAGGTTGATAATTGATTTCATCACTATTTATGTAGTCCGAATGTGCTCGGCATCCATATCATGCTATCATGCATATAATAATTGGATATTTTTGTTGAGGAACTAGGACCATGCACCCTTGATAAATAAGATGCTAATGACACATTGTAATATGAGTAAAATTTCACTATTTCTACAGCGTGACATGGTTATAATCCATCACGAAACCATTTCTAACACTTTGGTCAATTATATCCTATTGATATATTTAGGTAGTGATGTGTCTGAATACTCTAGGACCATCAAGGTACTTTTTTCCCTCTTTAGGAGGTTCTTTTCCCTTGGCTTGTATATATGCCTATTGCCCTAATGGGCTACTTATCTTTGTACATTCTCTAGTAATACATTCAGTATTGTGTGTTGTGCTCCAAGCTTCTTCTTCTTCCTTGTGTTGTTCACGTGCTTTCGCAGATGTGTAACTCCAACAATTGGTATCAGAGCAGGTCGCCGGTTCATCTAGGGCATCGTCGACACTCCTCCAGTGGCAGTCTCAGAATTGCACGCGTTTTGGTGAGCATACTCAAGCTGTTTCAAAGATCAAAACAGCTTTGCTATGTGGTGCCGAAATCGCGATCTGAGCTGGTTTCGGCCTCCAAATGCACTTTCGTAGTGCTTGTGCAGGCTATTTCATCTTTTTGTGCCAAAGGTATATAATAGTTTCTGTTTGCCAATATAAGCTTCTCAAAGTATGCTACTAGTTTAGCAGAATTCATCTTGATAGTTATGTTCAACTTTTTGAGATACAATCAATTTTTTGCATCAAGGTATTTTAGTTACCAGCCATGGCTGAAAACAGTGATGTATTCCATATGTTGGTTGTTGAGGATAAGTTGGATGGTACCAACTACCTGTTATGGGCTTATATGATGCGACATGTATTGGTTGCAAAAGGACTGTGGAAAATTGTGCAGGGTTTTGAAAGATATCCTGTTACACTTTGTGAATACAGGTACTACAAATACAGGTGTTGTAGCTGATGGAGATGGTGTCAAAGATGATGATATTCTATAGATTCATGTTCGTGCCATGCTTTCTACTACACCTACTGTAGAGTAGATTGCTTGGGATGGTAGAGATGCTCAAGCACATGCATTGATAGCTTTGTTTGTCAAATGTTCCACCGTGGGATAAAATAAGTGTACAGTGCCGTATACACCTCAACAAAATGGAGTTGCTAAACGGAAGAACAGGTCACTCATGGAGATGGCGATGTGTATGGTCAAGATTCAGGCCTTACCACATAGTTTCTGGCTTGAGGCTATTATGTGTGCAGCATATGTACTTAACAAGTATCCCACTAAAGCATTGTAGTCTATCACTCCATATGAAGCTTGGCATGATCGCAAGCCATCTGTTGCTCATCTGCGTGTTTTTGGTTGTCTAGCATATGCTTTAGTGCCTGAACAACATCGTAGAAAATTGGATGATAAAGAAGTAAAATATATTTTTGTTGGGTACAGTTGTGAAAGTAAAGGCTATCGTCTATATCATCCACAAACTAAACGTATTCTGGTTAGCTATGATGTTGTTTTTGTGGAAGATGTTATTCAACCATTGCTTTCATGTACTAAGAAGACATCTATTAGCTCCAAAGACATGTATGATACTTTTCTGCCTCTTTTTACAGGTGGACAGTCTAGTGTTGGTCCTAATGAGGCAACTTCTCAGCCTTTGCAAGTTTCATGTGATGATGCAGATCATTCCATTTTTGATGCAGATCTACATGATGCACTTGTTGATGAGAGAGCTGATATTGAGCAGGCAAAAACTATGCCAAAATGGTTGGTGTAGACTTTGCATGACAGCAAATTAGATGCACCTCTATCATATCATACTCGATCAGGATCTCATACTGCCTCTTTTGCATCAGATTGCTATGCTATGGCTGCCTCTAGTCTCTGTGATGAGATTGAACTTGTTTCGTTTAATGAAGCAGAAAATTCTCAACATTGGATGGTTGCAATGCAATCTGAATATGATGCTATAATGAAGAATGGTACTTGGTCTTTATGTGACTTGCCTCCTGGCAAGAAGGCCATTGGCACAAAGTGGGTATACAAGCTAAAGTGTAAATCTGATGGAACAGTTGACAGGTATAAGGCTAGGCTTCTTGCAAAGGGTTATGTGTAGGAAAGAGGCATTGATTTTGATGAGACCTTTGCACTTACTTGCCGAACGACTACTGTTCGTAGCATCTATGCACTTGCAACTCATCATGGTTGGAATGCACATCAGTTGGATATCATTAATAGCATTTTTGAATGGTGACTTGCATGAAGAAGTGTATGTTTTTCAGCCTCGTGGCTTTGTGCAAAAAGGGCATGAGAACTAGGTGTGCAAGTTAAAGAAGGCATTATATGGTTTAAAGCAAGCAGCATGTGCTTGGTATGAAAAGATACATGCCTATTTGATTGCATATGGTTTTGAGAACAGTCCAACTGAAAGCACCTAATATGTTAAGCGTGTTAATGATGTACTTCTAATCATTGTGGTTTATGTTGATGGCATGCTGCTCACTAGTCCTCATGAGAGGCATATTGCAGATTTTAAGGCTGATTTACATGCCTCATTTGAGATGTCTGATTTGGGTATTTGCATCACTATTTGGGCATTCAGTTTATGCACGTTGATGGTGGAATGTCTTTGTGTCAAACGAATTATATTGACACATTATTGCAGTGTTTTGGCCTTGAAAATTGTAAACCTATTGCCACTCCTATGGAAACATGCTTACAACTGAGTCTTCATGATGTTGGAGATGCATTTGATGTTGTTCTCTATCAGTAGGTTGTTGGATGCTTGATTTACTTTTGCATTACTTGGCCAGATATTCACTTTGCTGTCTCATAAATGAGCAGGTTTATGCATTGCCCAAGAGTCAAGCATTGGTAGGCGGTTAAGCGCATCTTTCGCTACTTGAGTGGTACCCGGCTACTTGGTTTTTTTTATCCCAAGGGGGGATCACTACCTCCAGATTTGCATTCTTTTTTTTTTACTCTGATGGGGCTGGTTGCTATGACACTCATGTGTCCACTAGTGGTTTTTGCTTCATGCTTGGTAGCTCATGCATATCTTGGCTGAGCAAGAAGCAGCCTACTGTGGCCACTTCCATTTGTGAGGCTGAGTATAGGGCAGCTTTCATAGTCACTATTGAGTGTGTGTGGCTCAGATGCCTTATAGCTGATTTGGGTGTTGGTCAATTTTCTACCACCACCATCTTCACTGATAGTGAGAGTGCATTGGCAGTTGTGAGGAACCATGTGTTCCATGCTCGCACTAAGCACATTGAGGTGCATTATCATTATGTCAGGGAGAGGTTCTCTGCTGGGGAGATTAGCTTGGCATATGTGGCCACGCAGGAGAACATTGCAGACCTTTTCACAAAGGCTCTGCCTAGGGAGAGGTTTGAAGCTTTTCGCAAAGCTTTGGGCTTACTTCCTTTTGTGGATTGATTCCACATAGCTTGACACTTCCTTATACATGAGTGTCAGTTCCTTGTTCACCGCAGCACTCCAAGTGGGATTTGTTGATATATTTAGGTAGTGATGTGTGTGAACACACTAGGACCACTGGGGCACTTTTTTCCCTCTTTAGGAGGTTTTTTTTTCCGCGGCTTGTATATACACCTATTTCCCTAATGGGCTACTTATCTTTGTACATTCTCTAGTAATACATTCAGTGTTGTGTGTTGTGCTCCAAGCTTCTTCTTCTTCCTTGTGCTATTTGTGTGCTTCCGCAGATGTGTTACTCCAACATATCCAAGACTAGTGAGAGAATTGTTTCTCTATTCGAGACTAAGCTGAAGGCCATTATTTCCTTAAATCTAAAACTAATTCTTGCATGCCTTGCAATTAAGGATTCCAAGGATATGTTTGGGACAATGTGGATGGTTATTGTTATGAGTGCAATGTGAAAGGAGAGAAATGGAGTTCTTGAATGAATTCCTAGCTTCGAAGGTCATAATGCTTTAGAATCTAAATTACTCATCTAGACCTACACAATGGTGAGAATCAACGTGAGGAAGTCAACCTCATAATTATCAATTTGTGGAAAGGTGACGGTGGTATGACAACCATGAGCAAGTGGAATGCACAAGTGTGTGAGTGAGAAGCACAATAGTATGCACACACATACACACATGTGCACACAAGGCAAGACAAAGGGAGACACTAATGGAATCTTGTTTTACACTACTTTTAAGTACAAAATATACTCTTAAAATCTTAGATCTCAAAGATGATCACCCCTAAAATGAGCTCTCTAGATCTTTTTATAGTTTCTAGACGAGCTTTGGACTATTCAAACCTAGTGTCCAACCTAGTGTCAAACCTAGTGTCCAACCTAGTTAAAAATCAGATTCCTAAGCTAATTTGAAGGATCAAACGAGCTTGGAAAATTATGAAATTTGATTCATAGGTTGTTCTACTACTCCTCAAGCTTTAGGAATCCTTGGCTTGAACAAAATAGAGTTTAAGCTACCAAGAAAAAAATTTACAATGAAGTGAGTGATAAAAAATTTACAATGAAGTGAGTGATCTTGCAAAGTGATTAAGACTATTCACCTAGTCTTCGTTGATGTGGTTGTCTGCTTGATCCTCCTTGACCTTATCTTTGACTCTCTTATCTCTTGATTCTTGCCTCATGCTTCCTTGATCACTTAACCCACCTTGACCACTAACACACCCCTCTCTCGCATCTGTCGTCCTTGACAAACCCTTGTTGGGGAGGGGGTTCTATGTAATATTGGACCACGTGAGAAGCCAAATCATGTTCTTTGAATTGTAGTCCTCTAGCTAGGTTATTCATGAGCTGATCCCAATCCACAATTCTTGAAACATCTCAATGTGGCATTCATAACTGCTTAGCATGAAGGCTTTCTCAAGAGCAAAGAGGTGTAGTAGATGGGTGGGTCATGATATGAATATCTCTAAGTGATATTCCCAAAATCCCATGGAAAACATTTCGTTGGATGTTTGTTTATACTTTATGCATGCATGCCATACATATTATATATTTACAAAGGGTATGGTTCTCATATAAAACAAAATATGAATTTCTTTCATTGAAACCTGGGGTCGAGATATATGGAGCTTTTACATTGCAAAATCTTTTGGAAACCATAGTCATGAGCTAAAAAATAATCGTAGACATCTTAACGACTACTTCACATATATTTTCAATCGGAGTCCAATGGTAAATGGTGGACACCATGTAGGCCACAGTAGGAGGTCCCTAGGGTGCAAGAACATAGGGATAATTCAGTGAATTTAAACACCTAGGATTGTTTCTTACTTTGATTGCAAATGCATGCCATGGGCATCTTTATGGTACATGACCATAACATGGATTTTACATGCTATGGATTAGTATAATGGACCATCTTTGCATCATCTCTAGATATGTTTGTAGCAATTTGTGATACCAATTGGGTTGAAATATGGTGCCCCATTGAGCCCTTTTTGGAAGATCACTAGGTTGGAATTGAGTGGTGAATATTGGTTCATATCCAATGAATCACTTTACCTCCGCATCGTAATTGGCTAACAACACCAAATAGGTCATATATTGCAATTGAGATGTGGTAATTACCCGTCTATGTGACAAGGTTTGAAAATATTCTAACTGAAGCACTATTTCTTCAAGATTGGACATTGATTGTACTTGAATGGTTATGCGGTCATCATGTGTGCGGCCTATCTCTTCTACCTATTTAAGCCAATGAGATTTGAGTGCTTCATACATTTCTTGGTCCTCCTTAGTTTTAAGGCCTCCTATTACTAGTTGTGGTTCATAAGATTCTTTGAAAGTTTCTTCTAAAGGAATTTCCACTAAACTCTTATGAGTCTAGTTCATCTTGTGGTGACAATGGCCTCTCGTATTGCAATAACTTGGCTTGTAAATCTTTGATTTCTCATTTTAAAGATGCTACCTTGTAAAGTTTCACTATTGGAATGGCTTTTGGAACTTGGTTGCTTGTAGAGGGCCTTTGGTGGTGTAATTGGTTGACTTCTTTTGTTAAGTATTCATATGCATCCAAGAAATGGGATGTTCTTCTAGGAGTATGCACATGTTCTTTGATGGAACTGCTTGGAATATGGAGGGATTGATTTGTGCGTGAAAGGTACTTTCCATTATTGCTTCAAGATTTTCTTGATTTTGTTGTTGGAGATTCTTATTCTCCTCAAGCGCTATTACCATGTGTCTTTGTAAAAGAGCCATGTTTCACTAGGTTTTTCATTCCTCTCCACCTATTCATGCAAAGTGAATATCCATTTCCTTCTCTGTGTCTTAATCCACGATGTGAAGTTTAGAGTTGATTTCATCATGGGCATGTTGTAAAGTATTGTATTATTCTTGTAAGGTTTTGTTGATTTCTCCTACAACTTCCACTCATTCTTGTAGTTGGGTTGACTCAATAGTGAGTGCTTCATTGCATTCTTCCTGGTGTTGATATGCTTGTCTTAATGCATTGGCACACAAAATCATGGTGTTAAAAGCATTATTTACATACATAAATGTAGTTTGTGCAAGTGGAAATGTAGGGGAATGGGAAATGGGAAGGGAAATAGTGGATGTTGTGCATACTGAAGTTGTGAGCGCCAGTGATGTTGGTGGAGGGGGAATGCGAGAAGGTGGAAGTGTGGGGGTGGGGAGGTACAGTGGGTGGTTATATGTCCATGGGATTGGATGTGGAAGTGTGTGAGGGTTCTACAATAAATATAGGTACGGTAGGTGCAATGTTGGTGGTTTTTGTGAAAATGGAAGAGGGACAATGGGAATTTCTGGTTTTTCACAAGGTAGTTGGAGGGGGTGGTGAGAACATGGAATGAAAGAAGGATGCCCAAGGTGAGATTGTTATTGAGGGTGGTAGGGGTGGGAACATGGAAGAAATAATGAATGAATAGGTTGTTGGGGGAAAAGTAGGTTGGATGGGTCAGGTTGTGGTAACTCCTAACAAGGTAGCGGTTGTTGCAAGGTAACCTCAGAGAAGGTGATTTAGTGGCTGGTCTAGGGCAGGTTCAAGTGGGGTAGACGAAGTTGTATACAAAGGATTAGTTATGGAGGAGAATAATTTTGCAAGGGATACAAGGGCAGTGAAACTTAAAGAGGGTGTTGAGGTTCTTACTTTAGTTTTACTTACAGTTACTTCGGTGTGAGGTGGTGATTGATGTGGAGTGTGGAAAATAGGCTCCTCCGATTGGGTTACTACTATGGTTGCAGTTGTGATTTGGTTTTCTTGGGTTTTGGGTGGGGATGGAGGGTTTGGAGATGAGATCCGTGAGGTTTTTAGGAAATTCTTTTCCGTGAGATCAATGGTAGCTATCGATGTTACCCCTTGAATTGTAGCAACCTCAAATTGGGAGATAGGGATTTTTATATTCTTTCCTTTTCTTGGTCTAGTGTTGATTTGTCATTCCTCATATTGGGGGCAATGTCTCTACATCATAGTATTGATGGCTTCGATAGTTCCACAAGTCTCTAGTGATATGCAAAAGGACTCAATGAATTATAGCTCAATGCTTTCTTCCACCAATATTTGATTCATCAATAACTGGCTAGTGTGGAATGAGAGTCGGCCTCTTGCTTCTACACTTGCTATGGTGTCATGTAATCTATGAAAATGTACGATATATGCACGTGCTCCTTCCTCTTTTTCTTCTTCTTATTCTTCATTTTCACCTTCTTCTTCATCTTGTTCATGCTCTTGTTCTTAGTGTTGCTTGTCGTCCTATTGGTGTTGCTAATCGTCACCTACTTCTTTGCCTTTTGATTGTGATCCAAAGTCTACTTCTTATAGTAGTTGTTCAAAATCTACATTACCTGAGTCCTCAAGACCAATCAACCCTAGAAACTCCAAATCCATAGGCACAGGTGGTACCATCTGTTGAGTTCCATCCATGCTTCTCCTTGGTAGTCTGTGTGAAAGGGTATATTGGATGTTTCCCTACTAGTGAGATGTCGAGGGTCAAGGTAGCTCCTCTAAGTTGGGCATATGGGATAGATCCTCTTATTCTCTTGGATGGGGATGCTAAGACTTTTCTTTTCTTGAAGTGTTGGGGCTTTGTTCTGAGATAAGGTTCTCCGAATGGGAATATCATGGGCCAAACATTTATAGATAATATGAGTGAGTGTAGCATCCATACAAAATCCTCATGCATGGCCATCTTTGATTAGCAACATGGATTTGGTCAATGATCTAGATCTAGAGATTGATGGTCATGTTATTAGTCTCAGTCAGGTATAGACTAAACCAAAATCTCCTATGTGACTGCATAAACTGATCCGGCCCTAGAAAGGCAAAATGTAAAATACAGATTCTAAGGGCCATTGCAATGTTTGGGGTCATATTTACCATGTCCTTGAACTTGGTAAGGATCTTTTTCTTCATGTTATCTGGCACGAGCATCTCCTTCTTTGTAGGAACATGCATGCCCTTCATGTCAAGAGCCTCCCTGACTAAGTTGAGAAGCCTGCACTTTTTCAATTCATTGCCATGCATCAAAGAGGGGATGACAATGATATTGGGTTCATTTTTGTCCTTGCTAAGCTCAAAGTTGTTGATGAGGTAGTAGCATCACATAAAGTAAGCTTTAGGTTTTTGTCCACTAAAATATTCTAACAATCTTGCCTGATGTGAGATGGGTTGGAGTTCTTTGGTATTTGCAACTTCTCGAATTCTCGTGTGAAAATTTGATACTTCCCCAAAACATTATTGAGCTGACACTCTACTTCCTAAATATAAGCCGCATCATGTAGGGGCCTGGCCATCTCATTGAAATTAATGGGAATGAATAATATCTTCTGTTGTGTGGCCATAGGAGGGTCCTAAATAGGAATGGTCTGCAGGTGCACTAGTGCTTCTAGCCTCTCCTTGGATTGTTCAAAGATAGGCAAGGTGTCAATGTCTACTAGTTGGTTGCTAGTGCCTGCTAGGAACTAGTGCCTACTTCCTTCATGATTAGGGATGCACCATATATTTTGTAGATATGCTAGAAGAAGAAGAGACACATTAGTATTGTATTAGAAACTTGATAAGAACTTGTTCCCTTTACAGTACCAACGTGATGCCCTTGAACATTTTTATGTGCAGCATAAGTGATTTAGTGAATGCCAAGTGAGGTTGGTGTGGGTGAGAGTTAATGTGGTTAGTGTGTAAACTATATGCATACTTGGGAAATGCAATGAGCTCCATATGCATCTAGTAGTGTACAAATATGTTACAATGTGGGGTTGGGGGGTTTGTTACATGACTTGACTCTCTAGAATTCCCTTATGGGTGTACAAGTTTTTTGCGTGAATACATATAAGGGTTTCAATGATGAGTCCACCTAGCCATGGGACTTTTCAGGTACCCATTTCCAAGTAATTCTAGGTTTGATTTTACATAACATTTCATGTTCAATAGCTATCCTTCTCATTTTTTTAGGGGTTGGGAGTGATGAAAATTGAGTAAATCCTAAGAGCTCATCTATAGTGATGTAAGCTCATAAGCACGTCCTAGGAACCGAGATCTATCTAGGATTGTGGATAGCCTTGATCAACCACTTTGGTACTCTCAGAGTAAATTTTGTGAATGAGATCTTTGGTGTCTTTCAATAAGTTTTCATGGCTTTTACATCTGCTTTTGAGGTAATTGTTACACAGGAAAGGGAGCAATACTTGTGTGCTACCCTTGCGTACCTAGATCTATTTCACACTATAGGTTGTTTTTCCTTGAGATGATGTTGGTCTTTTGGATTCCATTGTCTTCTTATGCTGCTTATTGGACTTCTCCGATTCAGATACTGAGGCTATTGTTGCCTTTGGAAAAGAAGGGAGTTCCATCCGCTCTCTTGCTTGTTCTTCAACAATTACATCCTTCTACATTTACATAGCTTTGGACAATAAAAAACATTTTTTTCTTCATGATTAATCCTAGAAGTACTAGGATCTAGTGACATGCATAGATAATTAATTGTGTAGTTTCTTAATTCTATGGTGGTTGTGACCTATGGTAGGGTTGTTGTTGGTATTGGTTTTGATATCTTCTTGGACGTTGATATGGATATCGATAGTTTTGCCTAACCACTTATTTGTTTATATGGAGAATCCTATGGAATGTGGTTAGTATACTTTCTTTCTATGGTGCAATATTGATTATTTGGATTTCCTACATTCTTAGCCATTATCAAGCAAACATTAGCCATGTGATCTCCTCAACAATTATAGCATCGTCTTATTGATAAAATCATTGGGGTTTTCCTACTCAAGACTCCTAACTTCTTAGCTACTTTTTCTGCTACTTCATCGATTGATATTGAGGGCTTTGATGTGAAACTAGTAGAACTATCCAAATCTTTGTAGATAATTGAAAGTTCTAAATCATCTCTCAAGTTATCCTTGGATGTCAATACACATTTGTACACATTTCTCTATGGTTTTGGATTCCTTTAAGTATACATACAATCTTAAATTTGCACTTAGCAAGCCATCTAAGAACAATGCCACTTGCTTGGATGGTGTGGGTAGCTCTAGAATAGTTCATCTCTTAATGTATTGCCTAAAACTACATCCAACTATCCTCAAACTTTCTTTAGGTGTCTCCCTAAAGCTATGGATCAAGGATGATGTATTATGCCTAATTACACTCTTAGAGAACTCTGTAATAAAGGCTTCTAGCAACTAGTTGATATCCTTGAATTGACCTTGATGCAATAGTTGAAACCATGTCAAGCCTGTGTTCTTGAAAATTAGACCTAAACCATTTTATTGAGTGAACAAATCCTCAAGGTGTTTGGCTCTGAACACTTGTCTAAACTCTACTACATGGTCATAAGGTTCTCTACTACCATCAGAGTAATTCTTCATCTATTTTATCAGTTGAATGGGTCTCAATATCCTAGGGTGTTCTCTAGGTCTAGGCAGGGGAAATTCATCCATGCCTTTCGCATGCCTAGGTCCTCTTGGTCTTTCTTGATCAATTCTATAAGTCTCTAACCTTGATCTTGTTCGTGCAAGTACCAAGCCTACACACTTGGCTATATACAACAAGTCCTTATGTGCAATTGATTGAAGAACCATTGTTATGTATTCTTTATCTTTTACCATTTGTAAAAGTCAAAATGACTTGAAGGAATATTTGTAACTACCACTAAACTCGTGGAGTTTGTTACATGAAAAGATATGACTTCATTTGGAGAGAATATTGCCTAGATTAGGGGATCACCTTTAGTGAGAGCCAAAGTTGAATTCAAAAATTCAAATTTTGAATGGAACATCTATAAAAGATGAAGAAAGAAACTTGCGAAAAAAGATCACCACAATCCCAAGTGTTTGATTGATTACATTGCGAGAGAGTGAGGCTCACATTATAGCCTACACCTCTATCTATCATTGGGCATTGATTATCATGCCAATGATAATGTACAACATTTTTTTTATAATACAATAGATCATTCATTATATTTGTTGATCTCTCTGTTATTGTCACTCAGAACAGTCATATTGTATTGTTCATATCTCCATCATTTCTTCACTATTTTCAATGTTATATAGCTTGTTGGAATCAGCTCTAAGCCTTCTACATACTGAAAAATTTTCAAGATAATCCATTTAGTGGATTGGGATAAAAGCCCATCGAACTGATCATTGGTCAAACTCTGCAGAGGTCCTAAAAAACTGAGGGTAATGCAATACTTGCTAAATTGATTGCTCTATGTATAGTCCATCATTTTAAGTTATTCCACTTGGAATCATTAGCTTATTAAGTTAAGATATCAACAAAAGGAATGTTTCTAATTCCTAGCGTAGTGGAAGCACTAAGCTTAACAAGCAGCAAGTGTGTGTACCAAAATAGAAGGTTTTCATTAGACTGTGAACTTGGGAGTAGTCTGTTTTGTATCAAACATTACTCACATCATTTCCAAAGTACATAGGCACTTGGTTAGTGTCATTAGAAAGCTAAGAGGGCCTACAATACAACTCTGAAGCTAAAGAGGGCTGGTACAAAGCAGGGATTAGCAGTACCAACTCATTTTCTGGGGTGTCCATCCATCTTTCCCAACAGTGGTATCAAAGCAAAGCTAAGGTAAAATGGGAGATGGTTTTCCTTCTTTCATTGATAAATTGGATAGGAACAATTATCAAGCATGGTCCTTGAGGATGAAGACATACTTGCAAGGAAGGAGTCTCTACGGATACATCTCAGGAGATGAGGAGATGCCCATTTTCAGAACCAAAGGACAACCTACAAGAGATGAGAATGAAAGACTCAATTCATGGTGTGCAAAATATGCATTAGCAAGGTCATACTTACTTAACTCAATCTTTGATTTTCTTCTTCCACACATTAGGAACTGTAAGACATCCCAAGAAACTTGGGAAACATTCTCTTCACATTTTTCTTCCAACACAAGGGCTAGGAATTACCAATTGTGGATTGAGTTTACCACTCAAAGAAAGCAACCCAAGCAAGGCATCTCAGAATATGTGACCAAATTCAAGGATGTGTCTGACCAATTAGCAAGCATAGGAGAAGAAATTGAAGAAGAGCAAATTGTGAGACAAGTGATCAATGGCATTAAGGTAGATGACAAATGGGAGAGCTTCACAACTGCCATGGACCTCTACATGGACATGCAGATTCCAGATCTTACCACACTCATGGGGCAACTTTTTATCCATGAAGCCAAGCTCAACAAGAATGGAGATTCATCAAGAGGTAATACCTCTTCTGCCATATACACAGATAAAAGCAAGTCTAAAGAGAAAGGGAAAAACAAGAAGATTGAGGATGAAGGTACAACCTCTCAAGCCAACTATGCAAGGAGAGGTAGAAACTCAAGAGGTAGGGGCAGAGGAGGTAAGGAAGGTAGGGGGAGACCTTATAACGCCTCACCATGTAACATTTGTGGTTTGTCAAATCATACTACAGATGAGTGTTACATGAACTTCAAGAACCAGAGAGGTAGAGGATTTCAAAGAGGTGGATATACACAATCAAGAGGAAGATTCAACCATCATCAAGGCTACAATAACAACTACAACAACTACTACAATAACAACTACCAAGGAGGCTACAAATCAAGGAAAGATTACAACAACTATACAGAGGAGCAAGAGGACTCTCTTCTAATTATGAATATGACTTCAAAGCCAGGTATAAATGATGACCATCTCTTCTACATTGACTCAGGATGCTCAAACCATGTGGCAGACAATGTAGCTCTTCTCTTTGATCTTGAGGAACCTAAGGGTAAACATTAGGTACAAATAGGTGATGACACCAAGCACTAAGTAATCAAGGTAGGAAATGTTAAAACCTCTGATGTAAATAGAAATCTATTGAGTAGGGTTCTATATGTACCTACAATTACCAAGAACTTAATGAGTGTAGGATAGATTGTGGAAAAAGGTTTGCAGGTCAGCTTCAACAAATATGGATCATTTGTGGAGGATCCCCAACATGGATTCAAGAGAATTGCCAAAGCTGAAAAGACACGCAGACTATTTACTTTTGAACTTGAAGATACCAAGAATATTACACTTTAAAAGATCAAAAATTGTAAGAGCTTGAAATTTGGCGTAAGAGATTACGGCATATTAGTGAGAGAACTTTAAAGCAAATATGTAGAGATCAATGTGTGCTTGGGATACCTAATGTATCCAAACAACACACGATCTATAAATGTGGTGCTTGTCAGTTTGGAAAATCTCACAGGTTACCCTTCTCAAAGAAAGGCTACATGCATGAGGATTACCTAGAACTTGTCCATACAGATGTATGGGGACCAAGCAAGGGTTCCTCAATTTCTAGATCAAGGTATTATGTATCTTTCATTGATGATTTTAGTAGGTGGACTATCTTATATTTTATGAAGCACAAAGATGAAGTATTCAGTTGCTTTAGAAAGTATCTTGCACTTGTTGAGAACCAAACAAGAAGAAGCCTAAAGAGACAGAGGTTAGATGGAGGGGGTGAGTACTTCTCAAATGAGTTTGATGCATTCTTGCACAATAGAGGAATACAAAGAGGAATCACAAAAAGGTATACCCTTGAGCAAAATGGGGTGGCAGAGAGGAGAAATAGACTAATTGTTGAAACAGCTAGGTCAATGTTAAATGAGAAAAAATTACCTAATTACTTATGGGTAGAGATTGTATCTACTGCTACTTATCTTGTTAACAGGTTGCCATCAAAATATCTTGATGGGATGACCCCATATGAAGCATGGCATCGTAGAAGATCTTCACTTGATCATTGCAGGATCTTTGGATGTGTTGCTTATGTGCATATACCAGCTCAAATCAGAGGTAGGCTAGACCCTAAGGCAGAGAAGTGCATCTTTATAGGATATGACTTGAATCAGAAAGGATACAGATTCTACAATCCTTCCAACAAAGCATTTATGTTCAGTAGAGATGTTGTCCTTGATGAGAATGATTCTTGGTTTGAAAGTGAATGCAAGAAAGTAAGGTTACCTTATGACTTGGAAGAAGAATATCCAAGCCTCACCAAGGAGGAACCAAATCAAATTGAAGACGTCAACTCAAATGATGAGGACATCATCAACCTAGAGGAATTCAAGGCATGGAAATCCAAGGGCAAAGTTAAGATGAAGAAATTGGAGGATATACCTGAATCATCCAATCAAGCAATCAGAAGATCGCAAAGGGAAAGCAAGAAGCCAATCAGATATGGGTATGACACTTCTTTAGTTACTAAGCATTCTGTTTATCTTGCAAAAGACTCGTCATTTGAAGAGCCGTCATCATATGAAGAGGCAAAGACCAAGGGAAAATGGAGGGAAGCTATGGATGAAGAGATTGAAGCACTCAAAGAAAATGATACTTGGGAGCTAGTGCCAAAGAAGGAGTCTATGAAGGTAATTGGTTCTAGATGGATCTACAAGATCAAAAGAAATTTGGATGGATCAATAAGTAGGTACAAAGTTAGACTTGTGGCTAAGGGTTTTGCACAAACCCAAGGGGTTGATTATGAAGAAACCTTCTCACCTGTGGCCAAAATGCCAACCATCAAGGTACTGGTAAGTGTGGCTGCATCAAAGAATTGGAACATGTACCAATTGGATGTAAAAAATGCATTTCTAAATTGCTGGATCTTAGAGGAGGTTTACATGTCTCAACCTCCTGGCTATGAGGACCCAAGCAAGGTAACATATGTGTGTAAACTGAACAAAGCTCTTTATGGATTGAAGCAGGCACCTAGGGCATGGAACCATAGGTTGACTACATACTTCATGATCAAGGATTCATCATGAGTAAAGTAGATACTTCTCTGTTTGTTAAGAGAAGTAGTTCGGAGGTGATATATGTATGTGTGTATGTTGATGATATCATACTTACAAGTAATGATGCTAATGGCATCAAGCAGATTAAGAATCAAATGATGCAGGAGTTCAAAATCAATGATCTAGGATCACTAAAGTATTTTCTTGGACTTGAGTTAGTCTATACTAACTGTGGAATTTATATTACTCAGAGAAAGTATGTACAGGACATGTTGAAGAAATTTCACTTGCAGGATGCCAAGGTAGCAAGCACTCCAATGGAGGTAAACCAAAAGTTAAGTGCTCATGAAGGTAATGTACTTGAAAACATTGCAAGATACCAAAGCATAGTGGGAAGCTTGAACTATGCTACATTGACAAGGATTGATATTGCTTATGGAGTAAGTATCTTAAGCCAATTTATGCACAAACCTAGGGCACCTCATTTGGAAGCTGCCAAGAGGATTTTGAAGCACCTTAAGGGCACTCAAAGTCAGGGTTTATATTTTCCTTATACTTCAGATTTAGGCATCAAGATATACTCAGATGCAGATTGGGAAGGTTGCAAAGATGATAGGAGGAGTACCTCAGGATATCTATCTTTTGCAGGTGACAAACCTATATCATGGTCTTCCAAGAAGCAACCTACTGTTGCTTTATCTTCAACAGAGGCAAAATATAGAGGATTGTCCAATGCTACTCAAGAGGACATATGGATCACATTGCTATATACAAATTTGGATTTGCATACTACATCTCCAATGATTTTCGGAGATAATACAAGTGCTTTACATCTTGGAGCAAATCCTATTTATCATGCTAGGACCAAGCATATAGAGGTCCATTGTCATTATGTGAGAGAGAAGCTATTGAGCAAGGAAATTCAGTTGGCATATGTATCAACCAATATGCAATGTGCATAATTATTGACCAAAGCACTTGATGGTACTAAACTTTGCATGTTTAAGTCTATGATTCGATTACGGGACATTCAAGAGGAGTGAAGAAGAAGACTAAGCCAAGATGTTTGACTTGAGGGGGAGTTGTTGGTGGAAGTACCAAGCCTACACACTTGTCCATATACAACAAGACCTTATGTGCAATTGATTGATGACCCATTGCTATGGATTCTTTACCTTTTACCATTTGTAAAAGTCAAAATGACTTGAAGGAATATTTGTAACTACCACTAAACTTGTGGAGTTTGTAGATGAAAAACTACGACTTCATTTGGAGAGAATATCTCCTAGATTAGGGGATCACTTTTAGTGAAAGCCAAAGTTGAATTCAAATTCAAATTTTGAATGGAACATCTATAAAAGATGCAGGAAGAAACTCCCTAAAAAAATCACCACAATCCCGAGTGTTTGATTGATTACATTGCAAAAGAGTGAGGCTCACATCATAGCCTACACCTCTATCTATCGTTGGGCATTATTTATCATGCCAATGATCATGCACAACATTGTTTTTATAATACAATAGATCATTCATTATATCTATTGATCTCTCTGTTATTGTCACTCAGAACAATCATTTTGTATTGCTCATATCTCAGTCATTTCTTGACCAGTTCCAATGTTCTATAGCTTGTTGGAATTAGCTCTAAGTCCTCTACATAGAGACAAATTTTGAAGATAATCTATTCAGTGGATTGGGAGAAAAGCGCGTCGAACGGATCACTGGTCAAACTATGCAGAGGTCCTAAAAAATCGAGGGTAATGCAATACTTGCTAAATTGATTGCTCTGTGTATAATACATCATTTTAAGTGCTTCCACTTAGAATCATTAGCTTATTAAGCTAATCTGATATCTCCAAAAGGAAATTTTCTAATTCCTAGTGTACAGGAAGCACTGAGCTTAACAAGCAGCAGGTATGTGTACCAAAATGGAAGGTTTTCATTAGATATGAACTTGGGAGTAGTCTGTTTTGTATCAAAAATTACTCATATCATTTCAAAAGTACATTGGCACTTGTTTAGTGCCATTGGAAAGCTAAGAGGGCCTACAATACAACTCTGAAGCTAAAGAGGGATGGTACAAAGCAGGGATTAGCAGTACCAACTCATTTTCTGGAGTGTCCATCCATTTTTCCCAACAGATCTTTCTCATCTTGAAGGGTTTGCAAAAATGAGTTTCGGTCTCTCTCAAGTTTTCTCTTTATGACTTCCTAGAATATGAGAAGATCCTACCTCGTGCTGACTATTAGAATCATGAAATCTAGATGGAGAAAATACGAGTTCACCCTTCCAAGTGTAAGCATGTGTGCCATGTTCCATGACCATGAGCATCCTTTTGAACAAGTTATCTAGATAGATTACCTTCCCAGGGATGTGAGAGTATTTGAACTCATAAATAATCACTCCATCAACTTCACTTGAGTTTTTTGCCTTGAATCTCGAAAAGCCTTTGTCAATATCTCCATTCAAGAAAAGTTCTATGCTTCCCTTGACCTAGGGAATCCACTCCGGGATGATTATCCTTGATAGGATTGACTTACCACGAGGTGGTTTAGGCTCTTTTCCATGTTTTCCTAATCCAAGTATCCTATCTCAGACTCACGGATGGTTATCCCAAATTCATGCAGCCTATCAGGTAAGCTTGTAGCATGCACATGGTTTCTTATCAATGTAGGAACCCTCTTCAAACTTGACCACCGAGTGCTCAATTCCAAAGGGTTGTTCAAGACTTCTAAGTTGAAAAATTGATCACCTCAAAAACATCCTCATAGATGTGAGCACCTAAGTGGTTCACTTATATGTATTCTAAGTGAGACTTGTGGGGACCTTTAGGGGTTTGTAAGTATGATAACCCTGAACTACATGCGAGTTGCTCCATGCTAAAAGAAATCTCTAAATCACTCATCTTTGAGCTCAATATGTAATGATAATCACTTATTTGTTGAGCCCACGACCTAGTAGTGTGATTGACACTAGCTTCAGATGTTGTGATGCTTTGTTTATCCCTTCCTAGGTATCTGCCTAACCTAAGGCTCATATGCTTTGATGGTTTGGCCAATTACCCAAGTACAACTGTATTTCAATGCTCTTTTTTAACAATCACTTGTTTGTTTTAATTTTTTTCAGTGTCTTTTCTTGTTTTTATATATGTGTCGTTAGGAAGACTTAAGTTTTGTCATAGTTGATGTTTCTCTCAATCAGATTAAGTTCTTTTTTATTAGAGTTTTCCATGCTTTAGCTTAACCTATCCTTGAACTTGAGAAATTAAAGGCTCTTGAACTTGCTCATGCCTATCATGACCCTAAATTAATCAAATTTTCTAGTCGCACTTAGCCTAAGCTAGGAAATTGAATGAGGGGGTTGAGAGTTCTTGCAACCTCATGCTTGATGCCCTTGTTGATGCTTAATTTCTCAGGATGTGTGCTCCCAAGTGTGTTAGGTATTATTAGCTTACTTAGCCCTTCTAAGGAGTACCAAGACTCTACAGAATTTAAAACAAAAATAGGAAACAATTTGACAAAAATTACGAAACTCTAAAAATTCTCGTTTTTTGTGTCTAGCCTATAAGCTTGGCACTTTAACACTTGCTTTACATGCTATTACTCCATAGAGGATACATCATATGGACTTAGGTCATTTTGGTGATGTTATATATTATGGGAGTGATAGTTTGGAGGTTGAGTGTACATGGGAGATAGTAGGCCCATTCAGACGGTTTCCCACCTTTGAGATGATCTCATATGAGACTTCTTAAGGGGAAGGATATGGGGAAACAACACACAGAGATGACCATGTACATAGAGTACATGGGGTTTAGGGGATTCCGAGCATTTTCTTCGACTATTACGGACATTTCATCTACATTTTCGAGGACGAAAATGTTTTTAAGGGGAAGGAAATATCATATCACTGTATGGGTCATGGTGGGAACATCTCTTCAGAGGAGTTCACCACATGGCATCAGATGGATGCTCTTTCCATATGTGTGGGTAGAAGAGGAGATAGAGGATTGTCTCATCTTGGATTATTATCTATTATGAGGGACATTCTGATTCCGTACACGCTCGGGCATGGTTGGGAGGTGAGCCAATGTATTCTTTGTGTGTGGTCTGAATGATCATTCATGAACTCGTCCATGTTGAGGAGTAGCAAAAGGTTGTACATTAAATCGTAACTATTAGTCCATGGAGAGGTGAGGGTGTTATGATGACCATGAGAAAGTACAATGTACAAGTGCATGAGTGAGAAGCACACTAGCATGCACACATATACATACATGTGTGCACACAAGGAAAGATAAAGGAACTTAATATTACACTACTTTCATGATATAAAATATACGCTTACAAGGAGATCTCAAAGATGCTCACCCCTAAAATAAGCTCTCTAGATCTTTTTATAATTTGTAGACTAGTTTTGGCCTAGTTCGGACCTAGTGTCTCGCCTAGTTAAATACCAAGTTCCTAAGCTAACTTGAAAGCTCAAAAGAGCTTGAAAAATCATGAAATGTGATACATAGGGTTTTCTACTACTCCTCAAACTTGATGACTCCTTGGCTTGAACAAAATGGAGATTAATCTACCAAAAACATAATTTACAATGAAGTATAGTGATAAAAATCACTATTTAATGTATGCAAGATCTAGAAAAATGATTAGTCATATGTGCCAATTCTTCATTGACTTCGTTCTCTACTTGGTCCTCCTTGACCTTTGTCTTTGGCTCTCCTATCTCTGGCTTCCTTGCCTCATGCTCCCTTGATGACTGAACCCACCTTATTATGCTCACTCTAGAGATGTATTTCCATAGATCTATTTGAGGTGCCTTTATAGAGGTTTCTAAGTGTTGCATCTTCCAAATAATGGGCTTTTATAGGGTGAGAGAGGATAAAAATTACTATTCTTTGTATTTTCTTCCATTCTTTAACTGCTATGAAAATTACTTTTTTAGAATGAGAGAGGATGAAAATTACAAATATAGTTGGAAGTTTTTATTGGAAACTAAAAAAAGGAACTTATTTACATTATCAACTATAGTTTGAAACTCAAACATTTTGGGTGCAAGTTCAAATCAACTTGAATTTCACTATGAAATGAAGCAACAAAATCAAGGGACATTTTTTTTTGTTTAACTAGGAAAAAAATTGACCACTTGATTTAAATAATGAATTATTGGTCCATGAATGAAATTTCTATTAAGTTGCCCCCCTATTTCCTAGGTCTTCAGATTAGTACAGTACCTTTGTTGTGCCGTATCTACATAGATGATTACACATTGTAATATTCTTTGGTTATTTCCTTCAATGACTTTAATAAAAAATCTATCATTTGGGTATCATTTTCTAGGTTTTTGAGTGTCAACGCAAATCATTAACTTTGTTATGTTAGGTCTTTTGTATCAACAATAGATAAACCATTATTTATGTGTATTCTATTAAGTTCATTGTAAGGTAATCATTAGACTCTCTTGGAAGGGATAGTTATGTGCCATCCTATAAACATTTTTGAATGAGTTAGAGATTGGAAAGAGTATGAGAGGGTCTATTTTGTGCATGAAAATGATCTACTCTAGTCCTTGACTGAACCTAGATAAGTGCTAGTCTTTGCGTGATTGGGTCTTTTGAGATTCTTCAGAGGGCTTTTTTCCTTGTTAAGGTAAATTAAAGGTTGTAGTTCAACATCATAGATATCAAATAACACATTTGAACATGGAGAAATATCAATATGATGTGTGAAAGCTCATTGGATAAGTACACCAAGAGAGTACTATACATTATATTTGAATTTGATGGCATCAACCAGTTGAAAGAAAATTAAAATCTATTTTCTATGCTTTTATTCCTTCCACTTGGTAATTTTAGACATCTATTCATCAAGACATATTTGTATCTATGTCCTGCTATTGAAAAACATAAGATAGTAGTAGTTAGAAGCCAATCAACTTTAGAATGTCCAAATTCTCCTTTGGAAAAGGTCTTTGGACCATCTATTCATAAGGAAATATTTGATGTATGTTCTTCTAGTGAAAAACTAAAGAGATGAGTAGTTACTAGCCACTAAGGTTTAGAATATGAAAATTGTCCTTTGGAAAAGGTCTTTGAAGCTTTCTTAGTGGTCTAGAGGTGAAAACTTAAACTAACCCCATCACCCCTGATCATAAGCGAGTTAAGGAAATCAAAGAATGGAGAGAAAGAGATAAGAGTGTAATCTTTATACTTTCTTCAACACTTAGAGACTCATGGAGCAATTGTGAGAATGTCTAGAAAGGGTCCATTAAGCTTTATCAAATATAAGATGAGACAAATCAAGGATGAGCTTAAGCTTAACAACCCCGCCAAATCATCAAATAGAATAAAAAATGATTTGACCTTCAAAGAACATTCTTTAACAAATTCATAGTGTGTCGTGGATTCAGTAGCTAATAAGCAAGACAGTTTAGTGAAGATGAAAATTTGAAAACTTTCACATGAACTAAATATGTGAGATACACTAATTTAGAATGCTCTAAAAACAAAGGAGACAGGATGCTAATTTCTATATAGCATAAACAAGTTTGCTAGAAATACTATTCGTATGGACTTGAGGTACAAGAGGTCTAGCCTTATCAAAAACCGAAGGAGCAAGGAGATTGAAACGCGTCATTGTTTATGATGCCTCCCATAATTCAAATTACAAATGTTGCATACAATTTTTGAATGTTTTTTCTTAGGGAAATCGGCGAACTAATAAAAACACTTTAACTACTTAACACCAAGTATGCTAGACTTGATACATATAGATGTATGAAGACCAATTAAGTAGCCCTAAGTATTTTGATAATTGTAGAATTCCAATCAAGGATAATGCGGATTATCATTATCATTAGATATATGTCAAATTACTTCTCAACATTTGAAGTGTCCAAAGGAAAATTAGAAAAAAAGAATCAAGTAAATATATAATAATCCCAAGTTTTTATGGAGAAAGACATGCATACAAAATACATGTATACACATACATATGCATACATACATACACACATATACACATGCACACACATATGAATACATACATGCACACATACACATATACACACACACATACAATCACATACACACATATACATACACATGCATAGACACACATACACATGCACACATATACACATATACACAAAATCACACATGTAAATACACACACAGGTACATATACATGCACATACACACATAGACATACATATATACACACACATACATACAGTCACATGCATACATACACACACATGCATAAAAAAGTATATGTGTACATACATACACACATACACACATATACACATACACACACATACATATATACATATATACAAATGCATATACACACATACACATAAACACACATACACATACACACATATACACATACACATACACACACATGTTATTTTTAGTGTCCATGTGAAAGGCCAAATGGCCGTCTGAAACTTTTGTATATGTTCTTTAATAAAACATATAGAGGCCTTGTCAACCATAGATTGTAAGTTTGATAGCATTTGGAAAACCTAAGAGATCTGTGTTCATGACTCCCTCTACATTATGTGTTCTGTCTATTTTTTAGTCTTTGTGTGGAGTACTATGTGTGGCATCTAGAGCTCGGTTTTCTATTTTGAGGGTATTGTCTTGGAGCTCTCGAGAAGAAGAGTCAATTATGGTGATTCATCATTGAACTATCTCACTGATATCAAAGAATTTTGAGGAAAAAGCTTTGCTCCTTTTGTGTGAGCAAAGCAAGTATCCGACTGCCCACCCAAGGTGGCGACTAAGGTGACAACTAAGGTGTCGACTAAGTTTGAGACCAATGCATACCTTGTCATCGGAGTCACTAAAATCACCATTGGCATAGTTGGCTATGCATGAGGGAGGACCTCAATGATCAAGGAAGACAGAGTTTCCTAGTACTTCCCGAGAGGTCACCCATCTCAGTTTGTTCCTCATGGAGCTCGCTTAAGGACAATCTCTTGCCACTAAGCTACACTCTTGTGGTGCTTGAGAAAGGGGAAAAACTAAGGTTCACATTACCTTGAACATATTTTCAGGCTCTCAAAGCTTCATTCTTTGCTTTCAAAGCTTGTTTTGAAGCATTTTTGGGGTGATTTTTGGATTCATTTTGGAGTACATTTGTGCATAGTTCTCATTACACAAGTTCAAGAACATCACAAAGATGGCTCTTTTGTACTTCTCCAACAATGAGTATCCATATTTGGGGTTGTTTTTTCACCCACACTAGTAAATCTATACATCCCTTGAAACACTTTCAATTGTGGTGGAAGCATCCACTACAAATTTATGCAAGTTTTTGAGCCTAAAGAATAGAGTTGATAAAGACTTGTAGGTGGTATTGGTTAGTGTTTGGGGTGTGAACTCAGCCTTCCAATGCCATTGTACTGCATATATTGAGCACATATACACTATGTATGTTTTTGTGGATACGACTTATGTACGTCCATGTGTCCATTGATATAGTGGTACATATTTTCATAAAGACTTTGATGTTGATAAAGAGGGTTGTGGTGAGGTTTTTGTAACTCAAAGACACCCAGATGTCGGGGTCTCTTTGATGATGCAGGTGGAAAACTTATCTAGCCTCGCCATAGGAGATGTATGATAGTTGTTCATAGGTGCTTCATAAGCCTAGTTGACACTAGGCTTATTGCTCTTTCCCAAGGGAAACTCTAGTTATTGCTGACACTAGGTTTTTCACTAGGTTTTTCTGACACTAGTTATTGCTCTTTCCCAAGGGAAACTCTACTAAAATGTTTCTAGATTTCAATTTTTTCAACTATATACTAGTTGGTTTTACTCCTTGGCACACCTATTCATGTGAGCACATACATTATCACATAATCCTTTTGGTTGGTCATTGCTATTCATTAATCCATTTTTCTAGGGAGACTCTGTTGAATTTTTCCACAAATTTGAGAGGCTATCGTTCTTTTAGCCTTAGTGGTGTTTGAACTATTCTAGCTCCATTATCATTCTAGTTAGTTCTCTATCATCATGGAATTAGAGCTCTCAGGCATGTCCAGTGGATCAAGGTCTAGTTCCAGTGCTCCTAGGATGAGCTACAACTTGCAGGGTAAAGACCATTCTGAGATCCAAACATTTGATGGCACAAAATTTTCTCTATGGAAGAATTAGATTAAAGATGTACTAATTACGAGGAGGCAATATAAGCCAATAAATGGAATCGCAAAGAATCCTACTAACATGGATGAAGATGATTAGGATGATTTGGTTGAAATGGCTAGGTCTACCATTTGATTGCTCCTCCCAGATAATGTTTACTTTAGAGTATTGGGCTGTGAAAATGCAGAGGAGCTTGTAAGAATTTATGCAACACATATGAAAAAGAAACAACATCAAATAAAGTGTATATGATGAGAAAGTTGTATGAGCTTCACATGAAGGACATAGATAGTTTTTCTGCTCATCTCAATGATTTTGATGCTATATTCTCTTAGTTATAGGCTCAAAAAATGGAGATGGATAATAAAATGAAAGCAATCTTGTTATTATGCACCTTATGATCATTATGGGATACATTTTGCACAATTATTGGCAATACTGCACCTAGTACTAAACTCGTCCATGATGACATATGTGGAGCACTCTTGAGTGAGGAGATTCCTAGGAAATCTATGGTTGGCAGTCAGAGAGGGGATGCAAATAATGTTTGTGATTCTTACCAAGGAAAGAATCAACAATGTGGTAGAAGCAAGAACAAGAAAAAAAAATTCAATGGAAAAAGAGTAGAAGTAAATCAAGGAAGAGGGATATTGAATACCATTATTTTCAAAAGAAGGGACACATCAAGAAAGAATACTTTGCATTAAAGAATGCTTAAAGTAAAGGATAGAATGTTGTTGGGCATGTTAAACAACTAGCTATACCATCTACTTCAACTATGAAGATTGAAGAAATCAATGCTCTTTCAGATGATGTTGATGTGTTCACTCTTGATAGTAATTTGTCTATTAAGGCTCTTATGGCTGATTCTCTTTCCCACATATGGTTGGTAGATTTTGGTGCTTCTTTCCATGTGACATGAGTGTGAAATTGTCGGGGTAAGAGATGTGGTTCTATAGTTCATTGATGGTTCAAAATCTACTATGCATAAAGTATGCCATGTACCTCAGTTATCATGTATTTGATGTTAATTGGTCAAATTGATGACCTTCATTACAAGGTGGCCCTCTATGCTCAGTCATTTTGCATATCAAAGGGAAATATAGTATTTGAAAAGGGAAGCAAAGCTAGTTCACTTTATCCTTTATTTATATCACAGAAAGAACACTTGTTAGCTATTACTAAACAACCTATGGCTTGTATATGGCATGGCTATCTAGGCCATACATCTTGTAGTGGAATGGAAAATATTTTTTTTTCTAGCTAGTTTCTTGTGTTATCTTTCTTGGAGTTTTCATTTTGTGAGCACTGTCAATATGGAAAGCAAACTAGGAATGTGCATAAAAAACACATTGAATCTCCAATTTAGCCTTTAGATCTCCTTCATACAGATGTTTGTGGTCCTATGCCCACAAGGTCATTAGGTGTTCTTGTTTACATTTTCACTTTCATAGATGATGCTACACACATATTGCTGATTTTAGGGCTGATTTGCATGCCTCATTTGAGATGTCTGATTTGGAGCATTTGCATCACTATTTGGGCATTCAGTCTATGCAAGTTGACGATGGAATGGCCTTGTGTCAAAAACAATATATTGCCATATTGTAGCGGTTTGGCCTTGAAGACTATAAGCCTATTGCCACTCCTATGGAGATGAGTTTATGATTGAGTCTTCATGATGTTGAAGATGCATTTGATGTTTTTCTCTACTAGTAGGTTGTTGGATGCTTGATTTACTTATGCATTACTCGGCCAGATATTCTGTTTGTTGCCTCACAGATGAGCAGGTTTATGCATTGCCTAGGTGTCAAGCATTGGAAGCCAGTTAAGTGCATCTTTCACTACTTGAGTGGTACCCGACTACTTGGATTTTTTTATCCCAAGGGGGATCACTATCGCCAAATTTGCATACTTTTTTTTTTTTACAGTGATTGGGTTGGTTGCTATGACACTCGTGTGTCCACTAGTGGCTTTTGCTTCATGCTTGGTAGCTCATGTATATCTTGATTGAGCAAGAAGAAGCTTACTGTGGCCACTTCCAGTTGTGAGGTTGAGTATAGGCTAGCTTTCACAGCGACTATTGAGTGTGTGTGCCTCAGATGGCTGATTTGGGTGTTGGTCAATCTTTTGCCACCAACATCTTCATTGAGAGTCAGAGCGCATTGGCAGTTGCGAGGACCCTGTGTTCCATGCTCGCACTAAGCACATTGAGGTGCATTATCATTATTTCAAGGAGAGGTTCTCTACTGGGGAGATCAGCTTGGCATATGTGCCAATGTAGAAGAACATTGTAGACCTTTTTACGAAGGCTCTGCCTAAGGAGAAGTTTGAAGCTTTCCATAAAGCTTTGGGCTTACTTCCTTTTGTGGATTGATTACACATAGCTTGGCAGTTCCTTATACATGAGTGCCAAGTCCTTGTTCACCACATCACTTCCAGGGGGAATTTGTTGATATATTTAGGTAGTGATGTGTGTGAACACTCTAGGACTGTCGAGGAACTTTTTTCCCTCTTAAGGAGGTTTTTTCCACCCGGCTACTTATCTTGTACATTCTAGTGGTAATACATTCAGTATTGTGTGTTGTGCACCAAGTTTCTTCTTCTTCCTTGTGCTGCTCGCATGCTTCCGTAGACGTCTAACTCCAACACAGAGGTTATATACTTTCTGGCAAAGAAATTATAGTTTGTAACCTAAAGAAGAGCTTATATGGAATTAAACAATCCCCTAGACAATGTTACCAAAATTTTGATGCTTTTATGAAGTCTCAAGGCTATTCCCAAATCCATAAGGATCATTGTCTCTACACAAAAAGATGCTCCAATGCCAACTTGATATGCTTGATACTTTATGCCGCTGATATGTTGATTGCTGGGAAGTCCTCTTATGACTTCTCAATTCTCAAAAAGAAGTTGAGTTAGAAATTTGATATGAGGGATTTGGGGGATGCCAAACATATTCTTTACCTACCCATTAGTCATGATAGGAGTAAAAAATGCATATACTTGTCTCAAAGTGAGTACATATCCAAAGTATTTCATATGTTCAATATGCACAGTGGAAAGGCATTGAGTACACCTTTACCGAGATATATGAAATTTATCAAGCATGACTACCCTAAATCAGATAAGGAAAAGTAATTTAGGACCAGGATTCCTTATTCATATGTTGTTGGTGTTCCCATGTGCGCTATGATAGCTACGAGACCATATATTTCATTTGTAGTGGGAGTTGTGAGCAGATATATGTCTAACCTTGGAAAGAAGCATTAGGAAGCGATCAAGATGATTTTGAGATATCTGAGTGGCACTAAGAACAAGTGTCTATGCTTGGTTAGAGGGAAGGTGCCCATTATTGGTTACATAAACTTTGATTATGTTGGTTGTGTAGACAATCAAAAGTCTACATCAAGGTACATTTTTTATTTTGTTGGAGGTGCTATCTCTTGGAGATCTCCTCTTCAAGCTCTTCCCACCACAGAAATAAAGTATTTTGTAGTGAGTGAGACATGTAAGGAAGCATTGTGGCTTTCTCTTCTTGCTTGTAATATGGGTCTACCTTAGCATGTACCTCGTTTGCTTAGTGATAGTCAGAGTAACATTGCTTCGACTAAGAATTCAGTCTATCATGCAAAGACCAAGCACATTGAGGTGAGGTAGCACTTCATTAGAGATTGCTTGGCCACTGAGTGCTTTATTCTTGAGAAGTTTCATACTCAAAATAATGTTGGAGATGCTTCGACTAAAGCTCTAGCATAAGATATCTTTCGACACTATTGTCACTTGATGGGGGTTACTTGATTCATAATCTTACATAGTTATTTGCATATTGTGTAACATCCCATTAGGTGGGAGGTATAGTTTGCATAATTACACTCATGTATTCTTTATCATTCTTGATTTTTCTCCCATGTTCACTTCGGCCATATTGGCCTTTAGTGGGAGATTGTTACCATAATTGCCCATGTGAAAGGCCAAATGGTCGTCGATCACTTTTGTATATGTTCTTTAATGAAACATATAGTGGCCTAGTCAACCACAAATTGTACATTTGACCACATTTGGAAAACCTAAGAAATATGAGTTTGTGTGTCCCTCTGGACTATGTTTCCTATGTATTCTATAGCCTCTATGCGAGTAGTTTGTTTGGCATGTGGAGCTTGGTTTTCTATTTTGAGGGTATCTTCCTTGAGCTCTTGAGAAGGACAGTGGACTGTGGTGCATCACCATTGAACTACTTAACCACATACACATATACACACACATACATTCACATGCATATATACACATGCATATACATACATACATACATACATACACACATGCATACACACACATATTCTTACACACACATATTCTTACACATGCATACATACACACACATACACATATACACACACATATACGTACACATACATACACATACACACACATACATACACTGACATAGACATGCATACACACATACACACACACATAGACACACACATACACATATACACACACAAATACACTCACACGCATACATAGACACGCATGCATATGCATACATATGTACACACATGCATACAAACATATACACATACACACATATACACATATGCATACACTCACATTCACACACATGAAGTCACATACACACATGCATACAAACATACATAGACACATACATGCATATACACACACATACACACACAAACACACTCACACGCATACATAGACACACATGCATATTCATACATATGTACACACATGCATATAAACATATACACATACACACATATACACATATGCATACACTCACATTCACACACATGAAGTCACATACACACATATACATACACATGTATACACATACACACACATACCCACACATATACATAAACACACAAACACACATACACATACACACACATAGAAACACACACACACATACAACTACATGCATACATACACACACATGCATACACACATATACACATACACATACACACACATATGCATACACATGCATACATGCACACATGGATACACACATATGCATACACATGAATACATGCACACATATACATACACACATACACATACACACACATGCATACACATACATACACCTGCATACACACACACACATACATGCACATACATACACATGCATACACACACATATACACACACATATACATACACACCCACACATAGACACACACGCACAAATAGACACACACACAAACATAGAGACACAAACATACACACACATGCATATGCATACACATGCATATGCATACACATGCATATGCATACACATGCATATGCATACACATGCATATGCATACACATGCATATGCATACACATGCATATGCATACACATGCATATGAATAAACAAGCATATGCATACACATGCATATGCATACACACACACATAGAGACACACACACACAGGTACACACATGCATAAACACACATACACACCTACATACACATACACACACGCATACACACACATACACACACATACACTCACATACACATATACATACACATGCATATAAACACATACACACATACACATATACATACAAACACATACACATACACATACACATACACATACACATACACATGCACATATATATGCAAACATACACACACAAATACACTCATGTATACATACAAAAACATGCTTACACATACATATGCATACATACATATAGACATGCATACACACACATACAAACATACAAATACACATACATACATACACATATACACACACATACACTCACATAAAAGTATATATACATACACATGTGTACACATAGATAAAATCACATATACATACACACATATATGCACACACATACAATCACATACACACATACACATACACACATGCATACACACATACACATGCATGCACATACACCAACATACATGCATACATATAGAGATGCCTACACATACACATATACATACACACATATACATGCAAACACATACACATATAAACACTCATACACATACATAACAAACACAAACTTTCACATACACTCATATACATATACATACATACACACACATGCACATATACTCCCGCACATACACACACATGCACATATACTCCCGCACATACACACACATATACTCACATATACATACACACATACATACATATAAGCATACATGCACATACACACACATGCACACACATACACACATACACATAAATGCATACATATATAGACACATACAATCCCATACACACATGCACACACATACACGTGCATACACACATACACATACATACAGACATATACACACATACATGTACATGGATACACACATACACATGCACATACACATACACATCATGCACACACAGACACACACACACACACACACACACACATATATATATATATATATATATATATATATATATATATATATATATATATATATATATATATATATATATATATATATATATATATATATAATCCTTTTTGTTCTATATGTACAAATGTGAAACTTACTCTCATAAAGAATCTTCTGAGAGGAAAAGTTCCGCCTGATTTCTTAAGGGCTTTCATGCATGTGTATGCAAAAATGCATGATGAACAATTCGATTTCACAATTGAGATGCTTACCCAAGACTGGACAAAGGTTCCTCTACCACTCCATTGCAAGAAGAGAGTTTTCTCCACATATCCATTTTTTCTTATTATAATTTATTATTTTTAATGATATTATAAGAAAAATGTTTTTATTCATTTTAATTTGTTTATTTTTAGGACACATATAACACCGCCAACTCATGAGATCAGAGCAAATCAACCTATGTAGACATGCATAGGTACCCTAGGGCTCGAGTGTGACATATCACATGATGGTAGTATAATATACATCAGGCATGGTTTGGAGTTTAAAACAATAATGAGATCTTTATGCGACTCCTACTTGCAGTTTGTTGACTTAAAATGAGCATAAGTATAAATTAAAAATCTAAATTTAAATATATATTCCATGATTTACTTATTTTACCTTTTTTCTATTGTAGTGAGTTCAATGAGAGAGACAAAAAGTATGTACTTAGTTCACTAGAGATAGAATTTGGGATTGGGTGGTCTCACAAGTGGTGTGTGAAAGAGATGTGGATACTTATGAGACATTGTCCGTAACACATAGCATGCATTGCTTTCATTTGTTATATATATATATATATATATATATATATATATATATATATATGTGTGTGTGTGTGTATATATATATATATGTGTGTGTGTGTATGTGTGTGTGTGTGGGTATATATATATATATATATATATATATATATATATATATATATATATATATATGAGTGTGTGTGTAGATTCAAAAATATCATTTAGAGAAGGACCAATATCATGCACAGAAGAAACATTGCATGTAGTCCTCTTCTTATCATTGTATATTTTGATTTAAATGACCTCATCTTCAAGTAAAGATGCATCACTTACATTCATCACAAATCATTAGCTACTCAAATCAACATGGACTATAATACATACATAGATACATACACCATGCGGATACACATACATATATATAGTTCTAGGTATACAGACACACACATACACACACACACACACATATATATGTATATATATATATATATATATATATATATATATATATATATATATATATATATATATATATATATATATATATATATATATATATGTGTGTGTGTGTGTGTGTGTGTGTGTGTGTGTGTGTGTGTGTGTGTGTGTGCGTGTCTAGGTTCAAGAATATCATTCAAAGAAGGACCAATATCATGGAGAGAAGAAACATTGCATCTAATCCTCTTCTTATCATTGTATATGTTGATTTCAATAACCTCCTCTTCAAGTTCAGATGCATCACCTACATTGAACACAAATCATTGACTACTCGAATCAATGAGGACCATATAATCATAAAACCTTAACATAAGAGTAAATATAAAAGGATGCTAGGTATAAATATATACAATAAAAGTGTATAAAGATATACTTATTTGCAAATGTAGTATGCTCCAATGTGGATTTCATTGTGCATTTATTTGAGAAAGGATTCCATCACTTGCTAGAGAGATGAATCTCCTCCTGACCCTATGACTTTCTATATATAGCTATTCAAAATAATAAGGACCATTATACACATGTAGATACACATGTAGATAAAAATACACATCACACACATGCATACATACACACATGTAAACATATACATGCATACATACTTGAAACACACATGCATATATCATGCAAGAAACTAACATTATAAACACCACATGCTAAAGAGATGATTCTCCTCCCAACCATATTCCTCTATATATATCTCTCTCCAAGGGGATGCCTTCTTGGCAGGTGGCCAACCATCCATGTGGTATCCATGCAACTACATGTGCATCGAGTGTCCTAGTTAATTGGAGTTAGCTCAAGTGGATGCATCTAGAAGGTTCTAGATCTCTTTGGGCAAAATGTATCTCGCCATGCACCCCATGGGGGTTGCCCCAAGACCTCCTCCTTCACATCCTTGAGTCGTAACCACTAGGCTAAGTGGATAACTTGATTACAGGAGCACATGACCTTATACTTAAGTCTAGTCTCAAGATCTTTGGTCATATCCAAGAGGTACCAAACAGTGTCTGATTTTAGCTTTGTCTGAATGGATCAGACACTTAGATCATAGAATTAGTTTATTACACTCTTCCCCCTTTGAATACATTGTCTTCCTTGAAAATATAGCTATATAAATATTTTAGGAAACCCCTAAGCATCATGTTCTAAAATTGGAAGAACATGTGTCATCTCTATGGTGGGATCCTTGCCCAATTGATTCAAAACACCATCTTGCTTTGCACTTTGATAAATTGATCCAAGTACAAAGTAGTTAATGAATAATAAGGGAGGATCTAAAAATATCCCTTGCCAATTCATTGTTTTACTAGGTGAGATATGGGCACGAACATGTGAAATGGGCAGATTCCAATTACTAGTCCATTTTTGGGCATGCTTGGTGCATGGAATCAGTAATGTAGGTGGGATTTCTATCCCTATCAAAACTTTGAGACCTCTTGATTCATTTGAGTTTGATTTAGAAAACTAGTATTATGATTGTTCCAAACATGTAACTTGGATTTTTGTGCTATGTTTCACTCTCAACCAACACTTACTTGATTTTTGAACCTGATTGAAGGAATAATTTGTCCTAATGTGCTTGAAAATCCTATGTAAAATGTAGGTTTCATTTACTTTTGATGAACCATACTGTAACTTGACCAAGACAAATCCAAAATGAAAAATGTCCAACTTAGGAAACTTTTCTCAAAGACTTTAGCTAAAAGTTCTTGGCAATTATCAATCTAGTGAGCAATTCCCAACATCTCTATTCTAGAGTGTACGAAATTCTAGAAGTTCATTTGAGTTATGTTAGATAATCGGAAGCAAACTCAAATGAATAATTCAACTTATATTTAGTAGCTTTTGAAGATTAAATGGGTTCCTATAGAGAACATCTATCTAGAATGTTCAAGTTAGCTATATGGTCCCAACTTATTAAACCTAGACTTTTGTGAAAAGGAGAAGATACCATATCTGAGTCAAATCCAAAAGATGTGGAAACCGAAAAGGAAGACCTAAAACTTTGTGCAGCCAATTCAAACTTCTAAGATACTTACTCCAAATCAAAATCTAGTTGACTAAAGACTTTGAACTTTTCAAATATGTTGATGGGATCTTGTCAATGCACATATGCAGAGGATAGTATAGAAATGAGATCTCATAGAAGCATAAATAGAATAGAAACAAACAAGAGACGTGACACTAGATTGGGTACAATCTCCCCCCCACATATTGTGATGGAGGAGTCTATCAGAGCATGTGTATTTATAGGTATTTTTTCATTACGTCTTGAATAGAAGATATATGATGGTAGCACATCGAAAAGTGTGCATTTATAAAAATCTGCTTTATTTACAAAGTCATCTCTTTTCAAGTGATCTACAATTTCTACAAAAAAGTCACTTTCTAAAGTGATCTATTATTTTTACAAAAATTAAATAAAATACTATCTTCTAAATATCTTAAAAAATATATGAATAAGTCCACGTGTGTTTACACCCTTATCAGTCTTCACCTGCTAAATTAAAACACAAATCACATTAAAGCCCTCAACACATTAAAATCAATATAACATTCCATTAGTCCATAAAGTATAAATGCCTCCACTTGACAAGAAACTTACATCAGTTGATAAGAATAAAATAGACATGTATGGCCAATCACATGTCCCATCACTGAACAATCATAAACATGTTCCACATAAAAACACATGCATGGAATTGGAAAACTGGAATTTAAAGTGTTTGTGAATGATGTGCAGAAATCAAATGATCATAGTGTGGAGTTAGTGATGTTTCATGAATCCATTGAGATTCTTCAAGTGAGTGATTTTTATATTTAACTTAAAAAATATGATATTGGTTACATGTGCATGTAGTAGTAACATCATAGACAAGTATTTTCTCTGGAATTAAAATTCAGCATCCTCTTCCAATAAAAGGAGGATCATCTTAAATAGGAGTGAGTGGTAAAGTTATTTTAAAATATTTCAATAAACTAATATGAAAAGAATAATCTGTATTCCAATGAGAAGGTATGTCTAATCTAAAAACATTCTCATGGTCCATAATAACATGGTGCAATTTTAACTTTAGGATGTTGTGAAATACTTTTCAAATGTCTTTTAATTATTCGTAACCATACCAATTCATTTTCATTAAATTGTTTAGCTACTCGTTTCTTATTAACATTACGCATGTAACATTCTTGACTCTTCTTAATGTGCTCATGAACCTCATGAAGTATAGAAATATGATCTTCTGCAAAAGAATCAGCCATAGCTATATCATTTTGAGTGAGAGTCATGGGAGTAGGAAGCTTTTTAACATAAACAATTTCATATGATGCATGTCCAATAGTCGAATAATATAGAAAGGTCCATAATAACATGGTGCAATTTTAACTTTAGGATGTTGTGAAATACTTTTCAAATGTCTTTTAATTATTCGTAACCATACCAATTCATTTTCATTAAATTGTTTAGCTACTCGTTTCTTATTAACATTACGCATGTAACATTCTTGACTCTTCTTAATGTGCTCATGAACCTCATGAAGTATAGAAATATGATCTTATGCAAAAGAATCAGCCATAGCTATATCATTTTGAGTGAGAGTCATGGGAGTAGGAAGCTTTTTAACATAAACAATTTCATATGATGCATGTCCAATAGTGGTATGTGTTGTGTTATTATACGCAAACTATAGTAAAGGAATTTTCTCATCCCAATTGATTGGATTATCTAAAGAATAAAAATGTAATAAATCTAAAATAGCACTATTCCTAGCTTCACTTTGCCCATTACTTTCAGGATGAAAAGCAGAGCCAAAGTCTATTTATAGGTTTTTTTTTTCATTATGTCATGAATAGAAGATACATGAGGGCGGCACATCAAAGCATGTTGCTCTAGCACAATGGTAGGTACCATGTTAAGAAGCTCCACCTCCTTAATGTCAATATGCAGAACAGATAGGAGTGATATGAAGATCATGAATGCAAGAAGTAGTGAGAGTGAAGGTGAGAAGCATGAAGATGCACACACACATACACACACACAAGGAAGAGACAAGCAAGACACAATGGAAGGTAGAAAATAAATTTTATTAGTTAAGGACACTATTGCAAGCTCAATATATCTCTAACTTCTTCTCAACTTATACAAGATCACCTCAAAAATGAGCTCTGTAGCTCTTTTTATAGATTCTAGCCTAGTTTTGACTGGTTTCACATCTAATAACCGGCATAGTTAAAAAATAGGTTCTAAGGGTTGTTTGAGGGCCCAAACGATATCTAAAACTTACCAAAATTGGTATGCTCATTCTACCTAAGCTCCTCAAGCTTGCGGACTCCTAGACTTGCACAAAATTGAGCTACTAATTACAAGAGTGGGTCTTTTGTGATACATATATTACAAAAGTGGTCAAAATCACTATTTGGAGTTTTGAGAAAGTAATATGAAGTATATTTCTTTGAAAAAAATGACTACTTGGCTCCCCAGGAATCTTTGTAGCCCACCTCTACATGCTTCCTCTACATCTATGCCTTTGGTTGTTGCCAACACCCCCCTCCCTCTCGCGTCTGTCGTCCCCAGCATACCATTGTTGTGGGGTTTGCATAATGTAGTTTTGCAAGAGGTCTTGTGCAAGGGTGTGCTAAGTGATGCGAATGCCTCGTGTGAGATTAGCTTCGAGTTTTTCCCAGTCTACCACCTAAGGTTCATGGGGAGGTGGAAGCCGGTAGTGTGTTGAATATACAAGTTGCTCACAAGCGAATAATTGAAGTAGATAGGTAGGTCAACTTATGAAGACCTTGGAATGCTATTCCCAAAAGCCCATCATGAACATCTCTTCAAAAGTCATCTTATAACCTGCAGGTAAATACTTTACGTAGCAGTGCCATGCGTAGCATACCCGGAGTGATGGCATAGTGCTCATGTCGTATGTGAGGTCTTGGTTTCCATGCTCAAAGCCCAGGGTATTGACTTATGGTGTCTTGATGCAATGAAAGATCTTGAAAACCGTTTGCATCATATCAAAGATTTTAATATTCATATATGGGATGATGTCGTCCATGCGGTGTAAGCGGGGAAGCCAGTGGTGGATGGTCGTCGTCATATATGAAACAGTTGGAGGGCCACGTGGTGGTGCTAGATAGGGGTAGTTTAGCCAATCCTGGCATTGCTTGTTATTTTGAACCTTGATCGCAAATGCCTTCCATGCATGGCGTTGGGGCATCGGACCCCAACATAGATTGTACTTCAGGTGTAGCAGTGCTTTTCTCCCAGTGTGCATCACTTCCAGATATTCTTGTGGCAGCTCCAAGCGCCAATTTGGCCAAAAGATCTTTCCTTTCTTTGCTTTAGGAGGCAGTTCTTTGGGCTCAAATTGTGTAGTGTGAGTTGGTTTCTTCCCCGTTTCTTTTTCAATAGCTAATTGGTACTCTGCCATGTATAGAAAGTATGGTTTGTACTGGAGCTCATTAATGGAGATATACCTGTAGGATGCTAGTTGAGAAAAATAGGGTGATTATAATATTCATTCCTCGATCATGGCCATGGCATGTAGTTGTGCTTCGACACGTGCATAGTGAGTCTTACCAAGTTCTTCCATTGGCTTTAGCCATGCGAGAATCGGAAGTTAAAATGTGTCTTTCTCTTTTGTTGTGACACATCCACCTGGGATTGGTTATGATTCATATGCCTCTTTCTATGTGTCCTCCACTGGGATAGAAATAGTTTCTTCTTTAGCAGGAATCTCTGGTGGGGAATCTGACCTTGGGGGTTCTGAGCGAGCTACCACCTAAGCTTTAAGATCAAGGACACAGGCCCATAAAGTAGTGAGTTCATCTAGGATTTTTGGGGGTGTGATTTCAAGGACTGGTGGGGGCTGTGCAAGTGCCTTCAGTAGTAAGGCTTTGTGATCTGCCTGTAGTTTTTTATATTCTTCGTTGATTTTTTTTGTAGTCCTCAAGTAATTGTGTGTGATCTTCCAATAATACTTGGATCATTTCAGAGGGGACTACTTTGAATCTACTTGGACTTAATTTTTTGTCAGGTCGATCCATCACAGCTTCAAAGTTCTCATGATTTTGCTCTTGTAGCATTTGGTTCTCTTCTTTTGCGATTGTGAGGTGGCATCTTAATAGTACCAATGTAGTGTCAATGGTGGGTGATAATAACAATGGAGTGGTGTGTGAGGAAGATGCTAGTGTGGGTGTAGATGCAGGGGGAAAGGGAAAGGGGAATGGGAGGGTGGATGCAGTGGTGACCATATAAAATTGTGATGTGCCGATATGTGTTGGTGAAATGGTGGATGTGAGTGGTGATGCAATAGGTGGTGAGATGTCCATGTCACTGGACATGGCACATGGCATCTAGTGTATATAACCTGTTGAGTGCCACGAATGGTTTGAAGTAGAGGAGAAGGCAAAGGTGATATAGTAGGGATGGGAGGGGATACTGGTGAGAAGTTCATCGATGGACGGAAAGGGAAAATAGGTATTGGAGGGAGAGGGAAGGAAGGAACGGATGGGTTGAGGAACGAATTAATTGGGGTGGGGAGAATTAGTTTTGATGTACTAGGGGTAAAGGTTTCGGATATTGCTTCGATGACTAGAGGTGCTATGGCTTGTGCTATAGCACTTACATTGAATGAGGATACTAGAGGTGATCTAGGATGTACAGGGGAAGTTGAATGTATGGGAGGAGGGGTGTCGGTGGAAGTGGAGGTGATTTCGATGGGGGTGGCATGTATGGAGGTTGCTAGTCGGGGCAGGGAGTCGATGATGATTGTAGCTTCTGCCATAGGTGATTTGGGTAGGTGTTTAGGTATCAATCGTGCTTCTTTTGACTACCTAGAGGATCGGCCTTCTATAGGCACACGGTTGTATTGGTCTGGTTCGGACATTAGACGGATTCGTTGATGGTCAAATTGTGGTAAAGGTTTCCACTTCAAAAAGTGAAGTGCCTCAGCAGTTCCCATTGACTTGACTAGTTCCTTAAAACCTTGATTAAAGGATTCCTCAAATCCTCCACTAGCGAGTTCTTACTCTAGTATTTCTTGACTTTGTTCTTTGGATAATTGTTAGTGTGCCCACACGGCTTGCATATTCCGATATAGTTTCTGAAGGCCAATGTATAGGCAGCAACTTTTATGTGTCATCTTTGTGTGTGCTCGTATCTCCTTGAGCTTCCATTTGTTGTTGCTATTGTTCCTGTTGGTCATCTTCTTGTGAGTCAAGACTAGTTTGACTAGCTTTATCATCACCATCTTCGTGATTAGTCACTATCCTATCTCCAGTATCTGAGCTGGACACTACATGTTCTTGTGGGTGGCCAGGGGGTGTAGCAGGATAGCTTGGATGCTCGTATTCTTGAGAGAAAAATTGCCCTTCTAAAAATTGAAATTCACTTGGAAATGCATCATGCATTTTGAAATCAAATGTATTGTTAGTTGGCTCTGCCTTGAGATTAGGTATGGGAAAGGTAAAAGCATCTGCACTGATGGAGGTGGGAATCTCTCCGACTTCAGTAGTAGCGGGTTGAGTGGAGGCCTCTGGAGGAGTCACTGCGTTGGTAGTGCCTTCGGTTATGACAAGGCATGAGAGTCGAATGTGTATCGATTGTATAGGTGCAGGAGGTTCCATTGGAGATTGTTGAGGGGATGGTTGTGGTGAGGTCGACTCCGTGACTTCTAGGCATGGAATTGAACCCCTCATGCGTTTTCTTGCTCTACTTTTTCTTGACTTGCATGCCTTCTTGGTGGTTCCCTTAAATCTTTTCAATTCCTCACTGGTCATGACACGTTCCATGGGTAAGTTGTAGGCCAAACACATGTAAACTATTCTAGTGAGTTCACAACATCCATGGATGATGTGCTTTCATTCCCATCTATGTTGTGCTAAGTATAGCTCATCTATAATTGAGTTGGCAAGATCAATAGTTTGTGGTCATGTGCTTTCTAGATACAATCCAAACCAAATGCACAATGGCTTTGATAGTTCTGGTGTGATGACCGAGATATCAGTCCACTTCAAAACATCACCTCTTTTCATGGGCTCAAGGATGAGCCTTTCTCTTTTGGTTGGCGTGTGAGTCCCATGGATCTTAAGTGCAGTTCAAATGAGGTCCTTCGATAGATATAACTTCTGATAGGGTGGATCATTTACTAGAGAGGGCAAGATGAAAGTTCTTGGTAATTCTTTCCTCTCAGGGGCTTCAAGAGTGGTTACCAAATAGTAGCATCAATAGAAATCAGGTTTTGGTAAAGGGTCTCTAAAGTACTTGGTGAATCCAGCCCTAGCCCAAATGTGTCATAACTCCTCTTAATTCTGAAGCTCTTCAAATTCATGTGAGAAAAATTGATATCTGCCCCACTTGTTACCATCAAAACAAAGCATGGCATCATAGATAAAGTTTGTATCCGCTAAGGGTCCTGCTAGACCTTGGAACTAGTGTGAGTTGCTATGAAATTTTTTAGTGCGTCCCATAGGAGGATCATCTATGGGCATCGTTCCCGTGAATCCTTGAAATTCTAGTGGTTGTGATGTAGGATAAGATTCAGCTAACAGATTACCAAAATTGACCACTAGCGCACTAGGGCAAGCCTCGGAAGTTCCTTCACCTTGCATGATATTTTGAAGTGAGTGCTTTGGTGATCTGCTACAAAAGGATAACACATTAGCATGGAGATTAATTATGATCGCAATAAAGTGAGACTGCAATCCATTTCAATAGTTGATGTGTAACCCGTGTAGCCTTGTGTTGTGGGGTGGTTTATGAAGTGATTTCTTATAAGCTAATGCAGGTCACTAGACACCTATGTGCTTTAGATATTGCATTTATTGCTTGATGAGATTTGATTACAAGTGATGGTGTGTTAGTGTGGGTGAAATTGTACAAGGTTTAGTCGTGAGTGAATTATTGCAAGGATAAGGGTTATTCATGATGGGTGTTATATTATACAAAAGATTGTGTTGAGGCTTCTGAACATGTTTTGACATCCATTTCTGAAGAGCTGGTGGGTGGGTTGTATTCTTTGGATGAGGTACAAAAGGTGAATCCGATAGCAGTGGTATCGATGGGTGGGGTGATGTCAAAGGGATGTATATTACATGGCTTGGGTTTTGAGCTAGAATACAATTCTTGGGTACCCAAATTTGTGTGGGATTGGGACGGTTGGTTAAGTACTTCTTTGCAATCCAAACCTATCTGGTCCTCGTCCATGGAGCAGAAGGTCGAGGGTAGGTGGGATAATGACTCTGCTTGGACTTCTTCTTGTCAGTGTCTGTGTTGTTGAAAATAGTTGGTACTTTCTGACCTTTTGGCACCCATACTTGCTTTGTGCCCCTTGTCTTAATATGCTGATAATGCTTCCACCTATGTGTCATCTCGTATGGTCATTGATTTGGGTTCCTTAGTTGTGGCTGACGTCTTGAAGGTCGTGGTTGCGAGGTCTAGTTGACACTCTACTTTGGAAAAGAAGAGAGCTCCAACTCTTGCGTGACCTACCCATCAAGAAGTGAGACATTCTATACAACAGATCTAGGATGGTCCACAGGAAGTGTGGACACAGAAGGCTATCCTACCCATCTGTCTGCTGATGTAGTCCACCTAACCACTGATGTAATCCCCTTCTTGTGCAAAGGAAGACCAGGGAAGATCTCCTGGCATCCTCTTGACTGGCAACTATCCATCGCCAAGCTCTCATGGATTGAATTTGGATGGAGTGTGCTTATCTAATGGATTCTTCCAAAAATCTTTCAATCCTCTTTCGCATTCATTCCATATGGTCTTGGGTTACATTCCTTAGGTGTAGTATTGTCAGGGAAGTCAAGCAGTATCACTTGCTATTGGTCTAAGGCCATGAGCTATAGGGAGCCTTGTCTAAGATTTAGGTCCAGTGAGTGATTGTATAACCAATCTTGGCCAAGGATTAACGATTCTATCAGGTCATCATCATGGCACACTACGAGTTTCACAGTCATGGTCTCTTTTTGTATGAGGATAGGAAGGTCCACCTCAACCATGCAAGGGGTTTCCATGCCTATGCAGTATGCCTTGATCGGTCGCATTTCTAATCCTGAATCCTTATAGTGAGACCACCTAATCGCACTAGTCACAACACCTGAATCAATTAAAGCCCTAAGCTCCTAGTGGGTGTTGCCTTGTTTTAGCATAACTGTAATGAAGGGTCTCCTATCCATTATGCTAGGATGAGTAGTTGAATTTTTTTGACACATGGCCATGGGATATCTTGGTGTTTCCTCATGATAGTTATAATGTTCTCTCCCTAATCCTCGTCTTCTTAATTTCATGTGTTTAATGCGTTCTAGAGCTTCTGCTTGAGCTTCCTCACGTACTTTCTTTTCTTCTGCCTTACGGTTCTTTGCCAATGTGAGTTGTCTAAGCATATCCTTAATAAGAGGTTCCTGATAAAGCTTGACTCTACAACCACTAATGTAATTAGGCATTATCTCTCCTTCTAGTGTGGCTAATTGTACTGCTCCACTTGTTGAGAGTCTGTTAATAATTATAGGTCCATAACCATGTTTCTCTAACTTCCATGCATGCTATTTTAGCATACACACTAGGACTAAATGACTTTCTTTTAAGTCTTTAACTTTCACATGTGCATCAAAATAGGCTTTCTGTTGCTTCTTTGTTGCATATATCCCTACTGTCGCTTTCAGCTTGGTTTGTACTAATCATTCCTAGTCCATTATCCTTGATGATAATTCATGGTCGGTCCACTAATATTCTTGTGCAACCTTAAGGGTGGGTATCAAAAAGTCAAAAGGCAGCACAATGTTTTGACCAAAAACCATCTAAAAGGGAGTTGCATTGAGTACAGTCTTGTAGGCCACTCGATATGCCCAAACAGCATGATGTAATTGTTTGTTGTTTACAAGTTTTGTCAATACAATACAAAGGATCTTGTTAGTACTTTATGTTTGACCATTGGCCTGGGGATGATATGGTGTGGATTTCTTGTGAATCACCATAAAATCCTATAACAAATATTCAATGAAGTGGTTTAGAAAGTGAGTTCCCGGATCGCTCACCAACTCTATAGGCAATCCATATCTTGTAAAGACATTTTCAGATAAGAATTTTGCCATCATGTGTGCATCATTCTTTTTTGTGGCCTTGGCCTCTACCCCTTTGGTACGATAGTCTATCGCCACTATTATGTATTCTGCATGAGTACCTTTAGCAGGGGGGTTAATGGGTCCTACAAAGTCTATACCCCACTTAGATAATGTACATCCTCCCATCATGGGTTTGACTGGCATTTCATCTCTGCAAGTAGGAAACTGCATTCTCTGGCAGACATCACATCTCTTAACATAGGTATGTGCATCCATGTGAAGAGTGGGTCACCATAATCCTCCAAATACTATGGCTTTGATTATCTTGTCAGGTCCAAAATGACCTCTTGCAACACCTTGGTGTGCAGTCTCTGATACACTCAAATAATCACTTTCATGAACACATTTTCTTAGGTATCCATCTCTTCCTCATTTATATAGGTTATCACCAATAAGAGAGTAGTCATGAGCTTCCTACTCTAGAATTTGTTGTCGTGCTAAGTCATTCCTTGAGGGAATGTTTTTGTCCTCAAGTATGTCTTTATTGGTTCACTCCATTCTGGTGTGAGAGACGCATGATACAGAGCGGCATGTTCCACTAGGGGTTTTTCACAACAGACAGGACATTCTTTACATAGCCTATAGACATCTGCTTCCATCGAAGGCCAATACACTCCTAGTCTATGGAGAGTCTACAATGTGCAATGTTTAGAATGATGTTACTTCAATGCACCTTCCTATGCTAATTGCAACCAATTCTCGTGTTTTGATTCATCTACACAAAAAGCAAGAATTTTTTTATTATCTTGTTTGTATATGCTTCCTGCTAGTATCTGATATTTTTAGGATTCGGTAATTTCTCCTTCTCATATCCTAATCCTAGGATTCTTGGGTCCAAATGTGAGAATAGGAACGATGGGTTTGTCCCATTCAGGTACTACAAAGAGGTATGCATCTGGTACTTGATCCGCTCTTCCTTAGGGGCTTCTCCTGTAGTTAATCAAGAAATGTGGTTGGCTCTAAGGTGGGTCCTTCCCTTTCTGACTACTACTTCAAAGTCGCATTCCATTAGTAATAGAAACCAATGTATCACTTGTCCGGTATTACAAGGCTTATTGACTAAATATAACAATGCCTGATGATCCGTGAAAAACTTGAACTTATTTGACAATAAGTAATGCCTAAATTTCTTTACTGCATAAATTAGGAAGTCCTTCATGCTCTATTGTGGTGTAATTCCTTTCGATTGGATTTAACTCTCTACTTGTGTAGGCTATGGGAAGATCCATATTACCTTCATTTTGTAGGTCATGTCAACACACATCCTATGGCATAGTTGGATGCATCCACATGTACATGGAATGGGTTACTCCAATATGGTGTTGTGAATATGGGTGTTGAACACAAGTGTCTTTTAAGTTCATTGAATGAATTCTCACATTCATCCGCCCATTCAAACTTGGTCAAAAGAGAGTACAGAGGCTTTGCTATGATAGCGTACATGTGTATAAATTGTCCATAATAACCACGATGACCCATGAAAGCATGTACCTCCTTTACATTTTTCGGCCTAGGTAGGTCTGCAATTAATTTCACCTTCTCTTCGTCCGTAGATATGCCGTTCTTTGACACAATGTGTCCTAGAATTTTACCTTGCTTGACCATGAAAACACACTTTTCTGGGTTCAAGAAAACCTGATATTCTCGACATTTATCAAATACTTGCCTTAATTCAGGGATGTGGGTTTGTCTCATGTTAGAGTGAGCACATATGTCATCCACATAAACTTCCAAATTCTTGTGCAAGAATTCCATGAAAACAATGGTACATTAGTGGTTGAAAAGTGGTGGGTGCATTTGTGAGCCCAAATGGCATTACTCCAAATGCAAATATGCCCCACTCTGTGGCAAAGGGCATCTTGTGTTGATCTTCAAGAGCAATGACTACTTAATTATAGCTTGAGAATCCATCAAGAAAGCTATAAACTTCCTTGCCCACAACTCTTTCCAATAAGTGCTCGGTGATAGGAAGAGGATAATTGTCTCTAATCTTGGCGGCATTAACTTTTTTAAGGTTAATACGCACACACAATTTTCCATTCTTCTTGGGCACAACCACAATGCGGGATACCCATTTGCTATGCTCAATTTCAGAAATGAATCGTGCTTCTATCAATCGATCTATCTCCTCTTTAATTTTGGCAGCATAGTTATCATTATATGTGTGTGGTTTCTGCTTTGTAGGTTTGGCTTCTAGAGCCATAGGGATTCTATGGGAGCATATATCTGGTTCTACTCCTTTAAAGTCTTTGTAACTCCAAGCAAACACATCTCTATATTCTCGCGGTAGGGTAGTTAACTCTTCTTCTTCTTCATTCGTTAAGTCATGCCCTATGTATGTGCACTTTTCTTCTCCTTCTTCTATTGTAACTATGATTTTCTTAGTTTTCTCTCGGTTATCATAGACTTCTTCAATGCTTGCTTCTCTTTTAGGCATTCGTACCATGATTCTTCTATCTTCTATTTTATACTTTTTGAAGTTCTCCGGTACTTCTATGAGTGGTTCTTCTTCTTCTTTTGTCTGGGGTGATTTTTTTCTATTCTTTTGCTTATTTTTTGTATCTTTTATTAGTGACTCGGGTTGTTCGGTTTGATTTTCATTGTCCATTTCAAGTGTTTTGGCTTCTAAAAAGTAAAGATATTCCTCTTCTTTCAAGCAGAAGGGTTCCATGATAATGGATTCTAGATCCTCATCGCTTGTATCGTTTGATTCTTAAGTCAATTCCATGCATTCTTCTAGGATGGGCTCTTCCTCTAGGGGTTCTACCATAAAGATTGAAATATCATATATGTCCTCATCACAGTGAGCGGTCCATTGTTCTTCATTCATTGCTATATCCATCGTGGCTAAGATCTCTGCCCAACCATGAGGCTCAAATTCCTCATTTGGAAACACTATCGGTGCATAAGCGCGATCTTGAAGATTTCGTGTATGTCCTTCCGAACCTAGAGTTCTGGCATCTAATCATCCTTCTTCTTGCTTGGCTACGTTACACATCCATAAATTAGTGTCCTCATGCAACCATGATGGGTTTGATTCTAATGAATGCACAGACTTTGTTTAATCTAGTGTCTTATGGGTTGTATTCCATTGTATTGGGGGTACGTTTCGATGGGAATCATCTTTGAGATTAACTTTGGTGGTTACTCCTAAATGTTGCAAGTACAAGGAATTAGTTCCCCAATCTTGTACAATTTGCAAGTGATGCATGAATGGTTTTCCTAAAATCATCTCATAAGCATGATTTTTCCCAAAATCGCAAATGTCAAAAGTGTGCTCAAATTCTACACCACAAGTGGTGAGAGATATCCCTTCTAGTACTGATCACTTCTCTATATGTCCATCAGCCATTTGTAGCTTCATCCTGGTGGGTCTTAGTGCTAGCTTGCCCCAACGTTTCCATGAAGCAATGGTAGCTATGGCTACTCTCGCTCTCAAATCTAAGATGGCTTTGGTGGTATAGCCATGATGGGTTATTGGAAGATAGGTATTACCTTCCTCTCCCTCACTCATCTCTCCAATTCTTTCCATGGGTATTTTTGGTATCTTCTTATGTGCACCTTTCTGAGAGTTAGTGGAAGTGGTCGCGGGGAATTGGTTTCCTACGTGCCTCCACAACTCTGGCTTAATTTTCAGCAATTCTTCTAGAGTGAGATGACACTACACTTTAGTGTTCTTTATCATATCAATATTCCTAGGGATGATTGATTCTTCATTTCTCACTATTACAATGGGAGCTCTCATACTGGTAGCCATGGCTTCCCAAGGTCCTGTGAACTAGGGCAACTCTTGCAAGGAATTAGATTCAAACTCTGTTTGTTCACTAAGATTCTCTTCCTCTACATCGTCATAGATAGAGGGTATGTCTTGGGGAAATAGTTCCTGCAAGTCATCCATCTCTTGAATAGGGGGATTGTTTTCTTGCTCTCATCTCCACTTCTCTTCTTGGATTTCTCTTAGAGACCCTTGGGAGTACTTATGTATGGAGGAAAGATCTTCTTCACACATCGTGTTTGGCACTTGAGACAGTGATGGTACATTACCTTCCTGTGTCTCTGGAGCAATAAGGTCCTTTTGCAGATTCCTATTCTCGTTGCTACCAATAAATATTCTAGCCTCTTCAATAATCCTTGAAAGTTTAACTCTGGTTTGGCTATGTTGCTCCAATTAATGTATCAAGAGGCTTTGAACATGGTTTGCATTAATTCGACCATCTTCATGCAAAGTTTTGTTTTCTCAATTTCTAAGTCAGCCCTTGGATAGTTCTTACTCAATTCAGCTACCTGGGGTCCTTCTCTTAGCCTTGCCTGGTATGCTTAAAACATCATGTCTAGGTTTTTAGGTATGGGTTTGGCTAAAATTGTTCGTGGTCTCTAAGCTAGGTTCTCCTGATTCGACTCTTGCAAAGTTAACTCTAGGATTTTAGCTATAGTTTCCTTTAGCCTTCCTTCCAGCTCATTTATCTTTTTACTCCACTTTTGCTTGATTCTCTCTCATGAGTCCTTCCAAGATTTTGTCTTTCTACTGCTAGATTCTCCAACTTCACTAGTCTCTCTTTTCTGGATTAGATTGTTGATTTTGCAACAGTGCTTGGGCTCTTGTTATAGCTGTGAAGAGATGGATAGGTATGTGCTTGAAGATGAAGAGGTGTTGCAAAATCCTTGATCTACACCAGCCAAATGAACTCCAGGAGTATGTGGTGGGCCCTTTTAGCTTGCCAATGGATGTATTAGACACCCTATGTAGCTTGGAAGATCACTCACAAAAAGATAGATCAAAACAGATAAGTTGGAGTTAGCTCAGAGGTGAAGAACTTGCTATTTTTGGTTCATACACCTGTCCAGTGTTTTGCATAATTCTCTGAGCACAGCAGCAATCAGCTTAAATCCTCTTGGGGAAGTCTAGTAAACTTAAAGAGCTAACTTTCAAGAGTAATCTCATCAAAAATAATGAACCATACACTGAGAATGAGTTTTAACAAGTGATGACATCATCCCGATTTTCACGGGCTACTATAGTTTGAAACTAGTGAGCAGAAAAATGAACCTAACTCCAGATTTAAGAATCCAATGATTATGAAACTTTGTATGCTTATACTAGACAGTAATCGGAATCCAAAAAGCTTTAAATAATGGAATTTGGATAAGTACACATTGAGAAACAGCTCTGACAAGATTAGTAAAAAAGTCGGGTACCTGACAGAGAAGTGAAAATGACAGACAGGGTTGAATTCAACTGATCATAACTGAAGATTGCATTACCCAAATGAAATGAAAATTGATGAGCATATAGTAGACTTATAGAGCTAACTTTACCAAGTTAAATTGCTGAAAATGATGCACCAAGCTCAGAGAAACCATCTCTGCAATTTGATTGAGAAAACTGAGAGATATGGCAGTGAGTGGTACACTTCACAAGAACATGGAAATATGAACCCAAATGATAATGAAAATAAAAGTATATTGCTTGTACAATACAATGGAATTACTGATGGAATCACACCTTGATATGGCATAAAGCTCAGCTCTTGGAGGTCTTCACATAGTTCTCTCTAACCACGACTAAGACTGCCATCTATTTATAGTTGAGTTTGGGAGGCTAACTTCCCTCAATCACTCTCCAATCAATCAGTGATTGATTTGATTCTCTACCTACCACAAATCACAAATTTGTGGCTCCTCTTTCCCTTTTTGATCAAGTGGACTCAACCACTTAAGATTCTTTCACTTTTACATTAAGTAAACTCTTCAAAAGTTACAAGAGGTAGTTCACAAGTGAACTTTACATAGTCTTCATTTTAAAGCTTCTTCTATGACTTTGTGGGACTCAAGCCAATACTTAGGCTTGTCATAGACTTGCTCCAACAGCTCCCCCTCAAGCCAAGTATGCTTGAGGTCTTCAATCTTCCAAGATTACCTGTAAACCAATCATAGCCTTGAATTTGCAAAGCTTTGTACCATCCAATGCTTTGGTTAGAATATCTGCACATTGTTGATGAGTGGACACATATGATATTTGAATCTCTTTGCTTATAACCTTCTCTCTTACATAGTGATAATGAACTTCAATATGTTTAGTCCTTGCATGAAAAATAGGATTAGCAGCCAAATGAATAGAACTCATATTGTCACCATAAATAGTTGGAGTTCCAAACTCCAATCCAAGATCTTTGAATAATGTCTTCATCCACATAGCTTCTTGTGTAGCTATGGCAAGACCTCTATATTCAGCTTCAGTAGAAGAGAGAGCAACTATGGGTTGCTTCTTGGATGACCATGAAATAAGCTTTGAACCTGCAAAGGTAAGATAACCTGAAGTGCTCCTTCTATCTTCCTTGGAGCCAACCCAATCTGCATCAGAAAATAGCTTCAAACCTAAATCAAATACATAAGGATAATAAAGTCCTTCATTTATGCTTCCTTTGAGATACTTGAGAATCCTTTTGGCAGCATCCATATGTGGTTTCCTTGGTGTGTGCATAAATTGACTTAGCACACTCACACTATAACATATATCTACTCTTGTCAATGTAGCATAGTTGACACTACCCACTAGACTTTGATATGATGTGATGTCCTCTATGAGTTCACCTTCATGTGAGCTCAATTTTTGATTGACCTCCATTGGAGTACCTGCAATCTTACAATCTTGCATCTTGAATTTTGCCAACATGTCCTTAATGTACTTTCTTTGAGTGAGAAACAAACCATGATCTTTGTAGACAACTTCCAAACCTAGGAAGTAGGTAAGTGAACCCAAATCACTTATCTTGAACTCTTCTCTCATCTGATCTTTGATCTTCTTCATACCATCTCCATCATTTCCCGTCAATATAATATCATCTACATATACACATAAGTAGATGACCTCATAATTACTCTTTTTGATAAAGAGTGAAGGATCTGCCTTGCTTGGTTGAAAGCCTTTGTCCTGCAAGAATGAAACAAGCCTGAAATTCCAAGCTCTTGGAGCTTGCTTGAGACCATACAATGCTTTGTTAAGTTTACACACATAATCAGGATAAACTTGATTCTCAAAACCAGGTGGTTATGCCATATATACCTCTTCTGTTATCCAACCATTCAAGAATGCATTCTTTACATCTAGTTGAATTATCTTCCAATTCTTGGAAGAGGCAATACTAAGCAAAACCCTAATAGTAGGCATCTTTGCCACAGGAGAGAAGGTCTCCTCATAATCAATTCCTTGAGTTTGTGCAAAGCCTTTTGCTACAAGCCTTGCCTTATACGTGTTAATGGAACCATCAGAATTCTTCTTGAGTTTATAGACCCATCTTGAGCCTATTACCTTCATGGATGAAGTCTTGGGCACCAAATCCCAAGTTTTGTTTTCCTCAAGTGCTTCAATCTCTTCCTTCATTGCATGCTTCCATTCTGATTTTGCTTTGGCCTCTTCAAATGATGATGGCTCCTCTTTGTTTATGTCCTGTGCTATGTAGATAGAATGTTTAGTTACTAATGAGGTGTGAAACCCATACCTTTCTGGTTTTTTCTTTTCCCTCATAGATCTTCTTAGGCCATGATGTGATGATTCTGCCTCATGTCCAAGTTCCTGTAATTTTGCTTTACCTTTAGACTTCCATGCTTTGATCTTTTCCATTTGAGATTCTTCATCATCCTCCGAGATGTATTGTTCTTCAATCTTTGGTTGTTCTCTACCAAGCTTTGGAAAATCTTCTTCAAGATTATATGGTAAATTGACCTTCCTGCATGAATCTTCATACCATGAATTGTTTTCATCAAAAACTACATCTCTGCTTACCAAGAATCCTTTGTTGGTAGGGTTGTATAACCTGTAGCCCTTTTGATAGTTGTCATATCCAATAAATACACACCTTTCTGCCTTTGGATCCATCTTGCCTCTAACCTATGAAGGAACATGAGCAAAAGCAATACATCCAAAAATTTTACAATGATCTAAGCTTGGTCTTCTTCCATTCCAAGCCTCATATGGAGTCATCCCATTAAGGGATTTTGAAGGCAACCTGTTAATCAAGTAAGTGGCTGTAGATATAGCCTCAGCCCATAGATAATTAGGTAAATGCTTTTCATTTAACATGGACCTTGCAGCTTCAACAATTGTCCTATTCCTCCTTTCTGCCACTCCATTTTGCTCAGGAGTGTACCTTGTAGTTACCTCTCTTTTGATTCCTCTTTCTTGAAGAAAAGAATCAAATTCATGGGAGAAGTATTCTCCCCCTCCATCTGACCTTAGCCTTTTTAGTGATTTACCTGTTTGATTCTCCACAAGAGCGAAATATCTTTTGAAACATGAAAAAACTTCATCTTTGTGTTTCATAAAGAATAGGATAGTCCATCTGCTGCAATCATCAATAAAGGAGACATAATACCTTGATCCAGGTATTGAAGCTTCCTTGCTAGGTCCCCATACATTTGTATGAACCAACTCCAAGAGATCTCCATGCATATAACCTTTCTTCATGAATGGTAACCTGTGAGACTTTCCAAATTGACATGCACTACACTTATAAATCATATGTTGTTTTGACAAATTAGGGAGTCCAAGTACACTTTGGTCCCTGCAAGTTTGCTTTAATGAACTTTCACTAATATGTGCTAACCTTTTGTGCCATACTTCCAATTCTGTGAGTGTTTGACTACCATAATTAAAGAGAGCAATGTTTCTAGTGTCTTGTAATTCAAATGTGAACAATCTACCCGTCTTTTCACCTTTTGCAATTCTTCTGAATCCTTGACTTGGATCTTCAACAAATGCTCCTGCTTTTGTGAACCTGACTTGCAACCCTTTCTCTACTATCTGCCCAACACTTATCAAATTCTTTGTAATGGTAGGGACATAGAGTACCTTACTGAGTAGGTTGATGTTTCCATCAGGTGCTTTGACATTGCCTATTTTCTCCATAGGATGTTTTGTGTCATCTCCTGTTTGTACCTCATGCTTATTCCTTGGATCTTCTAAATCTTATAGGAGTGCCACATTTCTTGCCACATGATTTGAACAACCTGAATCTATGTAGAAAACATGCTCATCAGATTTACCTTGTGGCATAGCCATGTTCATGATCAATAATGAATCCTCTTTGTTTGAGTCTTCTGTGTAGTTATTGTAGTCTCTCCTTCCTTTGTAGCCTCCTTGATGGTTTGAATGATTGTAGTTGTTGTAGTTGCCATGATAATTGTTGAACCTTCCTCTTGAGTAGCCATAACTTCCTCTATTGTATCCTCTGCCTCTTTGATTCCTGGAATTCCTAAAGCAATTTTCAGTTGTATGATTAGTTAATCCACAAATAGAACATGAGTTGGAGTCTTGGGATCTCCCCCTACCTTGTCTACCTCCTCTTCCTCTACCTCTGCCATGTCTTCCTCTACCTACATAGTTAGCTTGATATGTACCTACTTCATCATACACTTTCTTTGCCTTTCCTTTGTTATCTTTGGACTTGCTTTTATCAGTGTATAAAGCTGAAGATTGATTACCTTTAGAGCTTTCTCCATTTTTTATAAACTTTGCCTCTTGAGTAAGTAGTTGTCCAATGAGTGTATTGAAATCAGGTACATGCATGACCATGTACAAATCCATAGTTGTGGTGAATGCTTCCCACTTGTCATCTGCCTTCAAGCCATTGATGACCTGCCTTACAATTTGCTCTTCATCTATTACCTCCCCAATGCTTCCCAACTTATCCGCTATGTCCTTGAGCTTTGTGACAAAATCTGTCACATTTTGTTTGGGAGCCTTCTTGAGAGTTGTGAAATCCAGCCATAGTTGATGCTTCCTAGCTTTAGTACTTGAAGAGAAGAAAGCTTCAAGCGCATCCCACACTTCCTGAGATGTCTTACAACTTCTAATGTGAGGAAACAAAAAATCTAAGATAGAGTTGAGGAGATAAGACCTTGCAAGTGCATCCTTGGAGCACCATGTACTCAATCTCTCTTGCTCTTCTTGTGCTGGTTGACTTTTGTTCCTGAAACTTGGCATAACTTCATCTCCAGCCACATAACCATATAAACTTCTACCTTGGAGATAAGCTTCTATTCTTAATGACCAAGCTGAGTAGTTACCTCTGTCCAATTTGTCAATTGATGAAGGAAATCCATCTTCCATGTTGTCCAACCTTGCTATGATACCACTGTGAAGAGATGGATAGGTATGTGCTTGAAGATGAAGAGGTATTGCAAAATCCCTAATCTACACCAGCCAAATGAACTCCAGGAGTATGTGGTGGGCCCTTTTAGCTTGCCAATGGATGTATTAGACACCCTATGTACCTTAGAAGATCACTCACAAAAAGATAGATCAAAACAGATAAGTTGGAGTTAGCTCAGAGGTGAAGAACTTGCTATTTTTGGTTCATATACCTGTCCAGTGTTTTGCATAATTCTCTGAGCACAGCAGCAATTAGCTTAAATCCTCTTGGGGAAGTCTGGTTAACTTAAAGAGCTAACTTTCAAGAGTAATCTCATCAAAAATAATGAACCATACACTGAGAATGAGTTTTAACAAGTGATGACATCATCTCGATTTTCAGGGGCTGCTACAGTTTGAAACTAGTGAGCAGAAAAATGAACCTAACTCCAGATTTAAGAATCCAATGATTATGAAAATGTGTATGCTTATACTAGACAGTAGTCAAAATCCAACAAGCTTTAAATCATGGAATTTGGATAAGTACACACTGAGAAACAGCTCTGATAAGATTAGTAAAAAAGTCGGGTACCTGACAGAGAAGTGAAAATGACAAACAGGGTTGACTTCAACTGACCATAACTAAAGATTGCAATACCCAAATGAAATGAAAATTGATGAGCATATAGTAGACTTATAGAGCTAACTTTAACAAGTTAAATCACTGAAAATGATGCACCAAGCTCAGAGAAACCATCTCTGCAATTTGACTGAGAAAACTGAGAGATATGGCAATGAGTGGTACACTTCACAAGAACATGGAAATATGAACCCAAATGATAATGAAAATGAAAGTATATTGCTTGTACAATACAATGGACTTACTGATACATATTTTTTCCTTGGAATCACATCTTGATATGGCATAAAGCTCAGCTCTTGGAGGTCTTCACATAGTTCTCTCTAACCACGACTAAAACTGCCATCTATTTATAGTTGAGTTTGGGAGGCTAACTTCCCTCAATCACTCTCCAATCAATCAGTGATTGATTTGATTCTCTACCTACCACAAATCAAGAATTCGTGGCTCCTCTTTCCCTTTTTGATCAAGTGGACTCAACCACTTAAGATTCTTTCACTTTTACATTAAGTAAACTCTTCAAAAGTTACAAGAGGTAGTTCACAAGTGAACTTTACATAGTCTTCATTTTAAAGCTTCTTCTATGACTTTGTGGGACTCAAGCCAATACTTAGGCTTGTCATAGACTTGCTCCAACAATAGCTATGATAGGTACATAAGTAGGTGTGGATTCATCCGAAGTATGCACAATACCTATCATGTTAATGGGCTTCACTTTTGAGACATTAGCAGGGTTCTTCGGGAAATCTCTTATGATATGCTCTTTACCACATTATGCACAAAAGCCTTGAATGTTGTAATATTGTGACTATCTTGCTATTGGAGGATGTGGGCAATCCTTTATGAAGTGATCTCATTGGCACCTAAAGCATGGTCCTTTAGGGCCCTAGTCTCGGTGCCCAAGAAGAATGGAAAGTTGTGGGTGTGTATTAACCTTAAGAAAGTTGATGCCGCTATGATGAGAGATAACTATCCGCTTCCAATAACCAAACATTTAATAGAACGGGTTGTAGGCAAGGAAGTTTATAGCTTCCTTGATGTATTTTCAGACTACAAAAAAGTATCCATTGCCCCAAAAGATCAACACAAAATGGCCCTCGTTATAGAGTGGGGAATCTTTGCATTTCGTGTGATGCCATTTGGGCTCACCAATTCACCTGCAATGTTCCAAAGGCTCACATGTCATGTCTTCAAAGAGTTCTTGCAAAAGAGATAAGAAGTATATGTGGATGATTTATGTGCTCATTCCCAAGAACGAAGACACCACATCCCAGAGCTCAGATAGATCTTCAACAAGGGTAGAGAATATCAAGTTTGTCTGAACCCAAAAAAGTGTGTGTTCATGGTATGTCAGGGTAAGATCTTAGGTCATATTTTTTCTAAGAATAGAATATCAATAGATGAGGACAAAATAAGGGACATAGCGGAGTTGTAGAGGCCAAGGAATGTTAAAGAGGTACAAGCCTTTATGATTCACCGTGGATAGTACCATAGGTGTATCCACATGTATGCAATCATAGCTAAACCTCTTTTTGCTCTATTGATAACTTTTGAGAGGTATGACAAATGCTAAAATTCCTTCAATGAGCGGAAGAGACATTTGTGCACAACACCAATACTGACCACTCCAAATTGGAATAAACCATTTCATGTCCATGTAGATGCATCCAATTATGCAATAGGATGTGTGCTAGAAAAACCCACAGGCAAAGGAAATTTAGATTTGCTTATAGCATATGCTAGCAGACAACTAAACACAACAGAATGAAACTATAAAACAATCGAAAGAGAAGGCTTAGGCATGGTATATGTTGTGAAGAAGTTTAGACACTATCTACTAGCCAGCAAGTTCAACTTTTTCATTGATCATCAAGCTTTATTATATTTGGTCAATAAACCTTGCAATACAAGATGCTTAGTAAGATGGTTCCTTTTACTAATGGAATATGACTTTGAAGTGGTTTTTAGGAAAGGTAGGACCCACCTTAGGGTGGATCACCTTTCTCCCATCACTTCTCGAAAGTCACTGCAAGGAGAGTGTGATGAACTACCCGATGCTTATCTATTCAATTTAGAACTTGGTCCTAAATGGGCAAACAAGTTGGTACCTGTCCTAACCTTCAAACTTGCAAATAAGAATGTGAAGATGAACAAAGAAGAAATTATAAAATCACAAACATATCAGATATTGGCATGAAGTATGTATAGACAAGATACAAAGGGTGCATTAGCTTGTTGTGTTGACGAGGATGAACATAGTAGTTGATTGCAACAAGCCCATGAAGGATTGCTAGGAAATCACTATTCTAAACAATGAACATTGCAGAATATGAAACATTTAAGAGTCTATTGACCTAGTATGGACAAAGAAATACATGAGTGGATTAATAATTGTCTAGTGTGCTAGAAGAGAACCCTAGTGGAGTATGCTATCCTTTATCATGTGTCATCAATTCCATAATGGAGTGCTCCATTGGTAGAATTTATGAGATCGGGGACACTACCAAGTGAGGCTAGTCTAGTAAGAAAACAAAGCATGGAACTGTTGGAGAACCAATCACAAATTGGACATAAATTTGAATGTCAAAGTCTAAGAAGGAAAGCACATGCCTATGTGAAGGGAAAATTTCACACGTATTATATATGTAAAGTTAGGCTTAACTTTAGTTCTAGAATTTTCAAAAGTCATGAGATTGAGAAAATTTATATAAGTTAGTTTGTATCAATAGATGTGATGAGAAGGTAAGAGAGAGAGATAGAGAGAATGTGAGAAAAAGTTCATTTTGTATGACTGAGAAATAGTCAGGGTTCTCTGCGTGAGAAAGCACATGTAAATTTTTGAGTTTCCATAGCTATCAGAAGAATTAATAGAAGTTCTATGTATGAGACTCTCTCGTCCATCTTCATACTTTGTCTATTGTGGTAATGACTTTAAAACTTAAAGTTTTCCAAGCAACTCGATGCCTAGCATCGAGTTTGTGGTGATAAGTTCTTATTTCATTCTCTTAGTTTTTTATCTACTATTGAATCTCCATAAAAGCCATGAGGTTTCTGAAGCAACTCGATGCCTGACATCGAATTTCAATGTAAAGTCGATCCCTAGTATCGAATTCCCACATAAAAGTGATTTTCTTCATATCCGTGTTCACAGGGGTATTTCAAGTGCTAGAAAAGTGGCCAAAAACACACCAATTCGATTTTGGCATCAAATTCTTGCTGCAAGTTGATGCTAAGTTGAAAACTTTTATTTTTAGACAGGTGCTTTTACTAAAACAGGCAAGATTTCCTATTTTGGAAGCTCATATAGGTTCAACTTGTGAAGTTCATAACTTGGTGTGTAGTGCAAAGTTTTTAGGAAGTAATAGCTTGTTGAAAAGCACTTCTCTTATACTCTCATCCACCAAAAGATCTTGGATTTTGCTAAGAGAAATAAGCAAAAGTGTGAAGGTATGTTATTTTAGTGACTAGAAATTTTTGAAGAAGTAAAGTTCTCAATTTTGGCTATTATTTCTCAAAGTTTGAAGAAGCTTTGCATTCCATAGAGGTTTTCTAGTGTCACATTAATTCATTTATTATGATGTTTTATACATCAATAAGTGATATTAGAGCAGAAGGGTTCTTGAGAGGAGAAGCCATGAAAGGTACGAGAACATTTGGGAAGTTTTCATTAAAAATTGAAAGCTGAAGCATTCAAAGACACAAGGCATCAGAAGATTACTTCAAAATTATATTTATACACAAAGAACTCCAAAATGTATTATTCTTTATCCTTTAAATGCACAGGTTGAAGCAGAAACAAAGAATTATGGTAGATCATATCTCCATTGACAAATTGGACAGAGATAATTATCCTGCATGGGTAATGAGAATGGAAGCCTTACTTATGAGTAAGGATCTCATGGTGTACATAATAGGTGAAGAAGAGAAGCCAGTATTTGAAGATGAAAGCCGACCAAAGAAAGAGGAACTAGATGCTTTAAAGCATTGGCAGACGAAGGACGCAAGTGCAAAAGCCTACATCTATCATACAATTTCATATCGTTTGCTCCCACACCTCAAAGGATTGGAATCAAATCAAGATATATGGAATGCATTGGAATATCATTTTCGAAGTACTACCAAAGAAATGAAAGCAACTCTATGGTCAAAGTTTACTACTTTCAATTGCTTGTAGGTTTGAGAGGAGATGAAAGGTGGAAACCTTTTGTCTTGTCAACATAACTTTCTTTGAATCATTATGTTCTAGATTTGAATCAATTGCTTGGTTTGATGCTCACATTTGAGCAAGACTTGAAGGGAGATGGAGATAAAGGATAAAGTTCTGCAATGTACATGAAGAACAAGAAGAAAGGAGATAAAGGTAAAGCAAAGGATGAAGAGGAATCGAGTTCTCAAGTTTATTATGCAAGAGGTAGAAGCACTAGCAGAGGAAGAGCAACAGGTTTTGGAAGAGGAAGAGGGAATCAGAATAACAATAAGAAGGCTTGCTAGATCTGGATTGAGTAATCATTTGGCTCATGATTGTTTGCATAATCAGCAAGGATCAAATCAAAATCAGATTAACAATAGCAAGAGCAGAGGTGGAAGATATCAAAGTTATTCTCAGAGAGGTAGAAAAAGTCAAAGAGGAGGCTATGGTAGAGGTGGAGGAAGAAGTTGGGGACATAATCAATCCTACAACACCACCTACTACAATTACGCAAATGATACACAGAATGAAAGTCATACATCATTGATGATGAATTCAATCAACACATCAAATAAAGAAGATCTAAAGGTATTTTACATTGACTCTGGATGTTCTAATCATTTGTCAGGAAACATAGAAATGATGTTAGAATTGGAAAAAGACATTTCTAGTCTTATAGTTCAAACAGGTGATAATACAAAACATATTGTACATTCAATTGGAAAAGTGAAATGCAAGAGTGGAGTAGATTTTCTAACCAATGTTTTTTATGTTCCCACAATACCTAAAAACTTGATTAGTGTGGAACAAATAGTTGAAAAAGGTTTTCAAGTCAAGTTTACAAATGAAGGAGTATTTGTTGAAGATCCAGAGAATGGATATAATCAGATTGTTTGTGGTAAGAAAGAAGGTAGACTCTTTACTTAAGAGTGCAAGGGAACATTGGTCAAGCTTTGCTCACACATGGCTAAGGAGTGATTACAGAACTTGATCTCTGGCATAAGAGATTAGGTCATTTCAATGAAAGACGAATTAAAGTTATGGTTGCAAATCAGTCTGTACTAGGATTACCAAATGTGGAAAGTCAACATATGATTTATAAATGTGAATCATGTCAGATGGGAAAAGCACATAGGTAACCATTTCAGAAGAAAGGATTCAAACATGATAGAGTACTAGAACTCATTCATATAGATGTATGAATACCAACAAAAGAAGGATCTATCACTAGCTCAAGGTATTATGTTATTTTCATTGATGATGCTACAAGATTGATAACTCCATATGTTTTGAAGGAAAGATCAGAAGTGTTTGGAGCTTTCAAGCATTTTCATGCATATGTAGAGAGAGTCGCAGGTCAAAAGCTCACAACTTAGACATAAAATTGGACCAAAGGCAGAAAAATATGTGTTCATTGATTATGATGAAAAACACATGGGTTGCAGGTTGTGGAATCCTCTACCAAACAATTTCTTATTTCTAAAGATGTTACATTTGATGAACAAAAAAGTTGGTATGCATATCAAAGTCATACAATTGAAGAATTTGAAGAAGAGGTAAGAAGATGTGAGAAAGGAAAATCAAGTGTGCAAGTGAATGGAGATGAAGACTATATGCAAGCAAGTACATCTAGAAGTGGATTAACAAGAAGAAATGAAGAAGCTCCTATATTTGATGAAGAGATGTTTCCAGACACATATGAAGAATGTGAACCAAGGAGGTCAAGTAGGACAAGAAGGCAACCAGAAAGGTATTCTTATGATAATTCTTACATAACTCATAACAACTATGCATATATGTTCAAAGATGATGAAGAACCTTAGAACTATGATGAAGCAAAAGGTAAGAAGCCATGGGAAGAAGCAATGAAGGAAGAATTCAATGCAGTAGAGGAGAACAAGACTTGGGAACTTGTTTCTAAACCAAATGGAAAGAAGGTAATTGGAAATAAATGGGAAGAAGCTTGCAGATGGAAGTATAGCCAGATACAAAGCTAGATTAGTGGTGAATGGCTATGGCCAAACTTATGGCATAGATTATGATGAGACATTCAGTCTTGTAGCTAAGATGTCAACTATAAGAACAATCATTCCTATTGCAGCTTCAAAAGGATGGACTCTGAGTCAATTGGATATAAAGAATCCATTCTTAAATGGATACATATCAGATGAGGTATACATGGAACAACCTCAAGGGTTTATAGATTCTAGGTATCCAAAGTTTGTTTGCAGATTGAGAAGAGCACTATATGGATTGAAGCAAGCTCCAAGAGCATGGAACTATAGACTGGTGTAGTATCTCAATGATTTTGGATAGCAAAGTTCAAAAGCAGATCCAAGTCTACTCATCAAAAGAATAGAGGAAGGTACAATCTACATTTGTATTTATGTGGATGACATTATAATCACAAGTACTTAGATGAAGGAATTAAGGAGGTAAAGAGATTACTCGAGAAAGATTTCAAGATCAGTGATCTAGGAAAATTATCATACTTTCTTGGGATGGAAGTCACTTATACAGATCATGGCATATATATATATAACAAGAAAGGTATCTTCTGAACATGTTGAAGAAGTTTGGTATGGAAAATTGCAGAGAAGCTTCAAACTCACTAGAAGTCAATCACAAGCTCAGTAAATACGATGGTGTCGAATACAAAGATATGAGGAAGTATCAATCTTTTGTGGGTAGTTTGATTTATGCTACACTAACAAGACCTAATCTTAGTTATGTAGTGGGAGTTCTGTCACAATTCATGCATTGTCCAAAGGATCCACATTGGATTGCAGGTCAAAGAGTTCTCAGATATATCAAAAGAACCATAAAGGAAGGATTATATTATCCCTTTACTTCAGATTTGAAGTTGAGAGCCTATAGTGACTCAGAGTGGGCAGGTAATCAAGATGATATAAGATCAACTCATGGCTACATGATATACATTGGTGATAAGCTTGTAAGTTGGTGTTCAAAGAAACAACATACAGTAGCATTATCATCAACTGAAGCTGAGTACAAAGGACTTGTAGAAGCAGCTAAGGAGGTCATATGGATGCAGCCATTATTCAAAAGCTTGGGCATTAATCAAGGTATACCTACATTACATGGAGATAATATGAGTTCACTTTATCTTGCAGCAAATCCAGTATTTGATCCAATAACAAAACATATAGAGATACAGTATCATTTTCTGAGAGAAAAGGTAATGGAGAAAGAAACTGAAGTGGAGTACATTTCTACAAAAGATCAAATAGTAGACATAATGACAAAGAGCTTGGATGGTTTGAAGACTAGTAGATTCAAAAGTATGGCAGGAGTAAAAGAAAAGAAGAAGATATGAAGAAATAGAGAATGTCAATTAGTGACTGAGGGGGAGCTGTTGGAGAACCAATCACAAATTGGACATAAGTTTGAAGGTCAAAGTCTAAGAAGAAAAGCACATGCCAATGTGAAACGACAATTTCACACATGTACTATATTTGTAAAGTTAGACTTAACTTTCGTTCTAGAATTCTCAAAATTCACGAGATTGATAATATTATATAAGTAAGTTTGTATCAACAGATGCGATGAGAATGTAAGAGAGAGATAGATAGAATGTGAGAAAAAGTTCATTTTGTATGACTGAGAAATAGTCAGGATTCTCTAAGTGAGAAAGCACCTATAAATTTTTTAGTTTCCATAGCTATCAGAAAAATTAATAGAATTTATGTGTATGAGAGTCTCTCCTCCATCTTCATGCTTTGTCTATTGTGGTAATAACTTCAAAACTTCAAGTTTTCCAAGCAACTCGATGCCTGGCATCGAGTTGCTGTTGATAAGTTCTTGTTTCATTCTCTGAGTTTTTTTATCTACTATTGAATCTCCATAAAAAACATGAGGTTTGTGAAGCAACTCAATGCCTGTCATCAAATTTCAAAGTAAACTCGATGCGTGACATCAAATTCCCACATAAAAGTGGTTTTCTTCATATTGTGTTCACAGGGGTATTTTAGGTGTTGAAAAAGTGGCCAAAAAACACCAATTTGATGCTTGGCATTGAAATTTTATCTTTAGACATGTGCTTTTACTAAAACAGGCAAGATTTCCTATTTTGGAAGCTCATACAGGGTCAACTTGTGAATGTCATCACTTTATGTGTAGTGTAAAGTTTTTTATCAAGTAATAGCTTGTTAGAAAGCTCTTTGCTTCTAGTCTCATCCACCAAAAGATCTTGGAAAAATAATATTTGTCCTAAGAGAAATAAGCAAAAGAGTGAAGGTATGTCATTTTAGTGACTGGAAATTTCTGAAGAAGTAAAGTTCTCAATTTTGGCTACTATTTTGCAAAGTTTGAAGAAGCATTGAGAACATGTTCACAAGATACGAGTTACCAATAGAGTTAGTAAGTGATAGAGGTATGCACTTCTTGAATGAAGTCATTAAAAACCTTCTCCAAGAATTCTTCGTGATACATAAGAAATCTTCCCCCTATCATCCACAAGATCACGAACAAGTCGAGAGCATAAATAAGATTCTATCTAATGTATTGACAAAGCTGGTAAATAATAAATGCTCTAATTAGGATAAAGAAATTCATAATTCTATTTGGGCTTATCGAGTTGCCTACAAAATAGTACTCAATGCCACCCCATTTCAAACGGTCTTTAGACAAAATGTTGTGCTACCATTAGGCTTCTTGATCCTGACTTTAAAAGTATCACAAGAGCATGAGTGGAATGGACACGAGTTGTCCTCTAGGATATTTGATCTAGAATGCTTAGGTGAGAGCAGGCTACGAGCAGCAACAGACATCTACGTTGCAAAGAAAAGACAAAAGGTATATTTGATGCACACATCAAGGATAAATGATTCAAAGAGGGAGAACTAGTCTTGGTTTATACACTAAAGTAGCATGCCCATAAATTGGAAAAATGAGGATATGGACCTATGTTCATTAATAGAATTTCCACTAGTGGTGTGGTTCAATTGGCCACTTTAGAAGGTGACATCTTGCCAAGCTATATTAGTGGATGTCGATTCAAGTTATATCAAGAATCTATTACAGAGGATATGGTAATGAGACTCAACACTGCTAAGAAGCGAAAAGAAGAAGAGTTAAGGGTTAGAGAAGAAGTGCAGGCAAAGGATGTTAAGGTGACAAGGCCTAGATGTTAGTCCCAATGCCCCAAGATACCACATGGCCATGTGTCAAACATCAGGTGTAATTACTCCTCGAATAATTGATCGACATCCCTTTGTGACCATAGAGGTAGGACAAGGAAAGAGTGTAAGGACTATGAGAGCCTTGATTGACTGAGGTGTATTCCATAGAAGCCTATCATATAGGATTTGAAGGTTTGGAAATAGTCCAACCATAGGGGCAAGCAAAATAGTACAAGAAGACCACTATATCAAACAAAAAGGCTAATGCAGCCACAATAGTCCAACCACAGGGGCAAGCAAAACAGTACAAGAAGACCACTATATCAAATAGAAAAAACATAATTCAAGAAGAAAGTAGTTCCAGGCATGAAACAGATCTGGGTACGAAAGGGAGAGCAGTTAATCAAACCATTGCAGTAGAACTCGTTACCGAAGAAGCAGCATAGAAAGTCAAGGCAACAAGTAGCAGAACATAAAAGATCTTTATCTCAAAGAGTACTCCAAGTTTGGGTTCCAAAGCGGTCGATGAAGGCAGACCAATAACATACAAATTTGGATGCCTAAGGAATTAGTTGTAGCTCAACAAGGGTGATTACGCATGTGGGTGCCAAAACAACTCTTGCATACACAAAACCATATGCTCTCCCTCATAAGAAAGGTCTCAACAAAGAAGCCAAGGAGAGGCAAGGGTCAAAACCAAGCACAAAGATCAAAAGATAATCAAATCACACCTTCAGTATTAGTAAGAAGACAATCAACAATGGTATGGGTTCATATGCAAAAAAGCATGAGTAGCCCCCACAGAACCAAAAAGCCAACCACAGGGGATATAAAACTTAAGAAACCATCCAAAAATGAAGAGGCTAGAAGTGATATGTACCCAGTCGAACATTGTTCTAAAATGGATCCCTATAAGGAGGAATGATCAATTGTCATTCAACCATCAATTGATTGCATCATTTCAAGATCCAATGGATACCTCCAAACAAAGATTGCATCAATGTTTGCAAGTAACATCGGACACCTCAACGTGCAAAAACCATGTGCTCTTTGCATAACCCCACCTTTTGCACCATTTAGGTCATGCATTTCCAAAGTATTTGTTAACATAGGGCCACATTACAAGGCCATGCATAGACACAATTGAGAATCCTGGACACATGAGACACATTTTGACATATGTAAACTATTTTATTGATACTAACATTTCTTCTTGTTTTGTGACACTATTTCAAAAAAGAGGGAAGAAAAGAAACAAAGAAAGGAGAAAAAGAAGGGACAAGACCATGCGCTCGAAGAATCTTGTCAATAAATTATCACATCCATCAACACCGAATAACAAGCCAATGTTCAATCATTGTGATGGGAGTACAACAGGAAAAGATGAATATCGATCGGCCTTTCACCATGGTAAGGATCCCCTACCTTGGCAACACTATAACATTGATAGATTAGGAAACATGTTCATCAGCATACCCTTGAGCAATTAGCTCAAGACCCAATTTTTTGCACCATACTTCTTACAATGCACTCCCCAAGTAAGCATGCATAGGGTCACATGACAAGGTCGTGCACGAGGCACATATTTTCTTCAACCCTGCACTAATGTACTTACCCATCATTCATTATGGGTTACGAGTACTTGACATGATAACTCAAAAATCCATGTTTGAAAGATCCAAAGGACATCAAGGTTACAACATTAGTACCTAGGAAGGAATTCATAGTTGATAGCTGCTCAAAATCAACATTGAAAACCTCTTTTGAGAAACTCATATTTTTTGGAAGGTTACAAATACACCATAATGCTGAAATCCAAAGAAGAATTACATACAAAGGGACTAAAACTTGCAAAGGCTAGACGTGAAAATATGAAGAATAGGACAATCCACCCCGCTACATTTGGAAGACAAACCACTCTTGTTGATACATGATGGACACTACCTCTCAAAGTACTACATGGAACACCCACTCCAACAAGGGTCTGTCAGGGATGACAAACTCGAGAGAGGGGGTGTTGGCACTCAAGGTCAAGAACAAGGTGCAAGAATGCATTGAAGAAGTGGACACATAAGAAGAGGGAGCATGTAGGGAGCTCCAAGAACTATATGTCATATTTTCAGAAGAAATCCCTATAAAAACAATGATTTTGATCACTAAAAACCATTGTAAATATCATTTCACATTTTTTCAACTACATTTTGTTCAAGTCGAGGATTCCTCAAGCTTGAGGAGTATTAGAACTATCTACATACCCATTTTCATAATTTGTAGACTCCATTTGAACCCTCAAATAAGCCTTGGAACTTATTTTCTAATTAGGTCATACACCAGGTCTAGACAGGGCCAAAACTAGTCAAAAAACCATAGAAACAGCTAGAGAGCTCATCTTTGAAGTTGGATTTTGAGAGATTGAAGCTTTTGTAAGAGATTTCTTCTGTAACCGAGAGCTTCCATTGCTCCTAGTTTTGTCATCTTTCCTTGCATGTGTGTGTGTAGGTGCATGTATGTGCTTGTCATTCACATTTGCTCACCATGATTGCTCACGATCTTCATATCCTCCTCATGTCTCCGTGGATTGACAAGTAAAGGAGGTGGTTTTCACGCTTGGGCTACATTGACTGACTTTCATTTTCAACCATAGCTAAGATCTTCTTGAAAGTAGAAAGAATCACTCACTTCGCTTTAAGACCGTAAATCCATGAATATCTTGAGAAATCATCAATGAACATAACAAAGTACCTGAAACCTTGAATAGAATTTGTTCTCATTGGACCATGGACATTTGAATGTATGATCTGCAACTTCCTTGTGGTTGTGATGTATCCATGCTTCTTGAAAGGTATTTTGTGAAGCTTTCCTTCAAGACATCCTTCACATGACTCTCCATCATCTCGTAAAGCAAAAGTAGGAAAACTCTCCACCGTACCTTGATCTTTGATATGCTTGAGAGCTGTGTTACCGATATGGCCAAATCTAGCATGCCATAACTTCATGTTCTCCTTAGGTGTAGTAGAGCTAGCACATAAGCATGACTTACAAACATGCCACTTTTGTTTTCACCTTGAAGTACACAATGCTTCTCATAAGGTGAGAGGATCAAACATGAATCTTTCTTAAAAGCAACTTTATAACCATCTGGCAAGAAAGTAGAGATAGAGAGAAAATCCTTCTTCATGTATGGAACATAAAGAACATTGGAAATTGTGAACTTTCCACATGCTTTGGACTTTAGGTTCACTTCTCCAACACAAACAACATCCAAATCATGACCATCTGCAATGATCACTCTACTACTTGAAGAGTTAGAAAGGGAAGAAATTACCTTTTTGCAGCGTGTCGTACGCTTAGTAGCTCCAAAATAAGAAATCCAAGGATTATTTGAGATTGCATTTGATGTTACTTGATCAAAAGCTACTTCTTCAATAGTACATGCAAATGAATCTACCTTTGAAGATTTAGGTTTCGGATCATCTTCAGCACTATTACTTGATGCTTTCTTCTTCTCATTGAAAATCCTTGCTCTGCATTCTACTATGAAAAGACCTTGTTTCTTACAGTAATGGCATACTTCTTTCTTTGAATTAGATGTAGTTGAAGACTTTTCTTTGGGTGTAGAGGAAGCATTAGGGGTAGGACTAGAAGACTTAGGATTAGAAGACTTACTTTCCTTCTTGGATTGCTGACCCTTCTTCTTCTTTCCCTTTGACAATGATAACATGGATTCATCATTCTCTTCCATACCCTTTTGTTGATCTTCATCTTGAAGTAACAGGAATTGTAGCTCTTTAAATGAAATTTCTCTATCTCTTGTAGAGAGAGATAAAGAGGTAACAAAAGCATAACATGTAGATGGAAGTGACTTTAGAAGCGTGTTTACCATCTCTTCATCTACAATATTTACTCGCACATTGAGTAATTGATCTCATAAAGCTTTGAGCTTCACAATATGTGACTCAACTGATTCACCAACTTTCATCCTTTGGTTGGCTAGTTGTCTCCTTATATGAGCTTTCCTAGCATGTTTTCTACTCTCATAGAGATTCTCTAACTCAAACCAAGCTTGACGAGGGGTTCTGCATGAACTGATTTGAGGTATAATATGTATCTTTACTCCCATAGCAATATATGAAAGTGCTAGTGCATCCCTTGAATCTCATATGAATTGCTCTTTCACGGGAAGTAATCTGGTAGTAGTACAGACTCTTGATGCTGAAGTTGTTCCTTCTTCTTCACTTCTGTTGAGCAAAAATTGGAATAGCAAGTCTTCTAGAAGATGAAGCAACATCTTCTCTGACTTTTCTTGGCCTTGGATAAGTGCCATTGACAATATTCCACAAGTCCTTTGATACTAATAGATTCATCATCATAAAACTCCACATTGGATAATTAGATATGGCCTCAAGCTTGTCTTCATTCTCAAATCTATAATCACTCATCTTGTTAAGGCCTATGCTTTGGTACTAAATGTTGGAAGTGGGGTGGGCCACAATAACAATTAAACATAGGTTTACAGGATCTTCCAACACATGAACCTTAACATACACACCTTAATACTCAAAAAGATGATGAGTGCGATATAGAGAGACAATAGACATGTTTTTCAAAGTGTAACGGTAAGCTATGAGGCTCACCTACACTATTTATATTCCAATGTAAAATTACAATGTGTGAATGTGATACAAAATCACAATATTTGAATCTAGACATAAATAAGAACTAGATACAAGAGATTGTGTGTCTTAGAGCTATGAAGAGTGTGTATGTGAGAATACGGAGAATATGAATATTTAGAACTGATTTATTACAAACCTGAATCCTGACTATCTAAATCAGAAACTAATGAATGAAAAAGTAGGAACAAAAATAGACTTGTTACTCACAATAAATCAACAAGAAATTGATGGTAAGTTGACACAAACTCCTCCAAATGTCTCCAGATGTAGAGCACGACTCCTCCAAGAGTGTAGAAACTCTTCCTGTAAGAGAGGACCTCCTTGATCTCCTCCTATAACTCCAAGAGTAGATTGAGAAGATCTCCTTGATCAATCCTTGAATGATGATGAACAATGAGCCAAAGCTCTTCCTATATAAGTTTTAGGTTCTTAGAAAAGCAACCTAAAAAGCTAGATAAGAAAGCAATGGATCATTATCCCCAATGACATGCGTCTGTGAAAAGCTACACAAAACAAGCTTCACTAATTATGTGATCCTCCGTGGTGTTGGTCCATGCCAAAAAAGTTATCAAAACAATTTCGAGTGGCTACTATCCAAGGGCCGAATTGAACTTGGGTCTCACGTATGGGAGTGATTCATTCTATCCACACTACTGACATAAATTTCTTGAGACTGTTCTACAAAAAAAAGCTTCATATACTTAGTGTGGCACTTGTAGTACTTCCCGTGAAGATTCCTAGAAAGTCAAGAGATTATAGCTATTGTTGGACTATGTGAACATTGATTCCAATAGGGAGTACCCAATGAAGATACATTTTTCTGCTTTTGGATCAAGCTTTTTCCTCAACTCATATGGAACATGTACATATGCAATACAAGCAAATACTTTCATATGTGATACGTTTGGCTTTTTACCTATAAACTTCTCTTCAGGTGTAACTTGATGTATAGCAAGAGTCGGAGATCTGTTCATGATGTATACATAGCGTGCACAACTTGTGCCCAATGACAACGAGGCATATTCTTCTTAGCCATCAAAGCTCTTGTTATTTCTGCAATATGTCTATTTTTGCATTCAGCAATGCCATTCTGTTGTGGTGTGTACATGCATGAAAACTTTCAACGAATTCCATGACTTTTTAGAAAGCTACTAAACTTATTTGACATGTATTCACCTCCTCCATCGGATCTTAATGTCTGAGTACACTTCCTTGTCTGCTTTTCCACCATCGTCTTGAAATTATGAAAGTGAGTAAACACCTCACACTTCTCTTCCATAAAAGTAAACCCATACTTTCCATGTATGGTCATCAATGAAAGTGTCATGAAACTTGCATCCCCCCATAGATGTGGTCTTTGCAAGACCCCAAACAGCTGTATGTACTATTTCTAGGACATTCTCACTCACATGTTTGCCATGCGGAAATGATGCCCTTGACTATTTACCAAATTCACATGTTGCACATACCTTTTGCATCTCTACAACCTTGAAATTTGGAAGTCCATTGACAGTAGGAACTAAGCGCTCTAAAAAATATCAAAGGAAAAAATCACAATCAACTTTGATAAGCCTCCGAGACGGTGGTCAATAAAAAACACCCTAGTTTATCTAGGTAAAAAGGTTTATGAATGTTAAAAATCCCCTCTTCAATTACCATAGGGTGTTTATCCTTGAAAACAACAAGTTGAAAAAATAAGTGGTTCCCCATGAAGAAGACGAAAAAACAATAAACTTTCTTTGTAGCTATCTCTAAAATTTTTCACTTGTTTAAATTTTTCTTGTATCTTTCACTTGTTTAAAATTTAAAGCATGAAAAAAAATAGATGCTAACGTGGAATGCAAGTTACGAAAGGTGATCCTAACTCAAAAAAACATGAAGCACAGTTGAAATGATGCTTATATACAACATTTATTTTTCATGAAATCTAGCTAGCCACGCACCACTTAGTGTAGGTTCACTTTTTTGGTGGGTAATTGATGAGTTTTGAATTTCATTGAATTTGGTGGAGGTGCTAACTTGATTCCATGACTCTGGTTCCTCCTTTTTTATTTTTTGATGTGCAAAACTTGTGGATGAGTCCTTTTGCATGGTTGAGACTTGATTTTCAACAACTATCTCACACTAAACTGAGGGCAGGGAGAAAGTCATAGGATTGGCATGGAACTAGGGAGCTTTTTTATGATTGAAGCATTGCTTGAAGGTTAAAGTCACTGAGTAATAATTAGACACAACCAAGCCCATGGACGCATTGAGAGAGAGATGGACGATCCAACTTATCAATAGTATTTTGCGATATGAAGCTTTTGTCAAGTCTAACATTATGTAGGTTTGTACTCGACTAGAGGTTCAACCAAGCTACGCTTGTCCTTAACCTCCACGAGATGGTGGTGAAGCTTTAACTAGTCCCAATAGTGTTTTTCAAGCATTTTGATAACATTTCCCCTTTGCTCCCATCTATTGCACTGAGATTCTAGCATATTGAAGTCCCCAAAAAGGATGACCTCCGAAGATAGGGAATCCATCACAAGCTAGGTAATTAATCAATCTAACTCGATATTGGATGCACATACAAAAACAATGGTGAGCTCATGGGGACCCTAAAGGAAGCCGAAACCCACCAATGGTTTTCATCCACAAGAGTTTTCACTAAGAAAGAATGCCTAACTAGATTGAATCCAATAACTACTCCACCACTTCTCTTGGGGTGAGAGGTGATGAAGCACATGTGGCAAGAAGAAATTCTTTGAATTCTCTTGTAATGATATTCACTAATGGTCTCAACCTTTTGAAGAACAATGAGGTATGGGTTAATGTTCTTATCAAAAGACCTAGTTTATATAGGTAGAAAGATTTGTGATTGTTAGAAATCCCCCCCCCTTCAAGTACCACAGGGTGTTCATCCTAGAAAACAAGTTAAAAAATAAGTGGTTCCCCCATGAAGAAGACGAAAAACCAATAAATTTTATTTGTAGCTATGTCTAAAGTTTTCTTGTATCTTTCTTTATATCTAAACGAAGTTCGGCCTTGGCCTATTCTCCCGCACTTTAATTAAATTAAAGAAGATAAGTTACACATGAATGGGACTAGTGCCCCTGGGACCCCCCAAATCCCACAAAGCAGGGGACAAGATCAGTAAGCTAGAGGGCATTACAAATGAGGCGAACAAAACTATCATCTCCCTCATGGGGGACCCATTTGGGTTTCAGCTTGTTATCTACGAGGAGATAGATGCAGTGGTGCCTAAATGGTGGAGATCTCTTATCTCGGGAGATTCTTTTACCTAGAAGAAACAAGGATTTCTCGATCGACCATTCCTTTGGGGCTTGGCCAAAGTTGACAGCACATCGCTCCCTCCAAATCTTCCAAAGAGTCTCACCTCTGATGGCATTCCATAGCCTTGCTGAGCAGCCGACCGCCTCACCCAATAGCACCTGTTGACAATTGATTTGGTTCGAGAGCCGCAAAATCCGTGTCACGTGATGCCAGATAACACGGGACTTGGGGCAATCGAAGAAGAGGTGAACAAGGTCTTCAATGTATCGGTGGCACCGCTTGCACCAAGGAGGCAAACCACAAATTTTCTTGGCCCTTGTGTTGTACCAGATACCCTTATGCAAGATTTGCCACATGAGAACGGACCTCTTGATCTCAATAAGGGGGTGCCAAATAGACATGAACTTAAGTTCCCATCGAAGTTTGGTCCAAGAAAGGCACCACACCTTCTTAAGAGTGTGATGACCATCTAAGTTTTCTTTGAAGTTGGGAATTCTGGATAGTTTCTTACCATTGCTCCATTTGAGGCCCTCTAGGCAGGGAAGATCCTGACCGCAGAGAAGGCGGTTAGTTGAGTGGTTCCATGCTAAACACCTGTTTTGAAGAAGAGTCCATTCTTCGAGGGAGACTCTATGTCTCGGGTCCAAGTCCTCAAACCTGATCCACTGGTCGGTCTCTTGATTCCAGAGTTGTTTCCACTGTTTGAACCCCTTGTTCCATAGCTGCTTACCCGTTTGGAGGTTCCAAGACTCCACCTCCCTTATGCCGCTAATCGGGAACCAGATAGAGTCATTTTGTCTTATCCCATCAGCCCACTTCCACTCATCACTGATTCTGATGAATTGTTTGGCTTTGTTCCAACTCTTCCATAAGGAACACACGAGGCTAGAGCCTTTAGGGGACACTGGGCGGGGGGAGAACAAAAGCGTGAGGATCCCAATGTCCTTCCAACCGGGAAGACCAGCTAAGGTAAGGTCTTTCAAATTTTTGAAGATCAATTTAGCCTAGGAGGACTCTCTATTGCACCAAGCCTTGATAAACCACTTTGCCGCCAGATTGTCAGCCAACCCAGCAATATCCAAAATACCCAAGCCCCCCGAGTCTTTTGAGCTAATATAAGTTTCCCATTTGATTTTGGGAATCCCCCTCCTATTGGGGTCCCCAGTCCAAAGGAAGTTTCTACAGATCCTTTCCGCTTTGGCCAACTCTTTATCCTTAGGTCTCCAACACGAGATGTAGTAAATAGTCGTAGAAAGCATAAATGTGTTGACAACCATTGCACGCCTTGCCAAGTTAGTTTGCATACCTTTCCAATGATTTAGTTTGCTATCCAGTTTGGATAGCACCCAGTTCCACCGTTGGTCCATCGAGATGTTGAAGCCCATCCGAATACCGAGGAGACAGAAGACTTGACCACTAGGGATAACTTGACACCCCTGATCAATCAACAGTTGGGGTGGAGGCCCATGGATTGCTCTGAAAGCAGTTTTAGCATGGTTGATTTTTGAACCTGATGCCATACAAAAGGTGTCGAGGCAACTCCAAAACACCTCAATGCAGTTGCTATCGTTACGAACAAAAGCATTCATGTCATCGGCAAAGAGTCTAGCAATCATTTGGCCGTGACCAAGAGGTAGGGAGAGACCCATGAGATTTCCAGCATCCAAGTGATGCTTAAATAGGCGATTGAGGCCATCCGAGGCGATAGCAAAGAGTAGAGGAGCCAGTGGTCAGCCTTGCCTGATAGATCTTTTTAAACGTATGGTTTTAGAGAGCTTACCGTTGATATTAATTCTCGTTGAAGCGTTTCCGAGCAGAGTGGAAACCATCTTCGTGAACTTTTGGCTGCATCCAAGATCTTTCAGAGATTGAAGAATAAAGTCCCATTCTAATCTATTATATGCTTTGTCGAAGTCGAACTTAATGAATACCAGGTCTTGAGCAGACTCCTCAGCAAACCCAAGGCCTTCCCAAATATCAACAATTGCTTCAAGTATAGATCTACCTTTGATAAAACCCTTCTGGTCCTCACAAAGCCATGACTTTAAATGACAAGAGATTCTGTTGGCGATAACTTTGGCAATTATCTTGTATCCAGTTTGGAGCATGGTAATCGGCCGACAGTTTTCAATTTTGTTCTTATCTCCCCTTTTGTGAATGAACTTGATGACACCATTATTAAGGCACTCAGGGAGGGCATCGAAGGAGAGAGCCTCTTGCCACACCAGGCGTAGCGGGGTGGCCACCTCATGTTTGAAGGACTTGAAAAACTCATTGGTGAGTCCATCAGGGCCAAGACTTTTTCCATTGGGGAGAGCATCAATAACCTCGATAATTTCGTTCTCTACAATGTTAGCATCGAGCAGAGAAATCATGTTCTGAGGGATTCTAGGTTGAGCAACCCTTGAGATGGAGGCCATGCAGTCACGCCTATGTGGGGAAAGAGGAGTCGAGACCTCAAGAAGATGGGTGAAGTGCTCGACGATGATAGATCTATTCTCAACTTCTGTGCTACATTCGATCCCATTTTTGTCAATCAAGAAGGGGATGGCTTCCCTAGCTTGTTTAATTTTAAGGATGTTACACATCTCTTTCGAAGGTTTGTCAGCCTTCCCCACCCACCAATCTTTGAAGAATATTTATAGATTTTTCCTTTGAACCTCTTCCTCGAGTCTTAGTCTTCCCCGAATTTTCAGAAGCCCTTGTTGGCATTGCAAGTTACCTTTGTTCACTTCTTCTTCAAGCCGTGAGAGCCTCCGGTACACCGTTTCTCTCCTTTTATCCCGGATATCTCTTATGGTCTTATGAATCCTAATCAGAATTTGTCTAGTCCTTTCCACTGCGCTTCTCCAGCACTTAGCCGGTTCATTACAGTAGGTAAAGGCCTCCGCCCAAATTGCAGAAATTTCTTGGTGGACAGAGGGGAGGGAAAACGAAGTCTGGCAAGCATGAAACCAAGGAGCTTTCCGGATCATGGGAATCGACTTGAAAGAAAGAGTAATCGGGTAGTGGTCCGAGATAGTCAAGTCCATGTGTTGTGAAATCGAAGGAGTACCCCACTGGAGGATGGTGTTCTAGTCGACGTAACATCTATCAAGTCTTGCTTTCCTCAGGGAGTCCCCCAATTGGAGGTTAGACCAGGAGAATTCCTTCATCTCTTTCACCTCGACCAGGTCAAGATGGAGCTTAATTTTATCCCATATCTCTTTCTCCCGACCGTCAATAATTTTCCCCTTGTTATTCCATCGGTCCTCAGGAAATTCAACCATGTTGAAGTCCCCGCAAAGCAAAACATTGTGTGAGAGCGAGTCGAGGGAAGGCATAAATTGAGACCACAGTGAACAAATTAGGAAACCCGAAAGAGGCAGCAATCCAACGATGATTTTGATCTTCACAGGTCGAGGTCAATCTGCCGGCCCAGGAGTGACTAATACCAATTGCGGCGCCCCCCGCCCCCTAGGGTGCGAAGTGGAGAGCCAAATTTGGTTTGGAGCAATGCGTTTAAGTCGCTTCTGGAGATCCACTGCATCAATTTTTATCTCTTGTAAGCAGATAAAGTCAGGGTTAAGGCACTTGTCCTTAAACCATTGACCAAGAATCGCCGCTCTTGAGGGGTCCGACAAACCCCTGACATTTAGCGAAGTGATTTTCATTATTGATGGTTGAGTGCTTTAATCTCCTCATCCATAGCTTCCTTCCATTTAGCGAAGTGATTTTCATTATTGATGGTTGAGTGCTTTAATCTCCTCATCCATAGCTTCCTTCCATTCTGATTTTGTGATTGCTTCTTCATATGATCCTCGTTCTTCATTTAGCAAATCCTTTGCAAGATAAATTGAATGTTTAGTAACAAGAGATGTATCATACCCATATCTGATAGGTTTTTTGCTTTCTCTTTGAGACCTTCTGATTGATTGAGTTGAAGATTCTGGTATTTCCTCAAGCTTCTTCATCTTCATTTTGCCTTTGGACTTCCATGCCTTGAACTCTTCAAGGTTGATTGTATCTTCATCATCTGAACTTGACTCTCCATCCTCAGTAGGTTCCTCCTTTGTAAGTTTTGGAAATTCTTCTTCCAAATCATAGGGTAGTTTGACCTTCCTGCATTCATTCTCATACCAAGAATCATTCTCATCAAAGATCACATCTCTGCTTACCATAAATCCCTTATTGTTACGGTTATAGAACCTGTAACCTTTTTTATTTAAATCATATCCAATGAAAATATATTTTTTAGCCTTTGGATCTAGCTTTCCTCTTACCTGTGAAGGAATGTGTACATATGCTACACATCCAAAAATTTTGCAGTGACCCAATGATGGTCTCTTACCATGCCATGCTTCATATGGTGTCATACCATCAAGTGACTTTGATCGTAACCTGTTTATGAGATAGGTGGCAGTAGAAACACTCTCTGCCCATAGATAGTTAGGTAATTTCTTCTCATTAAGCATAGATCTAGCTGTCTCAACAATTAACCTATTTCTTCTTTCAGCTACCCCATTCTGTTCAGGAGAGTACCTTGTGGTTATTTCCCTTTTGATGCCTCTGTCCTGCAAGAAGTCCTCAAATTCATTGGAGAAGTACTCACCTCCTCCATCTGACCTTAGCCTCTTCAAATTCCTTCCTGTCTGATTTTCAACTAATGCGAGATATTTCTTAAAACAATTAAATACCTCATTCTTGTGCTTCATAAAGTATAATACAGTCCATCTGCTATAGTCATCAATAAAAGACACATAGTACCTTGAACCTGAGACTGAGGGGTCTTTGCTAGGTCCCCAAACATCTGTGTGTACCAGCTCTAGATAGTCTTCATGCATATATCCTTTCCTTGAGAAGGGTAACCTGTGAGACTTACCAAATTGACAAGCACCACACTTGTAAATCATATGTTGCTTGGATACATTAGGTATCCCAAGCACACATTGGTCCCTGCACATTTGCTTCAAGGTTCTTTCTCCTATGTGCCCTAATCTCTTGTGCCAAATCTCAAGCTCTAAAAGTGTTTGATCTTTATAACTGTATAGTGCAATGTTCTTTGTATCTTCCAACTCAAAAGTGAAAAGTCTACCTGATTTTTCTCCTTTAGCTATCCTTTTGAATCCATGTCTTGGGTCCTCCACAAATGCTCCATACTGATTGAATCTGACCTACAACCCTTTCTCTACAATCTGACCAACACTCATTCAGTTCTTTGTAATTGTAGGTACATAAAGTACTCTACTCAACAAATTCTGATTACCATCACAAGTTTTCACATTTCCAACTTTAACTACAGAATGCTTTGTATCATCACGTGTTTGGACTCGGTGTTTACCTTTTGGTTCCTCAAGATCAGAGAGTAGTGCCACATTACCAGCCACATGATTTGAACACCCTGAATCAATATAAAATAAGTGATCATCATTTGTACCTGACTTTGAAGTCATATTCATGATCAAGAGAGAGTCATCCTGCTCCTCTGTGTAGTTGTTATAGTCCTTTCTGTTTCTGAATCCTCCTTGGTAGTTGCCATTGTAATTGTTGTTGTAGTTGTTGTTGTAATTGTTGTTGTGGCCTTGGTGATGGTTGAACCTTCCTCTAGACTGTGAGTATCCACCTCTTTGATAGCCTCTTCCTCTCTGATTTTTGTAATTCCTGTAACACTCATCTGTGGTGTGATTTGATAAACCACAAATGTTTCATGGTGATGAATTATAGGGTCTCCCCCTACCTTGCTTACCTCCTCTGCCCCTACCTCTTGAAGATCTACCTCTCCCTGCATAGTTGGCTTGGGAGGTAGAGCCTTCATCTTCCACCTTCTTACTCTTGCCTTTATCCTTAGATTTCTTATCAGTGTATAGGGCAGAAGAGTTGTTACCTTTGGTAGTATCTCCACTCTTGGTAAGCTTTGCTTCATGTGTGAATAGTTGACCCATGAGAGTTGTAAGATCTGGAGTGTGCATGTCCATGTAGAGATCCATTGCAGTGGTGAAGCTTTCCCACTTGTCATCAGCCTTGATTCCATTAATTACCTGCCTTACAATTTGTTCTTCTTCAATTTCTTCTCCTATGCTTGCTAACTGATCTGCAACATCTTTGATCTTGGTCACAAATTCTGAAACAGCTTGCTTAGGTTGCTTCCTTAGTGTTGTGAATTCAATCCACAACTGATTTTTCCTAGCCCTTGTATTGGAAGAAAAATATGATGACAAGGTTTCCCAAGTCTCTTGGGAAGTCTTACAATTTCTGATATGAGGTAAAAGAAAGTCAGATATAGAGTTGAGTAAATAAGACCTTGGCAATGCATCCCTAGCACACCATGTGTTGAGTTTTTCTTGTTCCTCCTTGGTTGGCAAACCTCTTGCTTTGAATGAGGGCAATTCCTCATCTCCTGAGATGTATCCATAGAGAATTCTTCCTTGTAAGTAGGTCTTCATCCTTAGAGACCAAGCTTGATAGTTGTTCCTGTCCAATTTGTCAATAAATGAAGGAAAACCATCTCCCATTTTACCTTATTTGCTCTGATACCACTGTTGGGAAAGATGGATGGATGATCCAAGAGATTGAGTAGGTACTACTAAAACCTGCTTTGTACCAGCCCTCTTTAGCTTCAGACTTGATTAGTAGACTCCCTTAGCTTTCCAATGACACTAAGAAATGGCCTATGTCCTTTGGAAATGATGTGTGCAATGATTGAATCAAAACAGATAACTTTGGAGGTCACAAACTCAAGAAAACCTTCTATTTTGGTCTTGACACCTGCTGAATGTTTTACTCAGTGTGACCAGCACAGTAGCAATTGATAAAATTACTTCTAGGAGTATTCAATTAACTTAGTAAGCTACCATTTGCAAGTGGAATGATGTAAAATGACAAACTATACTCAGAGAAATTGATTTAGCAAAATTAGTTATACCCCCGACTTTTTAGGACTGTAGCAGAGATAGACCAATGAGCACCTCGACGACGATTTCTCTGAGTTGGCTGAATGAAATCACTTCAAACTTTGTCGGAATGTATATGACTTTGAGCTGAATCCAACAAGCTTTGAATCACTGAATTTGGTGGAGTATTGACTGAGATATGCCCTTGACAAGTTGACAGACTTTTGAGTAGACTAGTAGAGAACACAAAGATGAATGATGTAAATGTATCTATTGATTAACAATTGTGTACAATCCCATTGGCATGTCTAGCATTGCCAAATGGTATAGAGAGGTGTAGGCTATGATGTAGTCCTTACACACACTCAAACTCAAGAGAATGAGCCTCGGGAATGGAGTGATCTACCCGCGACTTTTTCACATCCAATTTTATAGGAAATGACTTAGGATTTGAATTCAAATTCAAATCTTTGGCTTCCTATGATCAAGCATCTAAAAGTTTGGAGATAATCTCTCAATCAAGTGATCTACTTTTCCACGAATCACTTAGGTAGGTGATTACAAAAGATTCTAAGTTAAATTAGACTTTTACAAGAGGTAAAGTGGTAATAAACCACTAGCATATGTTCCTATGGTTCTTCATGCATGTGGAGTCTTCATGATGTCTTCCAAGACAAATGTGTAGGCTTGTGATTTACACCAACAAGATCCACTCTCGAGTTTGACTACTATATGATTTAGGACATATGGGTGCTATGGGTTTCTCAATTGTACTATTGATCTTCTCAAACCATCCTCATGGATGTGATCACCTAATTGGTTGGTTCCGATATACTCCAACAGTGTCTTGTAAGGCCCTTCTGAAACCTCTAGGTAAGTTGCCTTATTTCTATGAAATGGTCACTCCATGATATAAGAGCTATCTGACTCACTCGTCTCCTGGTTATCACTCAAATAGAAACTACCTAGTTACTTAGACCAAGACTAGCATGCATGATTGACACTAGCTTCACATGCCCTTAGGCTTGTAAGAAAGTAATAGCACAACCGAATAGGCCAGTGGATGGAGTTGAGAGAAAAATACAAACAAAGATAGATGCAGATTAAGAGATAGAGAACTCAAATTCTCAAATTTCGGAGAGTAATACAATTACAACAATATTATTGTCCACACGTGCACTCCTAATGTGGAGCTTAGATGGTGATCTAGAAAAACTCTAGATGAAGGGCTTACTAGTGCGCAATGCTCTGTAAAGCTCAACTTGGGCCATGATAAATGTGGTTGGAAGATACAAAATAGTCAATAAAATATACAATTCGATAATATCTTCATGGCCCGAAGTCCCACAGTCTTGGCCCTATGTGCCAAGAGGATAGGCCCCTTGGGCCCTATAGAAGGGGGCAAGCCCCCTCTGCACTCCCCTCATTAACGTGCTATGGGGAAACCATGCAGTGCAGCAAGGCCTTTACTTTTGCCTTGGATGGAAACCTGATGGCCAAGAAGTTAACACCCTACCTAACCTAATGGCTAGGCTCACAAAGATCATCTATTACCATCAATGATCACACATAGACCTCATCTAACTTGGATGTTAGGGTTCCACAAATGTCTGGGCTCTCCCAATGGCTTCTTCTCATAATGTAGGCCTTACAACGTAGAGCACCATGGATCATTTGTGAGTAGGTCATTGGGGGACAAATTGCTTAGGTTGATTGCGAGGTGGGATAGACCACCATGGTGGAGGAAGGGGCAGGGTGACCCATTAGAAGATGTTGAGTTACATGACCTAGTGTGGGTTCTATTAGGGAAGAGGAGGTATGGTACAAGGGGTTGGTGAATGAAGAGAATAGTTGTGAATGGGAAACAGGGGCATGAAAACTAAAGGTGGGTGTCATTGTGGTCACTTGATGGTAACTACAGTGTCCTCAATCCTAGGGGATGAGTAGGGTGGGGCTTGAAAGACTGGTTCTTCTTGTTGGGTATTCACTTCTGCTATGGTTGTGGTTAGAGGTACTTGAGTTTTGGTTAGGGATGGAGGGATAAGTGGTGAGAATAGGGAGGTCTATACAAAAGTTTTGGTGGTTAGGTCAATGGTTGTTGTAGAGAGTGGGTTTGTGGTTGTGGTAACTACTTTTTAAGCTGATGCGGTCACTTTAGCTACAGAGATCAATGTGTGAATAGTCTTTTCAATTCTTGGCCTGGAGTGGATTCATCTTTCATCATATTGTACATGGGTTCTCTATAACATATGATTAACGGCATCAACAATCTTGCAAGTCTTTGTAGAATGCTTAATGACTCAATAAATTTTGGATCTACCCCTTCTTCTATTAGGATATCCCATAAGCATATGGATGGTATGCATAGACACTCATCATCAAGACTAAACACTCTCCATTGTTTCTTGTATTCTTCAAAGTTCTTCTGTATATGTTAGGGATCCTTCTTCTTCTTCCTCCTCTTACTTCTCAAGTCTTTCTTGTTGCTTCTCCTGTTGTTGTTGATGATGTTCCCCTCCATATTCATTTTTTGAGTCTAAGTCGACCTCTCAGAGAAGTTGCTCAAAATCAATGTTTCCTAGTTCATCTAAGCCAATAGGTCCTCGAAATTCAAAGTTAATAGGTAGAGCTAGGACCACTTGTTGAGTCGTGGATGTGCTATCAGTGCTTTTTCATGGGAGTCGAATAGTGAATGGTCATAGAGTACATTCCCCAACTAGTGAAATATTCGGGGTTAAAGTGGTTCCTCTCGATTGGGCACATGGAATTGTTCCTCGCATCCTCTTAGATGGTGGAGCAAAGGGCTTTTGACTCTTGAATTATTGAATTTGATTCCAAGATAATGCTTGTTGGATGGGTGTATCATAAGCTATGCACCTGTAAATGATGCGAGTAATGGCAAAGAAACCATTCAAGATGGGTTTGAAGGCCCATTTGCCATTGGTTGCACATAGTTGCTCAATAATCCAAATATGGAGGTTGATGGTTAGATTGGAGGTTTTTTCCAAGTACAAACTAAAACCAATTCTTTTGTGAGATTGTGTAAAGTGATCTCTCTCGAGAAAGGTAAAATGTTGCATGCATGATGGGAGTGGAACAACAATGTTCGGGGTCATCGTGGCCATATCTTTGAGCTTAGTTAGATTCTAATTCTTCATGTTATCTAGTACCAATGCCTCTTTCTAAGTGGGTATATACGCATTCCTTGCACGCTAAAGACCTCTCAAACTAAATTTAGGGTAAGCTTAAACTTCTTTAGCTCGTTGTTGTGCATAAGAAAGGGAACGACAAAGGTGCAGGGTACATTCTTCACATTATTAGGCTATAAAGTTTTGATTAGATAGTAGCATCACATGAAATCTAGCTTGAGTAGTGGTGCACTAAAATATTATGCTAGTCATACTTTCTTCGAGATGAGTTGAACCTCTAAGGTGTTCTACCATTGTTCAAACTCATGAGTGGAAAATTAATACTCCCCCCATACATTTTTGAACTTGCACTATGCTTCCCAAATGTAGGTCACCTTGCCTAGAGGACTCGCCATTTTGTTGAACCAACGGGAGTGAGAGCTGATCTTAACCATGTATCCTGCAAGAGGATCTTGGATGGGGATGGTGTGGAATTGTTGAAGTGCCTCGGGTCTTTCCATTGGAAGTTCAGAGACAAGAAAAGTTATAATATCTACTAGTTGGGAAGTGGTTCCTACTTCAGCCAAGGGTTACTATGGTAATTGATGCTTTTTTTAGATCTGATAGAAGAAGAACCATAATACTATTGTATCCAAAACTTGAGGATGTCTTGTTCCCTTTAAAATACCAACATGATGCCCTTGACCCCTATGTGTGGAGTTAGTGAGTGTGTGAGTGGAGTTTGAAGTTAGTGAGGGTGAGGGTTAGTGTTAACATGTAGTCTAGATGCATACTTGGGTAATGCATTGAACTCGGCATGCTACTAGTAGTGTACAGATATATTGCAGGGTTGGATCGGGTGGTTTGTTACAAGGTTTGACTTTCCAAGCTTCCCTTATGGAATTATGAGTTTTTCACTTTGGTATATACATGAGGTTCAATGATGACCTGACTTGTTCATGGGACTGTTTAGGTACCCATTCCCAAGTTGTTCTAGGAGTGACTTGTTGAGATATCAAGCTCAACATGTGATGATCCAGGATGGCACATATCACTTTTTTCATTTCTCTGACATGTATAGTGGTCACACCCGTATATGTCAGGGACACTTCATTGAGCTTTATTAGATTTATCTACCAAGAGTGATGGCACATTTGTTTCTTACCAGCTCACTCATTTTCAGACATTGGTTTTTCCTTATGTACTGGTCTTTATATATTGCAGTAGTTGTATTCTTATTTTAGGTCATTCTTGTACATTCCTTTTTATGTAATAGAAGAAGAAGAAGAAGACCATTCTTCCTTGCCTAAATCTGTGTGTCTGCTTCTCTTTGAGAGTGAGAGTGTGTGTGTGAGCTCTCTTTCTTATCTCCTTCATCATGACATGGTATCAAAGCCAATGTGGTTGTAGAGAGCTCGTGGAGGAGGCGATGGTGAAGAGTATGCGGCAAGGCATGGAGAAAACATGATTCACAAATGACCTCCGTTTGCTACAAAAATTGGCGTGAAGGTAGAAGACCTCAAAATATTTTTGAGAGTTATCCCTTTAGGATCACTTCTTTTTTTCAGATCAAAGTTTCAGATCCATCTTAACCTCCATTTCGAGCCCACAAGGTAGGGCCCACAGAAAAACCAGGTCAGTTTCAAAAACTATAACTTGCGTTCTATTCGGCAACACATATATTCCAGATCCAGAATTTCAAGAGATTTCATGTGCTGTTGATACACAAAAATTGGGTTTTTCTAAGATCAAACTGTCACATCATAGTGCAACAGTGTTCAAGCAGAAGTGCTCCTTGTAGTGTTTTGCAATGTTGAGAATTGCTGCAGAAATGGCAAATGCAAATGGAATGAGTCAGCTTATGAGCAGTAAGCTTGACAAGAATAATTTCCATGCTTGGAGATTCAGAATGATAAATTTCCTGATGGGAAAACGCTACTAGAAGTACATCGAAGGAGAGAATGAAAATGCTCCACAGTTACCAAAAAGGGATTGGACTGCAGAACAGCTAAGAGCGTATGAGGAATGGAATCAAGGAGCATGAAAGGTAATGTATTGGCTATCTATTAGCTACAGCTTAGCATGATTGGACACATACAAGATGCCAAGACTCCGAAAGAGGCTTGGAATAGTTTGGTCACATTGTATGAGACCAATACAAAGGCACAAAAATTGCAACTCAAGAACAAGTTGCATACATTGGAGAAGAAGAGCATGTCGATAAGTGACTATACATTGAAAATCAAAAGCATATGTGAGTCACTTGCATCTATTGGCGTGAATGTAGATGATGATGATAAGGTGGAACTGTGTCTTCGTGGTTTAGGAGCTGCATACAAGCAGTTCAGAACTTCTATACAAACCAGGGAAAATATTCCAAATTTTGTTGATCTGGTATCTATGTTGATTATTGAAGAAAAGAATCTTGGTGAGGATTCAAGCTCCCAAGGAAAATCTAGATTTGAGCAGGTATTCTACTCTTGCAGAGGAAGAGGCAAAGGTGGAGATTTCGAAAGTGGAAGAGGAAATAGTAACCAAGACCAAAGTCAACAATAGAATCATGCAAGAGGAACAGGACAGTTTCAAGGCAGGAGGAGCCAAAGAGGCCGCAGAAATTTCCAAAGAAAATGACTCAGGTAAGGACAGTAAAGGATGCTTGAATTATGGTAAACCTGGACATTTTGAACGTGATTGCAAGTTGAAGAATCAAAATAACAGAAGGCAACAAAATAACTATGCATCCACAAGTGCAAATGATTCTGAGAAGTTGTTCATGGTTCAACATCATATGATGAACATGATGTCTGCTGATGTTTCAAAATCGAATGATAATGTCTGGTATGTTGATTCAAGGGCTTCAAATCACATGACCAGTCATGCATAATGGTTTAGTAGTTTGCAGAAATTTCCAGTTCTTGGATATGTTGAAACAGGTGATGACACATCACATCCTATCGAGCATACAAGCAATATAGCACTATCTATGGAGGACGAAAAGGTAAAACATCTTGCTGATGTGCTGCATGTTCCAAATATAACAAAGAATATGGTTTCTGTTGGACAAATGGTTGACCAAGGATTACAAGTTAGGTTCAATGCTAATGGGTTATATGTAGAAGATTACAAACAGGGTGGATGATTGATTGCCAAAGGAAACAAAGTGGGTAGGATGTTCACCTTAAATGTGAAAATTCCTGAAATGAATGCAGCCATGTCTGCAAAAGGTGGAGGAGTTATTGTAGACATAGAGATCTCGCACAAACGAATTGGACATGCAAATCTGTAAAGGATGAAATTGATGAAGTCAAAGGAGACTTTCAATGCACTACCAAATTTCAAAGTTGCAGAAATGCAAAAGGTATGTGCAGCATGTCAATTTGGTAAACAGTCAAGATCATCGTTTCTGCATGACAAGCATGTTAGTGAAAATGTGCTAGAAATAGTACATACAGATGTTTGGGGTCTTGCAAAGACCACATCTATGGGTGGTTGCAGGTTTTATGTTACTTTCATTGATGACCATACACAAAAAGTATAGGTATATTTCATGAAAGAGAAGAGTGAGGTGTTCAATCACTTCCAGAATTTTAAGGCTATAGTGGAAAAGCAGACAGGAAAGTATATTCAGACATTAAGGCTGATGGTGGAGGTGAATACATGTCAAATGAGTTCAGAAATTTTCTAAAAAGTCATGGAATTCAACGTCAGTTTTCATGCAGGTACATACCACAACAAAATGGCATTGCTGAACGTAAAAAGACATATTGCAGAAATAGCAAGAGCCTTGTTGGCTGAGAAGAACATGCCTCATTGTTATTGGGCAGAAGCTATTCATACTGTTGTATACATCATGAACAGAAATCCGACTGCTACTGTACATCAAGTTACACTTGGAGAGAAGTTTATAGGTAAAAAGCCAAATTTATCACATCTGAAAGTTTTTGGTTGTAATGCATATGTACATGTTCCAGATGAATTGAGGATGAAGCTTGATCCAAAAGCACAAAAGTGTGTCTTAATTGGATACTCGCTTGAGAAAAAGGGATATAAATGTTCTAACGCACTCATAGGAAAAGTGAAGGTGAGCAGAGGTGTGGTATTTGATGAAATATCAAGCTTATATGCAGATGCCAAAAGAAGGACTAAATCTTGAACCAAATGACAAAGAAAATGTTGAAAAACCAAGTGCAGAATCTCAAGCTTTGAGTAGACCGGATGCATCCCCAAGCAATAGTTCCAACTCAAATCCATGGAGTGGAAGATTGTGTGGAAATTTTGATCTAGGAAATTCATCAAATACATCCAAGAAAGGTAAAGAAAGCCTTTTTGCTCGTCATAAAACATGTATAGGTTTTGAAGATGTCAATGGAGATTCAAGCTGTTCAGAAAAGAGTCTCGATGAGGAGCTTGGATTGCCCTCTGTGAAGACTCCAGGAGTAAGAAGGGCACATGTAGATGATACAAGAAGAAGTGACACAGGACCAAGAAGATTTGGGAGGATGCAGAATTCAATGCAATGATTGACGTATGACAGTTATATGGCTGGTCATTGCGCCTACATGACCACGGTAATACAAGATGCTGAACCTTCTTATTTTGAATATGCAATTGGAAATGCATATTGGGAAAAAGCTATGGATGAGGAGATGGTTGCACTTTATGGGAATGATACATGGATGCTAGTTCCATTGCTGCAAGAAAAGAAACCCATAGGTAAGGTAGCATAATGTTGACGGTAGCATAAGCAGGTATAAAGCACGATTGGTAGCTAAAGGATATGCACAGACATATGGCATTGATTATGAGGAAACATTTAGCCCTCTAGCTAAAATGTCTAGTGTCAGAACACTTGTTGCATTAGCTACAGCAAAAGGTTGTACTTTGCATCAAATGGATGTGAAGAATGCTTTCCTACATGGTGCGTTAGAGGAGTATATATGGACCAGCCACAAGGATATGAATATTCTTAGTATCCAAAATATGTTTCCAGGTTGCAAAAGGCTTTCTATGGGCTGAAGCAAGCTCCTCGTGCATGGCATGCAAGGATTGTTGATTACTTAACCAGCATTGGGTTTTCTATGTGTGATGCAGATCATTCACTATATGCAAGGAAGGTTGATGATGGCATCACGATTGTGGCTATTTATGTTGATGATCTGATTGTAGGGGGTGATAATAAAGAAAGCATCAAAGAGGTAAAGCAACTTCTTATGCAGGAATTCAACATGAAAGATCTTAGTCTGCTGCGTTATTTTTTGGGCATTGAGTTTATTCATACAGAAACGGGTATATGGATGTCACAAAGGCCATATGCCTTGAATATGTTGCAAAAGTATGGTATTGTTGATTGTAAGCCAATTTCTATGCCATTAGATCAAAGAATTTGAAGTTAGACACTACGTGAAATGAAGCATTGGAAAATGCTACTATGTAAAGGAAAATTGTGGGAAGCTTGATATATCTCACAATTACGAGGCCTGATCTTAGCTACACTGTTGGACTTGAAAGTCAGTTTATGCAGGTTCCCAAGAAGCCACATTTGGATGCTTTGAGGCACACTCTACATTATGTGAATGCTACTTTGGATTATGCATTGTTTTATGAGGCTGGGGTAGATTTGCAGGTTCATGGATACACTGATGTAAACTGAGTTCGTAGCATTCCAGATAGAAGATCTACTAGTGGATTTCTATTCTCACTTGGGAGTGTCACTGTCACATGGAGCAGCAAGAAGAAACCTATTGTTGCTTTGTCGAGTACAGCGGCTGAGTATAGAGGTGTTGCAATGGTAGCATGTGAGGCATCATGGCTAGAGATGCCACTTGCAGATTTAGGTATGGAAGTGAAAAAGCCTATCACCATCTATTGTGATAATCTTAGCAGTATACATTTAGCATGGAACCCTATTTTTCATGCTAGGACAAAGCATACTGAGCTACATTATCACTTCATAAGAGAGAAGGTATTAGCAAGTGATATTGATCTTGTTTATGTGAGAACAGATGAGCAGGTTGCTGATATTTTTACAAAATCACTTCGAGCACAAAAGCTGAAGAAGTTTCGGAAGATGCTTGGATTAGAGGACATGAAGTTGAGCTTGAACGGGAGTGTTGAGATTTCAAGCTCAACATGTGATGATCCAAGATGACACGTATCACCTTTTTCATTTCTCTGATATGTATAGTGGCGTTGATAGTCAAGGTCACGCACAAGCATGGAAGTGCATCAATGAAGTGGACACACAAGAAGAAGGAGCATGTAGGGAGATCCAAGAAGCACATGTCATATTTTCATAAGAAATCCCTATAAAAATAGTGATTTTTATCACTAAAAACCATTGTAAATACCATTTTCTATTTTTACAAATCCATTTTGTTCAAGCGGAGGAGTCCTCCAGCTTGAGGAGTATTAGAAGTATCACCCTACCAGTTTTTGTAATTTTTAGACTCCGTTTGAGCCCCCAAATAAGCCCTAGAACCTAATTTTTAACTAGGTCAGACACTAGGTCCAGACAAGGCCAAAACTGCTCAAAAAACTATAAAAAGAGCTAGAGAGCTCATTTTTTAGGTTATCTTGTTGTAGATTTTAACTTTGTAAGAGAGTTTGTTTGTAATCAAAGTCCTTCCATTGTTCCACTCTTTGTTCTTACCTTGTTCGCGTGTGTGTATGTGTGTGTGCATGTTTATGTGCTTTCACTCACACACTTGTGCACTTCACTTGCTCTTGGTCTTCATACTAGTCCTCACGTCTGCGCGGATTGACATTTATGAGGTGAAGCTCCTCACGTTGGTACTTGCCATTGTGCTAGAGTGACACCAAATTTGGCGCCGTTACCGAGGAGAGAGCTTGGAGGACGAGCATGTGACGGTAAGACATAGAGAAGCAACGTTGGAAGGTAAAAAAAAATCACCATTTTCACTTCAATTTTTGAGTTTTTCTTCTTCTTCATCTTCATCATCATCACCATCTTCTCCCATCTTCATCTTCTTTGACTTTTTCTCAGTTTCCAGTGTACATTCACCTCGTTTTTCACTTGCGACTATGAGGAACAAGTCCAGAGGGTGTTCAGAGCTGAAACGCTAAAGAAATCACCTTGAAATCCACTTAAAACATCAAAAATCGGAGTGACAATATTATGGAGTGACAAGACCTGCGTCTAGTATCGTGGTAGTGGTATCGTGAGTTTGGAGGGTGACTTTGCAGATACAGGCACATAGGAGTGACAAGGAGAACCTAAGGTACACACATTTGCAAAAATTTTTGAATTTGGGCTTAAAAATCTCCAAGTATCGTGTCCGGTTGAGTTTTGGTATCGTGATACCAGAATTCTCGAGTATCGGGATACTTGCCGAGGTATCATATCGTGCATACCCACTTGAGGTATCGTGATACTATTCTGGTATCGTATCATCAAGTGTGGGTATCGTGATCGCAATCGCCCTAGTGGTATCGTATCGTGGTCCACTTGGTATCGTATCGTTGACCAAGCGGTATCATATCGCGTGCATGGTTGGTATCATATCGCCAACTCGGTATCGTATCGTGCCTATTCTAGTATCGTATCGTGCAAAAAAAGTGGTATCGTATCGTCAGCAGACCAAGTATCATATCCTCGATAGAGTGGTATCATATCGCGTGCCTATTCTAGTATCGTATCGTGCCAAAAAGTGGTATCGTATCGTCTGAACCTCTGGTATCGTATCGTCCATAGAACTAGTATCGTATCGTGAGAGTTTCAGTTCCTAATGAGACAGTAAAAAATGTAGCACAAAGATTTAATCAATATGTGACCCGATGCCCTGTGACAGAGAGACCTTCTCAGTAGAAAATGATATCCCTATTTTTAGAAGGTCTAACCAACAGAACATTGAGAATCTTAGTATATGTAAAATGATTGCAAACTATGAGTGAGTCTTCAAGAATGCATAGATTTGGAAGACAACTTAGCTGAGGATCTCAAAATCACACAAGATCCTACCAAAACAGAGGATACAAGGAGCAATGAGACGTTTAGTTCGAGTTATGTGGAGGAAGTGGCAATGTTAGTGGCCAAGAAATTAGGAGTACAAGGACAAAGGAACTACCAGAACTCCTCCTTGAGAGTGCCAATGTTAGGAAGTTGCACACTTTGCGGTGGAGATCATCCATCTCATGTCTGCACCAGAGAAGGATTAGGGTTATCACAACCTTACCCTTACGATAGACAGCCAACTCAAGAGCCTAACATGTACTCTTGTAGTGAGCAGAAGTACATCAACTATAGCACCAAAAACTATCCAATGAATAGACAACCACGACTGTTTGTACCACCCCAATGTAGACCATACGGGTACCCTCCTAGAGAACAAGGCAGAGAAGTTCCTAGGTATAACCCATGTCCAAGACCACGAGGAGCAACTAGACCATATGAACATGGAGGTATAACCTATACCAGGACAACAACCACCCGCCCACTAGCTCCGATACAAGGGAAGAACATCACAATACAAGTCGTTTGTCTTGAGTGTGGCAAAGAATAGCTCTTGAGAGATTGTCCCGGACATCCCTCTAGTGCACCAAAGGTTACACCCATTAATGTAGTAGGCTTAGTAGGGGATTCAAGTTCCAATAGTGATAATGTGGCTCCTATACATGCACTTACTAGGGCATAAGCTTTACAAAAAACGAAACTAGCTGAGCAATCAGAGCCAAGTGAGTCAAGAGAGCCTAGTAAGAGAAAAACAAGAACATGGAAGGATACTAGAGAGAAGGCCAATCGTAAGTGGACCAAAACGTTATCTGAACTAGAAGAAAGCCTAAAAGATGCAAAAACAAAAATAGAAGATATTGCCTCTCAAAATCTCTCACATGTCAAAACTCCATCCACACAACCTCATCCCCACCCACCAACCATTGTAAATAGACCACAACCAGGATCTATTCTTGCATATCCAATCCCAGAAGACTTGGACATGATGTTCAAGGCATACCAAGCTCGACTTCAAGAAGGGCCAACACCTGCAAACCTAGACAAGAGCTACCCTAGAGCAGATTTAGAGATTGAACGGACAAAAATGTGCATAAAAATGGTGGAGCTAGCTCAAGCTATTTTCGAGGACAATCAATCGTTCATTCAGACAAATGCTATTACACCGGGTTTGCACTTCCAGGGCTTACTAGATAAATTAGAGCAGTTCATAAATAAACCGCAAGTTTCTTTACCTCCACAGGCTCAACTGACTATGGAAAGAGAAAGCTCATCACCAAAGGAAGTCTATGTTCCTGACTCCATAGATGATGGAGAACCTCTTTCAATTCAACAACACTCTCAAAAGTTCTTGTGGGAAATACAAGAAGAGAAATGGTCCAAGGAGAAGGATAACCCCCCTCCTATTCTTGAGATTGATGACCTTCATGAACAATTTCCACAAGACATTCCATCTATTTATGAAGACCACATAGAGCAACAAGAGGAAGAAAGTTCAGGATTTGAATCCAATTCTTTACAAGAGTTGCCACTGTTCACAGGCCCATGGGAATCTAAATCTCTCAAGATCAGAGCTCCCACAATATTGATCAGGAACGAAGACTTAGTGGTTCCAAGAAACACTGATGTCGTGAACACTAAGGTTCATTGTCATCTCACTCTAGAAGAGCTGCTCAAAGCAAAACCAGAGCTATGGAATCATGTGAAGGATCAAGTTCCAGAACTTGATTCCAATATGCCTAAAGCAGGCTCTAAACAGAAAGTACCAGAGATACCTCTAGAAAAAATAGGGGACATGTGCGAAGGTGAGGAAGGTAATACTTATCTTCCGATCACCTACCAAGGTTACACAACCAAAGAGATCATAGATTTAGGTGTTGGTGTGGCTATTGCAACCACCTCCTTGTGGAAGCAATGGGCTAAACCTACATTAAGACCAACTAGAGTGAAGCTTCAGATAGCTGATGGCCATGTTGAAAAACCTCTAGGATTGCTAGAAGGGATAACTCTAACCACTTATGGTGTAGAGTTTGAGCACACCTTCGCTATATGTGACTTTGGTAAAACTAATACCTACGAAATGATCTTAGGAAGACCCTTCCTATGACAATTGCAAGTTGTACAGGATTGGGGAACCAATTCCTTGTACTTGCAGTGCTTAGGGGTCACAACCAAGGTTAATTTGAAGGATTATACCTTCAGAGATGTACCACCCCTACAGTGGAATTCTATCCACAAGGAGCAAGAAGATTCAATCTCTGTGCATTCTAAAAGTTCATCAGATACATCTTGGATGCATGAAGATACTCATTTGTGGATGTGCAAGGTCGCAAAGGAAGAGGAAAAACGCTTAAAGGCAAGAGAAAAAGGAACTTCTCAAGGAGATAGACCAGTTAGAGACCCAGCCTATACGCCGATGATCTTTCCGGATGAGGAATTTGAGCCTCATGTTTGGGCAAAAATCTTAGCTACCATGGACATTGCAGTCAATGATGAACAATGGACACCTCATTGTGATGAGGAGGGTTATGATATTTCATTGTTCATGTGTCAGCCCCTGCTTGAAGAATGTGACCCTAGTGATGTCACAGAAGAAGAAGAGTATGATGACGATCTAGAATCCATGATGATGGATAGTTGCTTTATTTCAGAGGAGCACTATCTAGAAGACATAGAAGTATTTACACAAAAAGAAGAAGACCTCTCACAAGCATCAACACGGTAAATTCAAAGGATGGAAGTGAAGGTGGTCAAAAGAAAAAGAAAAGACAAGGAGTGAAACAAGAAGAGGAGGAACCATTGTTTGAGGTACCAGAAAATTTCACGAAATATGAAGTTGAAGACCAAAAAATTTTGGTACGAATGCCTAAGAGAGAGGCCACCACAGGAGAAGTGTATGATAACAAAGAAAAGACCAAAAAAAATCATAGTCACCATTGAAGAGAATGAAGAGAGATGTACACACATAGGAGATGACCTAAGTAAAGAAGAGGAAGCAGAATTGATAGCGTTATTAAGGGAATACAGGGATGTGTTTGTGTGGCACTATAGAGACTTGAAGAGGTTAGATCCGAAAATTTGTTCTCATACAATCCCCATAATAGCAGATGCCAAGCCCACCAAACAGAAGCCATACACATATAATGACACTTATGCAGCCAAAATAAAAGAAGAAATCGACAGGCTGATTGAAGTTCGCTTTATCTATGAGGTGGAGCATACTGAATGGGTGTCCCCCATTGTAGTGGTGCCCAAGAAGAATGGAAAGTTACGTGTGTGTATTAACCTTAAAAAATTTAATGCCGCTATGGTTAGAGATAGTTTTTTTTTTTTAATATAAAGGAAGTTCGGCATTAGCCTACTCTCCCGGACTTGAATTAAATAAAGAAAAGTACAAGAGAAGGGGACTAGTGTCCACGGGACCCCGCGAATCCCACAAAGTAGGGGAAGCTTTTACAGAGCCTAGATGGCATTACAAAGAAGGTTAATCACCCTCTCATCGCCCTCATGAGGGGCCCACTTTGGTTTAAGCTTGTTATTGTCAAAAGGAGAACTTGATGATGCCTGAAGGGGGGGGGGATTTCTTATAGTTAACAATCCTTTTGCCAAGGAGGAACAAGATTTCTCAATTGACCACTCTTTGGGGGGGTCACCAAAGTTGAAAGCAGATCTTTCCCGCCAGATTTTCCATAGGACCTCCCCTTTGATGGCGTTCCAGAGAGTCACGGAGCAGCCGATCGCTTCTCCCAGCAGGGCTTGCTGCCAACTGATATGTTTCTGAAGTCTAATTTTCTTTCCAACCGTCTGCCAGAGTCTATTGGAGTTGGGGAAGGTAAAGACGATGTGTGAAACATCTTTGATAGACCGGTAGCAGCGTTTGCACCAGTGAGGAATCCCACAAAATTTGCTAGCCTTAAGGTTGGTCCAGATTCCATGATGAAGAATTTCCCATAAGAGGACAGACTTTTTGATTTCTATGAGGGGGTGCCAAATAGCCATGAACTTCATGTCCCACCGAAGCCGCGTCCATGAGAGGCACCACTTCTTGTTGAGGTTAACATGATAGTCAATCGTTTCTTTGATGTTCGGGATTTTTGATAGGGTATTCCCATTGTTGCATTTCAGACCAAGCGAGCTCAACATGTCGTGTCCCATGAGAAGGTGAACTTTGTGTCGGTCCCAGGCGAGACATCTACTTTGCAAAGTGTTCCATTCTTCGTACGAAATGTTGACGCAAGGGTCAATATCCTCGAAGTTGATCCAGTGGTTGGTGTCTTGTTTCCAGAGACGTTTCCATTTTTTGAACCCTTTGTTCCATAACTTCTTGGCATTTTGAATGTTCCAAGATTCCACACTCCAGATGCCATGTATCGGAAACCAGATAGAGTCGTTTTGTCTGATACCGGCAACCCACTTCCAGTCTTCACTAACCCTTGTGTAGCTTTTGACTTTATTCCAACTCTTCGATAGGGAGCACACGAGATTAGAGCCTTTCGGGAAGACAGGGATCGGGAAAAATAGCAAGGTCAAGATGTCAAGATTCTTCCAACTTGGGAAACCCATGAGAGCCAATTCATTCTTGTTTCTGAAGATCAACTCGGTCCACGAGGCCTCCCCGTTGCACCAAGCCTTAATCATCCATTTGGCCGCCAGCTTGTTAGCCATGCACCCAATGTCAAGGATGCCAAGTCCCCCACTATCTCTAAGACTGGTGCAGATGGACCATTTGACTTTAGGCACCCCCCTCCTATTGTGGTCGCCTGTCCAAAGGAAGTTCCTACAAATACTATCCAGCTTGGATAGATCTTGCTCTTTCGATCTCAAATAAGAAAGGAAATAAATGGTAGATGAAAGGAGGAACGTGTTGATAACCATAGCACGACCAGCAAGATTGATTTGCATACCTCTCCAATAGTTAAGCTTATTTTCGAGTTTGGCCAGCACCCAGTTCCACCGTTGTTCCATAGAGACACCAAACCCCAAGGGGATACCAAGAAGCCGAAAAATTTGACCCTGTGGAATGATTTGACAGCCATGATCAATGAGAAGGTTGGGCTGTGACCCAACAATAGCTCTAAAGGCAGTCTTAGAGTGGTTGATTGTGGATCCGGAGGCTTCACAAAAAGTAGCCAGACACCTCCAGAACGTCTCCAGGCTGGTACTATCATTGTGAACAAACGTGTTCATATCATCGGCAAAAGACGCATGGTGATCTGACTGTGGTCATGAGGCAAGCGGAGGCCTTTGATATTACCAACTTCCACCTAATGCGCCACCAGCCTGCTAAGCCCTTCCGTGGCAATGGCAAAGAGAAGGGGAGCTAGTGGGCACCCTTGTCTGATAGATCTTCTAAGTTTGATCACCTTCGAAAGTTTTTCGTTAATGTTAATTTAGGTCGATGCATTTCCGAGAAGGGTCGCGATCATCTTGGTGATTTTTTTACTACATCCAAGGTCTTGGAGCGACAGCAGAATATAGTCCCATTCCAGCCTATCATAGGCTTTATCAAAGTTGATCTTGAGGAAGACCACATCTTGTTTAGACTCATTTTATCAAAGGCAGGTCAATTTTGGAAACCATTATAGAGGTCTGGTTAGAGATAGTTATCCGCTTCCAATCACTGATCATTTATTGAAGCATGTTGCAGGCAAGGAAGTTTATAGCTTCCTTGCTGGATTTTCAGGCTACAACCAAGTAGCCATTGCCCCAAAAGATCAACACAAAATGGCCTTTGCCACAGAGTGGGGAGTCTTTGCATTTCGTGTGATGCCATTTGGGCTCACCAATGCACCTGCAACATTCCATAGACTCATGTGTCATGTCTTCAAAGAGCTCTTGCGAAAGAGCTTAGAAGTATATGTGGACGATTTAAGTGCTCATTCTCGAGAAAGGAAATGTCACATTCCTGAGCTCAGACAGATCTTCAACAAGTGTAGAGAATACCGAGTGTGTCTGAACCCAGAAAAGTGTGTGTTCATGGTACGTTAAGGTAAAATCTTAGGTCATATTGTTTCTAAGAATGGAATATCAACAGATGAGGACAAAGTAAAAGCCATAGCGGAGTTGCCGAGGGCAAGGAATGTTAAAGAGGTACAAGCCTTTATGGGCCATTGTGGATATTACCGTTGGTTTATTCACATGTATGCAATTATAGCTAAGCCTCTTTATGCCTTGTTGACAAAATTTGAGTGGAACGACGAATGCGAGAATTCCTTCAATGAGCTAAAGAGATGCTTGTGCATAGCCCCAATACTAACCACTCCTAATTGGAATAAACCATTCCATGTACATGTGGATGCATCCAATTATGCAATAATATGTGTGTTGTCACAACCAACAGGAGAAGGAAATTTAGATTTGCCTATAGCATATGCAAGTAGGCAATTGAACGCTGCTGAACGAAACTACACCACAACTGAGAGAGAAGGCTAGGCATGGTATATGTCATAAAGAAGTTTAGACACTATCTATTGGCCAACAAGTTTAAGTTTTTCACTGATCATCAAGCCTTATTATATTTGGTCAATAAACCTTGCAACACAGGACACTTAGTAAGATGGTTTCTCTTACTAATGAAATATGACTTTGAAGTCATTGTTAGGAAAGGTAAGACCCACCTCAGATCGGATCACCTTTCTCGCATCACTTCAGGAGAGCCACCATAAGGAGTGTCTGATGAATTGCCCGATGCTTATCTGTTCAATCTAGAAGTTGTTCCTAAATGGGCGAATAAGTTGGTACCAGTCCTAACCTTTGGACCTGCAAATAAGAATGTGAAGACGCACAAGGATGAAATTATAAGATCACAAAAATATCAAATATTGGCAAGCATCATGTACAAACAAGATACAGAAGGTGTATTAGCTTGTTGTGTCGAGGACGATGAACACAATAGTTGGTTGCAACAAGCCCACGAAGAATTTCTAGGGAATCACTATTCTAAACAACGAACATTGCAAAATCTAAAACGTTTAGGAGTGTATTGTCCTAGTATGGATAAAGAAATTCATGAGTGGATCAAGAATTGTCCAGTGTGCCAGAAGAGACCCCTAGTGGAGCATGCCACCCTTTATCATGTGTCGCTAATTCCAGATTGGAGTGCTCCCGACATTTATGAGATCAGGAACACTACCTAGGGAGGCTAGTCTAGCAAGAAAATGAAGCATGGAGCAAGAGGCTCGCGACTACACCCTCATAGGCGATAACCTATACCGAAGAGGCAAAGATGGTTACTTAAGATTGTGCGTTCATGAATCTGACTACTTGAAAGTCTTAGAAACTGCACATAGTGGGGTTGCAGGTGGACATTTTGGTCTTGACTGAGTAATTAAGACTATTCTACTCTCAGGACTTTGGTGGCCCACTCTTCATATGGATGCACATACCTATGTGAAGAAATGTGACACATGCCAACGTGCCAAGTACCCAATTAGAAAAGATGAGATGCCTTTGAGGCCAATGATGGGAGGACGTGCATTCTTGAAGTGGGGCATAGACTTTGTAGGTCCTATTAACCCCCTAGCTAGAATCTCTCATGCCGAATACATTATTCTAGCCACGGATTACCTCACAAAGTGGGTAGAAGTCAAAGCCACAACAAAAAATGATGCTCAAACTACAGCTAAGTTTTTATTTGAGAACGTATTCACTAGATATGGGCTACCAATAGAGTTAGTAAGTGATAGAGGTACACACTTCTTGAATGAAGTCATTGAAAATCTTCTCCAAGAATTCTTGGTGATACATAAGAAGTCTATCCCCTATCATCCACAAGCTAACGGACAAGCCGAGAGCACAAATAAGATCCTATGTAATGTACTGACAAAACTAGTAAATAACAAATGCTCTGATTGGGACAAACAACTTCATCATGTTGTTTGGGCCTATCGAGTTGCCTACAAAATAGTACTCAATGCCACCCCATTTCAGATGGTCTTCGGACAAAATGCTTTGTTACCATTAGACTTCCTAATCCCAACTTTAAAAGTGGCACAAGGACATGAGTTGTCCTCTAGGATCTTTGATCTAGAATGCTTAGGTGAGACAAGGCTAGGAGCAGCTACCGGCATCTATGATGCAAAGAAAAGGAAAAGGCATACTTCGATGCACATATCAAAGATAAAGGATTGAACGAGGGAGACCTGGTGTTGGTTTATACACTAAAGCAACATGCCCGTAAATTGGAAAAAAGAGGAAACGGACCCATGATCATTAATAGAATTTCCACTAGCGGTGAAGTTCAATTGGCCACACTAGAAGGTAATATCCTGCCAAACTATATCAGTGGATGTTGAGTCAAGTTGTATCAAGAACCTCTTATAGAGGATATGCTAAAGAGACTAAACACTACTAAGAAGCAAAAAGAAGAAGAATTAAGGGTTAGAGAAGAAGCACAAGCAGAGGATAGAGAACGCATTAGGAGAAATAAGTTACAATGCCTAGGCCTAGATCTCAGTCTTGAGGCCCCAAGATACCACATGGCCATGTGTCAAACATCAAGTGCAATTGCTTCTCGAATAATTGATCCATGTCCCTTTGTGAACATCACGGTAGGACAAGGGAAGAATGCAAGGACTGTGAGAGCATTGATTGACTCAGGTGCAGCAACTAGTGCAGTTAGACTTTCATACTGCCAAGACCTGCAATTGGACATCAAGCCCATAGAAGCCTATCTCCTAGGATTGGGAGGTGTGGAAACCCCATGCTTGGGTGAGGTGGAACTTCCCATCTACCTTCAAGATGTTCCAATGAAAGTCAAAATGCTAGTGTGTCACGATGAGGACCTTACAGAGCCACTTATTTTGGGTCAAGACTGGATTTACGACCATGCCATCAACTTGAACCTAAGAAGTCAACTTCTTCAAGTTTGGGTACAAGAACAATGCATCACATTAGAATTAGAGAATTGCATGCTGACAAATCCAGATGTCACACATTCTCTTAGTTCTTCTAGGACTAATCTTAGCAAAAAAGATGTTGTATGTGTCAAAAGCTTTGTGTTCTAGAAGAACTCAATCATGGAAGAACTGGCTCAAAGACAAGCGGACTCCTCCTCTCATGCAAGGACTAATGCCACAACCACTCGACCAAAGAGGCAAGCAAAAAAGACATCTACTATATCAATTAGACAGACAAAATTCAAGAAGAATGAAGCTCATGGCATGAAGCATATTTGGGTACGAAAAGCAGAACAACCACCAGCTTTTCCACAATCATTTCCATTGAGGCAAACCAACCATGCTAAAAGAAGCACCAAGAAAGGATGACCAGCTCAATCCTACGGTCTTCAAAAAATTTGGGTACTGAAGCAATCGATGAAGTCCGACCATAATAACATACAAATTTGGGTGCCAAAGAAATTAAGTGCAGCTCAACAAGGGTGATTGCAAATGTGGGTACCCAAGGCACTCTTACATGCACAAAACAATATGATCTCCTTCATGAGAAAAATATCAGCAAAGAAACCACGGAGAAGCAAGAGTCGAAACCATGGACCGAGACCAAAAGAAGATAAATTCATCTCCTCAGTGGTAATAAAAGACAAATAAAAAGGGTATGGGTGTGGAAGCCAAAAGTACCAGTAGCTTCCATAGAGCCAAAGAGCCAACCACGCTGGATATCAAAATTCAAAAACCACCCAAAGATAAAGAGGATAGAGCTTATGTCTATAGGGCCAAATACTATCCTGAAATGGATCCCTATAAGAAGGATTACATCATTTCAAGATCCACTGGCTACCTCCAACAAAGACTGCATCAACATCCACTAGCAACATTGAAAGCCTTGACGTGCAACAACCATGTGCCTTTGGCATAACCTTGTCTTTTCCACCATTCAGGTCATGCATTTTCAAGTATGCAGTAATATAGGGCCACATTACACGGTCGTGCATAGACACAATTGAGGATCCCAAGCACATACAACACATCTCACATATGTAAAATATTTTATTGATGCTAACACCTTTTTTCTTGTTTTACTCCACTGTTCAAAAAAAAAAAGAAAAAAAAGGGAAGAAGACGAGAGAAAGAACAAGATTGTGCGTTTGAAGAATCCCCAATGCGAACCATCAACAAGGACATCCATCAACAACGGAAGATAAGTCGATGGTCAATCACCATGCTGGAGCACACCAAGAAGAGATGAATATCGATGGACATTTGACCATGGTAAAAACCTCCTACTTCGGCAACATTACAACCATGATAGTTTAGGAAACCTCTTCATCAGCATACCCTTGAGCATTTTGCTCAAGACCCAATTTCTTGCACCATATTTCTTCCAATGCATTCCCCAAGTACGCATACATAGGGCCACATTACAAGGCCATGCACAAGGCCATGCACAAGGCACATATCTTGTTAAACTCATGCACTAATGCACTTACCCATCCTTCGTTATGGGTTCTAGTGTTTAATCTCCTCTCTTCTTCCACTACAACTTTACACATCCATAAGTGTAAGTCCTCATGCATCCATGAAGATTCAGATCCTAAGGAATGCACTGACTCTATCTCTTCTAAAGTTCTATGGGCTGAGTTCCATTGCTAGGTATGAGGATAGTATTTGACAATGACTTTGGTGGTGACTCCTACATGTTGTAAGTACAAAAAGTTGTCTCCCCAATCTTGTACTATATGTAATTGCCTCATGAATGGTCTGCCAAAAATCATCTCATAGATATGATTCTTTCCAAAATCACATATGGCAAAAGTGTGTTCAAAATCTACACCATAAGAAGTGAGGAGTTATCCCTTCTAGCAACCCTAGGGGTTTCTCAATATGCACGTCTCCCATTTGCAATTTCATTCTATTTGGCCTAAAAGCTAGCTTGTCCCAACATTTCTATAGGGATGTAGTGGCAATGGCTACTCCTGCTCCTGAATCTAAAATAGCCTTTGTTGTGTAGTCTTGGTATGTGATAGGAAGATAGGCATTTCCTTCTTCTCCTTCATTCATATCTCCTATCTTATCCAAGGGTATCTCGGGCATGGTCTTATGTGATCCTATTTGAGATTGGGACTTAGATACTTCTAGCACTTGGTTAGCTACATGTTTCCACAACTCGGGTTTAATTTTAAGTAGCTCCTCTGAAGTGGGATGGTATTGCACTTTAGTGTTCTTCACTACATTCGTGTTCCTAGGTACAATTGATTCATCATTTCTTACCATGATTGTGGGCACTCTCATTTGAATAGACTTAGATTTATAGGGGCATGTAAAGTGAGGCAATTCCCTCAAGGAATTGAATTCAAAGTCTAATTGTTCGCTTGACTAGACGTCTTCTTGCTCCCTATATATGGAGAGAATTCCTTGAGGGAGCTGAGCATGAAGATCATTCACTTCTTGGATAGGAGGAGGCTTCTTTCCCTCTTTGACCCATTTCTCTTTTTGTATTTCTCTCAAGAACTCTTGGGAGTATCAATTTATTGAGAAAGTAATTCCATCATCCATAGAATTAGGAACATAAGCTTCTTGTAGTGGTAATCTTATTCATTCACTTTCACTAGTTTGAGCCTATGGAGTAGCTATAGTCTTGGGTTAAGATATGAGCTGCTCTATCCTCTCCAAAAGTCCATCTAAATGCAATTGTGGCTTAGCTGAGTTTGTATAATTGAAAAGATGACTAGCTTCAAACATAGCCTAAGCTAGTTCTACCATTTTTGCACAAATCTTAGTCCTTTCAATCTCTAGATCCACTCATGGATAAGACTTGTCTATTTCAACCACATTTAGCCCTTCTTCAATTCAAGCTTGATAAGCCTTGAAGATCATGTCCAAGTCTTCAGGAGTAGGATCTATTAATTAGATTGATCCTGCTCTTGGTGTGGTGCAATGGATGGTGGTGTTGTTTGAGGTGTGTTTTAGATGCCCTTTCAATTAACTTTTTTTTGTTTAGTCTTTCTTCTAGCTCATTCAATTCCCTAGGCCATTGTCTTGCATCCTTTCTTGACTATCCTTTCAAGATCTAGTTCGTTTATTAGCTATGATTTCTAATGCACTCACCTCTTATTTCTTCTCCTAATCTATGCCTAGAGTCTTTTCTAGAGCCTAGGCTCTCATGAATACTTGTACAGGGAAATATTTGTTGCACTTCCATTGGGCTCTACTATCAAGCCAATAACATTGGTCACGTTAATCTTTTGTGCATTGGATCGATTCTTAGAAAAATCTATGAAGAGATGTTCCTTTCCACAATGAAGGCAAAATGTTGGAACCACTATAGGTTGAGGTTGTCCTGGTGGAGGAAATGGAAAATCACATATAAAGCGATCTCCCTGAGATCTATACCAAAGTCCTCTAGGGTCTTGATGTCTCATCTATCTTAATTTGGGCCTAGGGTTCGGATTTGTATACATCACATTTGAGTATCTGGGCTCCCAATTAGGCTCTAAAATGTATCATATTAGTAGATCTTGTTATGCTCATGTGATTTTCAGTAGCAGGGCAATGGGCTATCTACATGTTTTGAGTCAAAACCTTGAGCATTTGGGTCACGTTTTGAGATTAATGTGGATGATTGCACTATGGATCTGTTTGGATCTTCTATCAATGCATATTTCATAGATTTTAAATTGGAAAGTGGTGGTGGTTGCTGACCTAATATAGGTTTTGGTCTTTGTTGAGCTTAGTAGTGTGTTTGATATGTTTGCTAGGGCCTATGGTAAGGCTAGGGTTAATATTAGTTTTGATACCTACCTGACTTCTGATAGGGCTGCTCGTAATTTTACCTAACTGCTTGGTTGTTGTAAGGGTAATCTTGTGCAGTATTGTTTGTGTATTTCCTCTCAATGGTACAATATTGTGAATTATAATTTAGGTTTCTTGGATTCAAAGTCATCAATAGGCATATTTTAGCCATGTGGTCTCCTATACAAGTAATAGCTTCATTTCACTAAGGCCATTCTAGGGGTTTGCCTTCTCCAAACTCCTAACTTTTGAGCCACTTTTTTTGTTGATTCCTCTATTGAGTTTGAGGGCTTGGACGTGAAACAAGTAGAGAAAATTGAATCTTTATAGAGTCTAGAAAGTTCTAATGTATCACCCAAGTTATCTGAGATGTCAATACACATTAATATGCATTGCTCTATGGCTAGACATTTCTTTAGATGGACATATGATCAAAGCTTTACACTCAATAGGCCATCTAGGAATAGGGAAACTTGCTTAGCTTGGGTAGGTTTTTCTAGACTTGGACATCACTCAGTGTACTATCTAAACCTATGCCCTATTGGCCTAGCAATTTCTTGTGGTGTTTCCTTAAAGTTATGGATTAACAAGGAAGTGTTATGTTTGATGCAATTTTTAGAGAATTTAGCTATGAAGGTATCAAATAAATGTGTGATGTTCTTCAATTGTTCCTCGTATAATGGTTGAAACTATTTTAGGGCTCTATTCTTCAAAATAATCCAAAAAGCTTGATATTGATTGAACATATCATCAACTTCTTTGGCTCTTAATACTTCATTGAATTTGGCAATGTGATTGTATGGATCTCCCATGCCATCAAAAAAGTCCTTCATGGCTTTCACCAATTGGGTCAATATTAAGATTTTGGGGAATTCTCTAGGCCTAGGCAAGGGAAAATTATCCATTCCTCTTTGATGTCTATTTCCTCTATGTCCTTCTAATTGTGCTCTATCAACATCCAATCTTGATCTCTCTCTTCCTAGGGCTTCAAGAAACTTACTTCTGGTCTTTTTCTAGGTTTCTCCTTTCGATTGTCTGGAATATGAGAGGATCAAGTTCCATGCTAAGCATAAGAATTATGAGGCCTAAGTGGGGGGAAAATAAATTCACCCTTCCAGGTATAGGCATGCCTATCATATTCGATAACCACAAACATCCTCTCAAAAGAGTTATCCAAGTAGACAACCTTCCTAGGGACATCAAGGTCCTTGAATTCATATATGGTTACTCCTTCTACCTCACATGGTTTGTTTGGCTAGAATCTCCAAAATTCTTTATTTGTTTCTATATTCAAGAAGAGTTATATGCTTTTGTTATCTTGGGGGGTCCATTTAGGTGTAATCATCCTTGACATGATAACTTACCTCTAGGAGTTCTAGGCTCTCTTCGAAGGATTTCCTGTTCCAAGTCTCCTATTTCTGACTCATGGATGATTATTCCAAACTTATCCATCCTATCTGGTAAGTTGGTTACGACATACATGGTTCACTACTTATCAATGTAGCAGCCCTCTTTGAATTTGACTACAAGGTGCTCAATTCCAAAAGGTTGTTTTGGATTTTTGAGTTGGACCACTAAATGTCTCAAACCATCCTTCTAGATGCAAGTACCTAAGTGTTTGGTTCTGATATATTCTAACTCCATCTTGTAGGGACCTTCTAGGGTTTGTAAGTATGCTAGCCCTAAAAGTCTTGTGGGTCTCTCCATGAGAAATGACATTTCCAAAACACTTGTCTCTAAGCTCAATATGTATTGATAATCACTCAATCGTTGATCCCATGACCTACTAGTATGATTGACACTAGAATCATAGAATTTGATGCTTTTTCTATCTCTTCTTAGGTGTCTACCTAATCTAAGATTCATATGATTCAATTATTTTCCCAATATCCAAGTACAACCACCTTGCAAGGTTCTTTGTATCAACCACTTGTTCGTTTTTTGTTCTTTTTTAATGTGAATTCTTTTCTTGAGATATGGATCATCATGAATACTTGCACTCTAGCATAATTTGATGTTTAATCGATCAAATACGTTTTTCTATCAGATTTTTCCACAACTTTGGTCTAAGTAATCTTGAGCTTGAGAAATTAGGGTTTCTTGAACTTGCTTTGAGCCTATCGTCACCCTAATCAATCAAAACTACTAAGCACACTTAGCCTAAGCTAGAAAATGGAGTGATGGGGTTGAGACTTCTTCTAAAATCAAATCAAATGCCCTTGAGTTCACTCGAATGCTCAGGATGCATGTTCCCAAGCTTGCAATGCACCGGCATCTTGATTCCATCTTCCACATAGCTCCAATTTTGTGCAAAAAAACCCAAAATCTAGGCAAAACATTTTTGAGATATCAAGCTTAACATGTGATGATCTAGGATGACGAGTATCACTTTTTCATTTATGTGAGATGTATAGTGGTCATGTCGGTATATGTCAGTGATACTTCATTGATCTTTTCTAGATTTATCTACCAAGTAATGGAACATTTATTTCTTGTGAGCTCACTCATTTACGGACATTAGGATTTTCCTTATGTTCTTTATATATTGCACTAGTTGCATTGTTGTATTAGGTCATTCTTGTATATTATCTTTATGTAAAAGAAGAAGAAGAAGAAGATTATTCTTCCTTGCCTCAATCTATGTGTGCTCCTCTTGAGTGTGAGAGGTTGTGATTGAGCTCGCTTCCTTATCTCCGTTCTCTTGACATGGTATCAAAGCCAGTGTGGCTATAAAGAGATCATGGAAAATGCGAAAGTGAAGAGTACAAGAGAAGGCATGAAGAAAGTGTGATTCACAAACAACCTCAGATTGCTAAGAAAATTGGTGTGGAGGTAGAAGTTGTCAAAATATTTTCAAGATTTAGCCCTTTAGGGTCACTTGTTTTTCTTAAATTTTAGTTTTGAAGCCATATCAACCTTTGTGGTGGGGCCCAAAAAAAACCAAGTCAATTTGCAAATCTATAACTTGCGTCCTATTTGACAAAATTTAGATATTCTAGATTGAGAATTTCAAGTGATTCCGTGTAATGTTGATACATGAAAAGTGTGTTTTTTTGAGATGGAATTGTCACATCATAGTGTGAGAGTGTTCAAGCAGAGGTACTGCTTGTACTGTTTTTGCAGTGTTATGAATTACTGCAAAAATGGCGAACGCTAATAGAATGAGCTAGCTTATGAGTGATAAGTTGGAGAAAAACAACTCTCACACTTGAATGATAAATTTCCTGATGGGAAAAGGCTATTGGAAGTACATGGAAGGAGAGAATGAAAATTCTCCATAGTTACCAGAGAGGAATCGAACTACAGCCCAATTAAGAGCATATGAAGAATGGAATTAAGGAGCATGAAAGGTAATTTATTGTCTATTTGTTAACATACAAGATAGCATGATTGAGCACATACAAGATGCTAAGACTCGGAAAGAGACTTGGAATAGTTTGGTCACATTGTATGAGACCAATACAAAGGAACAAAAATTGCAACTCAAGAACAAGTAGCATACACTAGAGAAAAAAAGCATGTCTATAAGTGACTACACCCTGAAAATCAAAAGCATATGTGAGTCACTTGCATCTACTGGCATGAATGTAGATGATGATAAGGCGGAAGTGTGCCTTCATGTTTTAGGAGCTTCATATAAGCAATTTAGAATTGTTGATTTGGTGTCCATGCTAATTATTGAAGAAAAGAATGTTGGTGATGACTCAGAAACCTAAGGAAAACCTAGTTCTAAGTAGGTATTCTACTTTTGGCTAAGGAGGAGGTAGAGCTAGAGGCTTTGGAAATGGAAGAAGAAGCAGTAACCAAGACCAAGGTCAATGATAGAATCATGCAAGAAGTAGAGGATAGTTCCAAGGAAGGGGGAGCCAAAGAGTCCGCAGAGTTTTCCAAAGAATTGATTCAGGTAATGATAGTAAAGGATGCTAGAATTGTGGTAAACCTGGACACTTTGAACATGATTGCACATTGAAGAATCAAAATAACAAAAGGCAACAAGACAACTATGCATCCACAAGAGCAAATGGTTTTGAGAAGTTGTTCATGGTTCCAACATCATATGATGAATATGATGTCTATTGATGTTTCAAAATTGAATGGTTATGTCTGATATGTTGATTCAAGTGCTTCAAATCACATGACCAATCATGCAGAATGGTTTAGTAGTTTGCAAAAATTACTAGTTCTTGGATATGTTGAAAGAGGCAATGACACATCACATCCTATCGAGCATATAGGAAACATATCACTATCTATGGAGGATGGGAAGGTAAAAGATATTGTTGATGTGTTGCATGTTCCAAATATAACAAAGAATCTGGTTTCTGTTTGACAAATAATTGACCAGGGGTTACAAGTCAGGTTCAATGCTAATGGGTGATATGTAGAAGAGTACAAACACGATGGAAGATTAATCACCAAAGGAAACAAAGTGGATAGGATTTTCACCTTAAATGCAAAAATTCTTGAAATGAATTCAGCCATGATTGCAAAAGGTGCAGGCGTTATTGTTGATATAGACATTTGGCACAAGCCAAGTGAACATGCAAATTTGTAGAGCCTGAAATTGATGCAGTCAAAGGAGCTTGTCAATGGACTAGAACAGAGCCATCAGGATTAGATGCAGAAAGAACACATCAAGAGAGGCACAAAAATACGAGACATCAAAGAGGCATGGATGAGTTACCCTTGCCTAGGCCTAGAGAACACCCTAGAATCTTGAGGCCTACCAAACAAGTCAAATCCATGAAGAATTACTTCGATGGCATTGGAGATCCATACGATCATGTAGCAGAGTTTAGACAAGTTTTGAGAGTTCAACAAGTCAAGGACCTATTCACTCAATACAATGCCTTTGGTCTAACTCTCAAGAACACTACCTTAATGTGGCTTCAACCACTACACTAAGGTCAATTCAAGAATATAGACCAATTGCTAGAAGCATTCATTATTGAATTCTCCAAAAATGGCATTAGACATAATACCACGTCGCTGACACATAGCTTCAACCAGACACCCAAAGAAAATAGTTAGACTAGCAGGAAGAAGATTTAGACAATACCTAGAGAGATGCTATGTGGTAGAGTTACCCACACTCGCCAAAAAAGTGGCTTTATTCCTAGATGTTTTGTTAAGTACCAAATTGAGATCCTATATGTAATTGAAGGATCGTAGATCCATAGAAGAGTGTGTACGCATGTGCACAGACATTGAGGATAATCTAGCAGAGGAATTAGAGCTTTCAAAAATCTATAGATATTCAGAAAGCTCTATTAGCCTCACCTCCAAAATAGCTACATCTATTGAGGAACTTGCAAAGAAGGTAGCTCAGAAGTTAGGAGTCTCTAGCAAGCAGACACCTAGATTTGCCCCACTTAAACGATGATATACATGTGGATAAGACCATATGGCTAATGTGTGTCCAATCATGGCTCAACCCTAAGGGAACCCTAACAACCAATATTGCACCATAGAAAGGAGGTATACTAACCACACTACACAAGATTTCCCATATAATAAGCAAATGGTTAGGCAAAAATATCCATAGCCATATCCACAATAGGGGAGATACCAGAATCAGTACCCACCACAGTAGTATGTTAGGCCCCAACATCCCTATCAACCACCCTATCAAGCTCAACAAAGGCCTCAACCAGTGTTAGTTCAACACCATCCACCTCTAGCCAATGTGATCCTAGTGATGTATGCAGCTACTGAAGAAAATTCGAATGGAGTCTTAGTGCTAGCATCACCATTGATTTCAGAAAGTGACCGAAATTATCATAGTTTTCACTCGGGTCACATGGATACTCCACCAGCCTACTATATGGACTCACCAAAGCATAACGAGATTTACCCTTACAAAAATCCTAGCGAACCTAGTTGGGAGCCGGAATATGCTAATGTAATGTATGCAAATCCTAACTCTAGGCCCCAACCTAGACAGAAGAGACCCCTAGCTCCTAGAGGACCATGGTATAGATGCCAAGGAGATCACTTAATTCATGATTGCTCTATACCCGCACCTATGCAACCCCAGTCAATGACAATTCAAGGCTTTTGTCTTGCTTGTGGAAAGGAGCACCTTCTACGAGACTATCCTAAGAACCCAAACAATGGGCCAAAGATCACTCCTATCAACGTCATTGGGTTAGTAGTAGATTCTATTGGAATTCTAACTTCCACTATCCTAGTACAAGTAGTCACTAGAGCTCAGGCATTATAGTAGAAAACAAGGCTTAGGCCAGGAAAAGAGTTTTGAGGTTAGTAAGACCGAGAGCCTAACCAAAAAAAGGACAAGATCTTGGAGGGAAAGCTGTGAAAAAATGGAGAGAATGGTCGAAGAAGATGAGAGAACTTGAGGAAAGCCTAAGCGAAACAAAAAACAAAATAATTGAACCCACATCTCAAACGCACTCTCACACATCACCACCACCACCATCCCCATCAACTCCTAATCAACCACCTTCTAATCCACCTCGTGTAATCTCACCACCACCTAGAGTAGGATCAGTCCTAGTAGATGCCACTCCTGAAGATCTATACATGATGCTTAAAGCATACCAAGACAAACTCCAAGAAGGGCCAAATGTGACAAAACACAAAAAGTGTTACCCTAGGGCTGACCTAGAAATTGAAAGAACAAACCTTTGTGCAAAGATGGTAAAATTGGCTCAAACTATGTTTGAAGCGAGCCGTTTGTTTAATTACACAACCTCAACCAAAAGACAATTACACTTTGATGGATTATTGGAAAGATTAGAAAAGATGATAGCTAAGTTAGGAAAGCAAGCTACATCATATGTGAGTAACCTTAGAAGTGAAAGGATAATCCTTCCTCCCAAGGATGCTTACATTCCCAACTCCACCTATTCAGGAACCTCTGCTTTTGTAAATCAATACTCACAAGAATTTCTAAGACAAATTCAAGAAGAGAAATGGACAAAAGAAAGTGAAAATCGTCCTCCCACTAAACTTGTGGATGACTTACATGATCAATTCCCACAAGATATTCCTTCTATTTATGGAGAACAAGAGGATACCTAGTCTAGTGAACAATTAGACTTTGAGTCTAACTCTATACAAGAATTGCCTCATTTCATAGGCCCATGGGAAGCAAAGTCTACCTGTATGAGAGCACCCACTATCATGGTTAGAAACAAAGACTCGGACCTTCCTAGGAACAGAAAATTAGTAAAGAACACTAAAGTGAAATGCAATCTCACTTTAGAGGAGCTACTCAACCTAAAACCAAAATTGTGGAAACACATAGCCAATCAAGTACCAAAAGTAGCTAAATCCTATTCCCATGTAGGCTCACATAGAACAGCGCCAGAAATACCCTTGGATAAGATAGGAGACATAAGTGAACGAAAAGAAGGAAACACCTATCTCCCTTTCACTCATCAAGGTTACACAATCAAGGCTATTTTGGACTCAAGCATAGGATTTGCAATTGGTACTACCTCCTTATGGACACATTGAGGCAAACCAATACTCAGGCTTATGAGAATGAAATTGTAAATGATCAATGGTCACATAGAGAGACCTTTAGGACTACTAGAGGGGATAACTCTCACTACTTGTGGTGCAAAGTTTTTGCATACTTTTGCCATATGTGACTTTAGTAAAAACCAAGCCTATAAATTGATTCTGGGAAGACCATTCATGAGAGAGTTGCAAGCAGTGCAGGATTGGGGAACCAATTCCTTGTATTTGCAACACTTAGGTGTTAAAACTAAAGTCAATCTCAAAGAATACTCTCATAGAGACGTACCCCCTATACAGTGGAATCCCATCCATGGAGCCATTGATGATGGGAATTCAATGCATTCCATTAGATCAAGATCCTCATGGATGCATGAAGACACTCACTTATGGATGTGTGAAGTTGCAATGGAAGAAGAGAAAAGAGAAAATGCTAGAGAGGTAGTTGCGAAGGAAACTCATAGATCAATGTGAGACCCCCAGCCTATGCACCTCTAGTATTTTCAAACAAAGAATTTCAACCTCATGGTTGGGCAGAAATCCTAGCGACAATGGATGTAGCCATCAATGAGGAACAATGGACACCACACTATGATGAAGATGGCTATGGCATCTCATTTTCCACTATAGAACCAATTATGTGTGACTTAGTTATTGAAGAATGTGAATCTAGCATAGAAGAAAATGAACAAGTAAGTGACTCAGATTTAAAGTCAATTATTATGGATCCTTTTTGCCCTTTAGAAGAAGAATACCTCTGCGTAGTGGAAGCTCACCCTCAAGGACAAGAAGAGCTTATGAATGATGTGAGGCTAACCACATAGGCAACCACCAAGATGAAGGCAAGAAAAGAAACAAGAGAGAACTCCCACAAGAAGAGGAAGAATCCTTATTTGTGATCCCTAATAATTTTAAGAAGTATGAGATAGATAGGAAAGTCATGATCAAAATGCAAAAAACGAAAGCGCTCATAAGAGTGGGCTATGACAACAAAGAGACAAATAAGAAAATTATTGTGACCATAGAAGAAGGTGAAGAATGATGCACATCATAGGACAAGACCTGACTAAAGAAGAGGAAAAGGAGTTGATTGAATTGCTAAGAGTATACAAAGATGTGTTTGCATGGATTTATAAGGACCTAAAAGGAGTAGACCCTGACATATGCTCACATACAATTCCCATGACCTCAGAAGCCAAACCCTCTAAGTAGAAGCTATACACATATAACAATAATTATGCTACCAAGATCAAGGAAGAGATAGATTGATCAATAGAAGCAAGACTTATCTATGAGATTGAGCACATTGAATGGGTTTCCCCCCTTGTAGTGGTTCCCAAAAAGAATGGCAAGTTACATGTTTGCATTAACTTGAAAAAGGTTAATGCAACCACCATTAGAGATAGTTATTTGCTTCCTATCACTGAGCATCTATTAGAAAGAGTGGCAGGTAAGGAAGTCCATAGCTTGCTTGATGGATTTTCAAGCTACAATCAAGCGGCCATCGCCCCAGAAGACCAATATAAGATGGCTTTTGCCACAGAGTGGGGCATATTTTCTTTTTGGGTAATGCCATTTGGTCTCACCAATGTGCCAACCACCTTCCAAAGGCTGATGTGTCATTTCTTTAAAGAGTTCTTGTGTAAAAGCTTGGAAGTCTATGTGGATGACCTATGCACTCATTCTAACATTAGACAAACACATATACTTGAGCTCAGACAAATCTTTGACAAATGTAGAGAATATCAGGTCTGTCTGCCTGAACCTAGAAAAGTGTGTTTTAATGGTAAGGCAAGGCAAGATTCTAGGACACATAGTGTTAGAGAACGGAATATCCATGGATGAGGATAAAGTGAGAGCTATTGCAGTGCTACATAGGCCTAAGAATTTCAAGGAGGTACAAGATTTCATGGGGCATTGCGGCTATTGCCAACATTTCATTCATATGTATGCAATCATTGCAAAGCCTCTGTACTCCCTTTTGACTAACTTCGACTGGACACACGAATGTGAAAACTCCTTTGATGAGCTTAAACAATGACTATGTTCAGCACCAATCTTAACTACACCAGATTGGAACAAGCCCTTTCATATTCATGTGGATGCATCCAATTACGCTATTGGGTGTGTACTAGCACAACCTAGTAGTGAAGGTAATATGGACCTACCCATTGCTTATGCCAGTAGACAATTGAATGTGGTTGAAGGAAATTATACCACCACCGAAAGAGAAGGACTAGGTATGGTGTATGCGGTTAAAAAATTTAGACATTATTTTCTTGCAAATAAGTTTAATTTTTTTACAAACCATCAAGCACTATTATATCTAGTGAACAAACCTTGCAATCCTAGTAGATTAGTAAGATGGTTCCTCTTACTAATGGAATGAGACTTTGAAGTTGTGGTTAGGAAAGGCATGACTCACCTTAGGGTGGATCACCTTTCTAGAATAACTTCAAGAGAGTCCCCTCAAGGATTATTAGATGACCTTCCTCATGCTTACTTGTTCAATCTAGAAGTAGTGTCTCACTAGGCCAAAACTATAGTGCCTATTCTAACTTTTGGATGCAAACATCCTGTATTGAGAGCCAAAGATAAAGAAGTAGTGATGGCTCAAAAATATCACATATTGGCAAGGAACGTGTATAAGCACACCAATCAATGCATACTAGATTGTTGTGTAGACAAAGATGAACATGCAAAATGGTTGCAAATAGCACATGTAGGTGCATTGCAGCAACATCACTCCAAATACTGAACTCTACAAACTTTGCAAAGGTTAGGTGTATATTGGCCTACAATGGAAGAAGATGTCCATAAGATGTGCAAGGAATGCCAAATCTATGCTATAAGACCACCAATCGAACATGCAACTCTGTATCAAGTGTCTTTAGTGCTAGATTTGAGCGAACCTTTGGTAGAGTTCTTGAGGACAAAGACATTCCCTCAAGAGATGACATTGGCTAGACGAAAGAGCTTAGAACAGGAAACACTAGATTATTCACTCATTGGAGATAATTTATACAAGCGTGAAAAAGATGGATACCTCCAACTATGCATCCATGAAAGTGAATATCTCAAGATCTTAGACACTACTCACCAAGGTGTGGTAGGAGGACACTTTGGACTAGATTGGGTGATTAAGGCAATTTTATTCACATGAATTTGGTGGCCAACACTTCACATGGATGCACATCCTATGTGAAGAGGTGTGATATTTGTTAGTGAACTTAGTACCTAATATGTAAAGATGAGATGCCTTTGAAACCTATGATGGGTGGATGTGCATTCTCTAAGCGAGGAATAGACTTTATCGGTCCTATTAGCCCACCAGCTAAGATTTCACATGCTAACTACATCATTGTGGCCATGGATTATCCAACTAAATGAATGGGAGTGAAGGCAACAAGAAAGAATGATGTGTAGACCACATCCAAGTTCCTATTCAAAAATGTATTTACACGATATGGTTTGCCAATAGAATTGGTGAGTGATCATGGCATCCACTTCTTGAATGAGGTCATTGAATACTTGCTACAAGAATTCATGGTGGTTCATAAGAATTCATCTCCAGATCACCCACAAGCCAATGTTCAAGCCAAAAGCACGAACAAGATACTTTGCATTGTTTTGAAAAAACTAGTAAACAATAAGCATTGTGATTCGGACAAATAGTTACATCATGTTGTTTGGGCATACAGAGTGGCCTATAAAATGGTGCTCCAAGCTGCCCCCTTTTAGATGGTCTTTGGACAAAATGTTGTGTTACCATTAGACTTCTTGATATCGACATTGAAAGTAACACAAGAACACTAATGGACCAGTCATGAGCTTTCATCTAGAATTTTTTACTTAGAGCGACTAGGAGAAACCAGATTAAGAGTAGTGGCAAGGATTTGTGTGGCCAAGAAAAGACAAAAGGCATACTTTGATGCCCATGTGAAGTATAAAGGCTTGAAAGCAAGAGATTTGGTTCTAATATACACCTTGAAGCAATATGCATGAAATTTGGAGAAGCAAGGCTATGGATGAAGGTCATTCATGAAGGAATTGCTGAAGCCAATATGGAACTCCCTTCTTTTCCAAAGATGGTACCAAAAAAACAAACAAGGCAACACAAGAAGCAGATGAAATTGACAATCAAGACACATGCTCAATGATCGATGCAAGATAACCTCATGGAGTGAAGAAAATCTGGATACGCAAGAGTGAGCAATCCTCTGCTCCGAAAACAGAACCCCAAAGGCACACATAAAGGCTCGAGTTTAGTTTGCTCTTTGTGGTAGAGTTGGAGCAAGATGAAACAATATGTCAATTTCAACCAAGATTGGACGATTCATTTTAGATCAAATGATTCGATCTCGTTCCCTATCAAAGGCATCAAAATGGTTGATTCATGGAACCTCAAAAAAGCTAGGAAGATTTTGCACAAAGGGTTTTGTTCATCGAAGCACATCTAGAATCAAGACAGAAGCCAATGAATTAGATTTGAGGGCATTGACTTGGCTGGCAGAGTGTACAAAGATGATTGGTGCCTGATGATGAATAGATTTAATGCTTGGGATTGCTTGAAGACTTGCCTCCTTATTGGGCATGATCCCCCATGCTTGGAGGGTCTAAGATGGCACAATGGCAAGAGTCTTGATAATATTTTGAGATTCAAGAAGAATGTGGACTTTCATGTTACACAATAGGATGTGTTGTCTGAATTCGTAAGGTTTAAGGTGGGTTTTTAAGTTCCAATCCCTTTGGCATCCCATCATCGAGATAAAAAAAGTGGTTCTTATGAGGCAAAGCCCCCACAATGGAATTTGGACCAGTGTAAAGGCTAACAAAATTTGTGGTGGTCCTCCTTGGTGTAAACAATATTGCCTAAATGGGAATGAAGCCTTTGGACACCTATTCTTTTTGTGCCCCTAGTCAATGTCAATCTCGCAGTCCATTGGGAGAATCTTGTTGCTGGAGGGACAATTCAATTGGAAGCAAGCATTACTGGGTGAAGCGATCGGTTGTTCTTGAGCATTGTAGAATGCTATTGGAGGCAAGACCCTCTAGAAGATCTGGAAAGAGAGGTGTGTTGCCAACCTTGACAACCCTCCTAAAGAGTAGTCGATCAAAAAATCTCTTTTCCTTTTAAGAAAAAGAATTTCCAATTGTAAGAAATCCCCACCATTTAGACATCATAGAGTGTTCTTACTCAAGAGCAACAAAATTAAATTCAAGTGGGCCTCCCATGAGGGGGACAAAAAGGGTAATTAACCTTATTTATAATGTTTTCTAATTCTAGCAAGTTTTTCAAGCAACCCTTGCTTTGTGGGATTCAAAGGGTCCCATGGGTTCTAGGCCCATTCACTTGTACAATTGTTCTTTCTATTAATTGAAGAGCTTGGGAGAGTAGAGTATAGTCAAACTTACTTTGGAAAAAACAAAAAACCGAAGAGGAAGTGGATCCCCAAGAAGAGGATGAAAGCCTCATAAGACTATTCTGTAAGTCTTTCTTTTTTTACATATTTTTAATCTGATTTGAGCTGTATTTTTTGTGAAATTAAAGAAGCCTGTGAAGTTCAATAATGCCATGTCAATGTCTATGCCACCTTTATGTTTTCTTGAACCATACCATCTATTCCAAGAAAGACAACACCAACGCTTTTAATGATGATAAGTTCATGTATAACTAAGGCTTAAATGTAGCACTCCTCATATTCAAGTCCCGTTGGGTAGATTGGGTGTAGGGAATTATAGTAACTATCATCTATATTTCTCCTCAAATAATTGCCATTTCAAAGTTTTATCAAATTTCCGAAACGCAGATATTCTGATGATATTTTATATTCTTTGTCTGAAACAGAAATTTAAGAGAGGATCATGAACCTCTTGTCCCCTCTATGAGAGGGATAAGAGAGACTCATGAACCTCTTGTCCCCTGTATGAGAGATCCATCTGCTTCTAAATTTGTTGCCTTCAATGAAGAACACCTATTCGTCTCTAAATGGATAATTATTCTTATGTTTTCTAATTCGTTTATGTAAGCAAACTAGAGACTTCTTCATGGACCATTTCCTGGGAGAATCACCCAAGTTCAGACTGCATTTCTACTTACATATTTTCCATAGGGGCTTCTCTCTAGTAATGTTTGAGAGGGTAACCAAGCACATGATTGCTTCCCCTAGAGGAGGTTGTTTCTAGTTGATCACTTGCTTAAGCATAAGGATACATTGAACACCTTTCCACAATTATGATGCTCACTCGAAAAGAGAGGAAAGGATGACCAAGGCCTTCTTCTCTCTTGAAGTATCACTTACACCATGTTCACTCACCACAAATTTTTTTGACTTTGACATTGGTGCAAATGAGTCTTTGTTAAATTTTTTTGCATTGAGGACTCATTTCTTCTTTTCCAATAAAAGGTGTCACTGTCCTTGGAGCGCTTGGAGCTTGAATTATGTGATTCAAGCCCAAGAAGTGCACCACTTTTAATTGATTTTATCCTTGGAATATTTTCTAGTGAGGATTGCAATTGAACTACACCAAATGCATGTCCTTGTTGTTCCAAGCTCAAATATGGTTGAGGAAAAGGCACATAATAATTATAATCCAATCTTAGGCTATATCAACTTTTTCTTTCATGATCTAGCCTCTTCTTATATTTTCCTATAGATGCTTGCAATTAGTGGACTATTTTTTTTCCACAAGAGAGATTTAAATAATAAACAAGGAAAACATCCAAGAATGTGAGAGAGAGTTACAAAGAAGATTTATAACCTTTCGATTCCCTTCATGGTGAGACCCACTTTTTTTCAGATTGTTGGTTTTTAGAATGAACATCCTATGGTATATGTGGGGGGGGGGGGGGGGGGGGGGGGGGGGGGGGGGGGGGGGGGGGGGGGGGGGAGGGGGTTCTTTACAATCATGAATCCTTCTACCTAGAAAAACTATAGATTTCTCTGTTGGCCACTCTCGAGGAAGCTTGTCGATGTTGATACACATCTTTCTTTCTAGTTCCCCATAAATGGCATTCCATAGAGCTGAACAACAATGGATTGTTTCACTTAGTAAATCTTACTTTGGCTTAGTTTGATTAGTCAACAGAATGATCTTGCCAAGTCATGATGGTCTTAGGACAAAAAAAGAAGAGGTGAATGAAGTCTTCCTTGATGCTAAAGCATCCCTTGCACCATAGGGAGCACTAAAAGCTTTAACAGCTTTTCCATTGTTCAAGATCCCTTAGTCGAGAATCTACAGCATAAGGACCACTCCCTTGTTCTCAATAAGCGGGACCATAGCTCTTCAACTTGAAATTCCATCTAATCTAAGTCCAATTCAAACACTACTTCTTGTTTAGAAATTAATGAAGGTCCATATTTCTTTTAATTCTCAAAATATCCTCTATTTTGTTGCCATAGTACAACTTTAGGAGCTTAGATAGGGGTATCCTAAATGACTAGGATGCAAGTCTCTACTTCATCCCAATTGCTCATTTTTCACCTTAATAGGTGTTGTGTGTATATGTAAGAATCTAGTACAAAACCTATATTTCCTTTGTAAAAATATATGCCACATTCTAAATTGTAGAAACATAAGCTTAATGTGATTCTTTGCTACATGTTCACGTACATAATGATAATGAACTTGAATATGATTTGTCATTGCATGATGATGAATAGGGCCCTTGCAATAGGTATAGCACTTTGACTATCTCAAAGTATTTGAACATGAAAATGAACCAAATAGCTTCTAGTGTACTTGCTAAGGTTATCCTATACTTTGCTTCACTTGAATAGGTAGCTACTATAGGTTATTTCTTAGAATTCCATGAAATAAACATTTTCAAACAAAAATTAACAATAAACAACTTGTAGACCTTCTTGAGTCTTTATAACCTTCCCAGACACAATCTGAAAATCCTTCAAGGGTAAAATGTGCCGACGTAAGGAATACCGTAGAAAAATCTATTGTTTCCTTAAAATATTTGAGAATCATTTAAATGCTTTCTAATGTTTTTTGAGAGTTTTATGCATGAACGATGATACTTAGAAACCACAAAGTATATATTTGTATGTTTGTTACATAGATATATCAACTTATTGCTTGAATATATATATTAGCCTCAAGAGTTGTTGAACATACTTCTATTTGTAAAGCATTCATAGGAGTTTTCATATATAGGTTTTAAATCTTGCATTCCAAACCTTTAAAGTAGTTTCTCAATGTATTTTTTGTTGTCAATATAAAACTATCATTGTGAATGAATTCAATGCGAATATAATAATTTAGGCAACCAAGATCATGAATGTAAAAACTTTTCCTAAGTTTTGACTTAAATATTTGAAGATCAGAATTTGTGGGATCTATTATGATCATATCATGAACATAAATTATGATCATAATCAAAACACTTTTGGTGGTTGTATGCAGACATCCTCATGTAGATTTCCATTAAAAAATGGTGTCTTGATATGTAATGGATAAATACTCCAACCTCATAATGCACCTAAAGAAAGAACAACTCTTACACATAGTATGTACATTGACATGTAATGTGAATAATTCCTCTTGCTTAAACGGATTTGCTAATTCCCATGTATTTGAAAGTCTACCCTCACTATCAGGAGACATATAAACATAGTTACATATGTGCCCAATTGCTCTTAATGACAACATATGAAAAACATAAAATAGCATCCCTCAAAAGATATTGGTTGCTGTTTTCCCACTGATTATGTCTTTCTAATGAAATGAGACTTCATTCTCTTCCACATTTACTAGAGATAAACCACAAACCCTGACCCCTTGGGAACAATAAGCAATCGAGAAAAAAGAAGATTTATGGCATACTAGTTTTTCCATCTTAGCATGCGTCTTAGTGCAAGATTTTGAACACTTCAAAGATAAGTTGGGACCATGCTTCTCTACTATGGCCTTCTAGCAAGCTTCTGAACATTGACCATGCGTCTATGCTACTGGCCTTCTAGCAAGCTTCTGAACGTTGAACATTGATCTTTGGGGCTGGTGCAAATGGCTCACTTGACCTTTGGAATGCCTTCTACATGTCCTTTCCATCTGTTGTAGCCAACACTCCTCATCGCTTGAGTGGTGAGATGTTAAACTTCTGCTTCAAGGGACCATGGGCCTTCAGATTCCCTAGTTGAGAACAATTATCTCGTCTAACCTTAAGCCTGTCCATTTCTGGTGTGTACTATGAGGGGTCTTCCACCTCTATATTCTAGTAGTTGCTAGGCATTCGACCCCTTCATTCAGCAGGTCCCATAATCCCATTGGGTGCTATGCTCACTTTTCATTGTACTTTCATTGACAAGTTAAGAGACATGCGCTCGTTCCTTTCCCCTTCAACATTCTTAAATGTTAAATCTGATAAAATTAGTTCGAATACTGTTATGAAATAATTTCTGTCATTAAATTTCAACGCCTTAGCAAACTTTTTTGAAAATCTTAAATCACTCAACATTCTTGAATTTTTGGAAATATTTGAATATCTTGTGGGGAACACCCTCATAACCCTACTTTTTAAGCTTCCTTCGTATTATTTTCAAAATCTAATTTAAGTTGTATGTTTGTCAAACACACAAGCGCGTGGCATGTCATTTTTAGTTCAGCTGATAAGTGTCAAAAACGTGTATTTTTACTGTAGTACATTTTCTTAGCATGTTGCAAAGCTCTAGATAAAATTATCATGACTTAAAAATTCATGATTTAAATATACAAGAATGTGTGCTTTGTAAGGTATATACAAGATTGATTTACATATTATAGAAGAATGTGTGATTTATATATACAAGAATTCATCTTGAAAACTTTGCCCATGATGCTAGTAAGTGAAGTTATACATGTTTATCTTCTTTGCAAGTGTACTGCGGGTTCAAATGAGTGACGATAATCCAGCATGCGTGGTTTAGCGGATGTGCCTTGTATTCCTAGGTAGATGGCCAGGGTTCAAGTCCTGCTCGGTGCTGGATGCTTCAGAGTTTCCCAAGATGGGTGCCTCTACCTTACGAGGTCGGGTGTGTGTGTCTTTCCAATTCATTGTACTCTTTAAAAAAAAAAAAAAAGAGTGACGATAGATATTGATCATCCACATGACAAGAAACAAATTGATGACAAGGATCTACGTTGTAGTGTTAAAACGATGGCCCTTGGATTGCGACAACTAGGGTTCAAATCCGGAGTGTGGACTAACATATTAACCCTTGGAAAGTGGGGGATATGGGGAATCTTTAGGGTGTGTTTGTTTTCTGTTTCAATATTTCAAGCATAATTTAAAGAGTAGGCCAATGAACAAACTTCCAAGAAAAAAGGAAGTGGACTGAATTGATGAGGAAAAAGAAAACACTTAAGTGATCCCCCTTCGTGGCATGGTCAAAGGATGTGAATGAAAATGAACAAGGGAATGCAGGAAAAAATTCCGAGTGGTACCTTGATATCTTTGTTTAAACAAGAGAATGGAGAAAATATTGATTCAAATTTTCTTGCATTCACCAAAACGAGTTGCCTTTGGTCAAATTGTGATTCTGTTTTCTAACAAAGAAATGGATCTCCTTGTGGAGAAGCTATTCAGTCACTTACCGAAGCCACACATGTCTCTCAACACATTTTCCATAATACATCTCCCTTAGTAGCATTCCACAAAGTCATTGAACAAAGTCATTGATTTTCAATACCTTCTGACATCCAATACTAGTCCAGATGCATGTGTGAAGGATTTACCATAAGAGAAACCCCTTCTTCTTCTTCTTCTTCTTCTTCTTCTTCTTCTTCTTCTTCTTCTTCTTCTTCTTCTTCTTCTTCTTCTTCTTCTTCTTCTTCTTCTTCTCCTTCTTCTTCTTCTTCTTCTTTTTCTTGATTATAGAATGTCAAAGAAATTGGAACTTGAGTTCCGATCTCAGCTTGAACCACTACATAGACCATTTGCAATTTCAGGCTCTGCCGAAATAATTATACTTAGATGAAGTAAGGGGTATGTTTAGTATTGTTGTCATTTCCCTGAATGAGGCCTTTGATGTGTAGGTCACGTTTGTAGTGAAGAAGCTTCAAGTATTCACATGGTGCTCACCTTATCTTCCATTATAGCAGCTTTCAGAAACCGTAAGCCAACCTTATCCTTGGGTAGACAACATATTTCCCACCTGATCTTAGGCATCCACCTTTTTGTTCTGGTCTCTAGTCTATAGAAACTTTTCATAGCCTCTACCTTGAAGAATAATAGGATAACAACTGAGTGTCAGGACTTTCACTTGTCTTTTCATGCTAATTTGGATCTTTGGTCAAGGCTACAAAGGAATTGAAGAAGTAAGAATCTTTAAGATCTTAAACATGTCTATGTGATTTGATGCCTCTCTTATGGAATATTGGGAGTTGTTCGATCAGTAGAATTGATGTGAATGTTGAATCATGTGGTTGAAGGTGGGATGGGAAATGTAGTTTTGGAGTATATATAATCCACTTGCCAAAAGAAGGAAATCAGATCTTCTTTGGAAAGCTGTTCAGAATAATATTTCCAGAAACTAGGCTGCATCTAGGCCTTTGATAGAAATGATGCAAAAAAAAGGACCACCTCTTCTTCTCCTTCCTTGAAAGCTGCAAGTTTCATAAGAGTCCAAGGATAATGCGACAATCGGACTGGAGTCTGTCATGGAATGGAACTCCATTTAAGGAATACATGGAAGGCTGGAAGTAAATGTGGAAATCTAGAAGACTAAGAATGTAGACTGTTTGGGTGATTTCCCCAGTGAAACATTTTCCACCATAAGATGACTCAAAATGCTATCTTTCCTTCAAACATTCCTAGGATTTCCTGCTGAAAGGGGGGACTTTAAAGTACTTTGGTTCCCTCACTATGAGAATGAGTAATTGAATAGCATTCAGTTTATCTCTCCCTCCATCTGCTTATGGGTTTCTTCCTTCTAATAAGACCAAAAGGTTTCCTCTGGAAAATCTTTGTTGTTCTTCAGAATTAGCCATATAACTGAGTTCTTGCATTTTGTGACAGTATATTTTGTTACTCCTATCTACAATCAAGTTGGCCTCAATCAGAGAATCCATCAGAGCCAACTTGCATCTAAAAAGCTGTGTGAAGAAGAGGAGAAGACACAAGGAATGGGTCATAGATGTTCACTTCTAAACCTGCACTCTAGTTTGTTTCGTTTCGGTTCAATAGTCAGCAGCATCATATTTGATGGCTGTTATCCCAATGAAAAGAATCAGCTGGTCGCCATTGACAAAGAAAAAAACAAAACAAAAGAGAAAGAAGAAGATGGCCAAGAGGCAAAGTCTGATAGCTCAATTCGGACAATGATGAGGAGGATGATCTTCACAGAAGGATCTGACAGCATAAACAGTAGTCCTATACTTGTCGCTTCTGTACAGGCACGCTTGCCACAATTCCATCCGAAGTTTTCCGTTTGGAACACTCTCTCTCTCTCTCTCTCTCTCTCTCTCTCTCTCTCTCTCTCTCTCTCTCTCTCTCTCTCTCTCTCTCTCTCTCTCTCTCTCTCTCTCTCTCTCTCTCTCTCTCTCTCTCTCTCTCTCTCTCTCTCTCTCTCTCACAGTTATGGCCGTTAGTTCATATTTACAGTCATATTAGCGCTCTCTCTCTCTCTCTCTCTCTCTCTCTCTCTCTCTCTCTCTCTCTCTCTCTCTCTCTCTCTCTCTCTCTCTCTCTCAGTTATGGCCGTTAGTTCATATTTACAGTCATATTAGCTCATACCTATCGGACCAATGCCGTACTCCATGAAATGCATTGTTCTGGTTAGCCAAAGATGTACCACCAAATCGAACAAACAACTAAAACAGCGAGATGTTTGTTTCCATCTGCGTTGGCCCCATACGGTCCCCTCATCTGTATGCATTTGTGGGAGAGAGAGAGAGAGAGAGAGAGATGAGGATATTGGAGGTAGAAAGCATGCGCTCTCGATCTACTTACGGACGATAGGTTTTGGATAATCCCTTATATCCACACCAAGTTCAAGCTCATACGAATGACTTCTTTTTATAATACCAATGACCCTTTTTTTTTTTTGCAAAAGCTTGAATTATGTTAATACAAAACAATGTATAAGCGGGTTAAGAAAATATACAAAGCAGGTTGATGAAAATATACGAAGCAGGTTGATGAACCTATCATCATTTTCATGGAGGATCTACTCTTTTTTATCTTGTTTGCTTTGACTACAAAGGTCATCTAGTGGTTTAACATGTGGATGCTCTAACTATTCTTGATGCTTTTTCCTGATTGCATAAGGGAACACTCAAAGGAGGATTCTTTTAGGGGATTCTTTGAAGTTTTCTTAACATCAACACTCAAAGGAGGATTCTTTTAGGGGATTCTTTGAAGTTTTCTTAACATCATTCCTTCAAATTTTCCAAAGTGTTTCATTTTTTATAGCATTCCATGCCAATCAAGGAGCATCGCTTACTGGAGACACATTGTTGCTAAGAGAACTTAGATTCAAGCTTGAGAAATCTTTGACATATTGTTGAATCTTATTGTTGTTGGAACACTTGAAGAGAAGGCTCCCTAGTTCTTACTCTTTGATGAGGCCTCTTTTGCACAATGGAGGGATGTCAAGGACCTTGTGGGCCCTCACATTAATCGCAATGCCTCTATAAATATCTAGAAAGCATCATCTTCTTATTCTCAATTAGAAGGTACAAAGCCTTCCAATTCAAGCTCCCACCTTAACCAAGACACAAGAGGTCGAATTCCCTTGAGCTTGGGATTTCTTCAAAAATTGTTTCCATTGTCCCACAAAAGACCTTTGATATAGAGATGACTTCTATACTCTCATGTCCTCTCTTCTCCAATCTTCAATTCCTCTTTCGATCCATGATTTTTATCATAATTCCATAATTGTTTCTAATATTAAATACCTTTACTATTTATTTGCTTACTTTTGAGGACATCTTCTTTTTTGTAATAGGTATCCCCTAGCCGGGGAACCAAATGGAATCATTTTTTATACTTTTGATTGCCCACTTCCTTTCTAAGGTGATTCACTAGTGCCCATGTATATTGTTCCATGCTTTCCAATAAGATGAAATCAAATCGAAAAACTTAGGGCTATCTTTGATGCAGGAGAAAAGAAGAGTGTTGATATCATGGATTCTCTATCAAGGGGAGTCCATAAGCAAGAGGAATTTGACTTTTCTAAATAGCAACTAAGTCCATGACTCTTGTTAATTCTTTGAAAGTCTTAATCATCCACTTAGCTATCATCTTTTCATCCATAGCAAACACATCAATGATCCTTAAACCTCCCTTTTCCATAGGAAAGCAACATGCATTCCATTTTGTCTTGGGGATATGTCTTTGATTTGGATCTCTAGCCCATAGGAAGTTCCTATAAGTGATCTCAATCTTACAATAACTCTATATCAACAAGCCTCTGATAATGGAGGAAGCAAGTAGTGGATGGGATCACTACAAGGAATACGGGCGTATAGCGACGATTAAGGCGACAGAATTTCGTCGCTATAAAAGTGCAACATGCATCGTAATTAGTGTCGCGTACAAACCGTCGATTAAATGACGAAGTGAACGACGTTTTTTGCGACTTGTGGCACGATGGGATGCGATGCTCCCATACAGCATCGCTAACACGATGCATTTAAACGCGTCGCATAAGTGATGCTCTTTTACATCGCATAAGCGACGCTCTTTTACGTCGCATAAGCGACGACACTTTGCAGTCGCATAAGCGATGCTAAAACATGTCACTTATGCGACGACGGGTAGCATCGTTTACACGACGATCTGTTGATGGACAAAAATTAAAACGTTGGAGGCTCTTCGATCGGCATTTTCACGCATCTGATCGAAGAGCTCTCCAACGTTCGCAATTGTGTTGCGCTTACGAGCTGGAGCAAGTATATGCAGAATTGTTGTTTTGCCTAAGCTCTCTTTTATTGTCTCCCTCTGTCTCTGTTTCTCTCTTTCTACATCTTTCTCTCTTTGAATTCTCTCTCTCTCTCTCTCTTTATTGCAGGTTATTCAAGAAGCTAACCAAGCAAAAAGTATGGATAACTATTGTAAGTACAATTTCTATTCTTTGTATATCATTTGAATTGTGTTATTTTCATTAGATAGCATACTCACACTTATTGATATGCACTTATACACTTATACATGATGAAGATGCACTTTCACACATATACACATATAGACATACACATACACACACACACACATATAGACACAAATACATGTGCACATACACCTAGACATACGCACATATACACATGCATATGCACAAACATTTCTACAACCACATAAAAAGATTTACATGCATGCATTATTGGATATATATATATATATATATATATATATATATATATATATATATATATATATATATATATATATATATATATATACATACACACATTAACATATACGCAAATACATGTATATGCACATCCACATGCATGCACATTCAAATGCATGCACATGGATGCAAATGGAAATGCATCCACATACACATGCATCCACATATACACATGCACACACACATGCACATACCTACATATACACATATACATGCACATACACACATATACACATAGAGTTATACATATACATGCATATACATATACACACACATACACATGCACATGCACATACTCATGCACACATGTACACTTATACATGCACATGCACATACATATATATCACATACACATGCACATACATACATATACACACACATACATATACACTTAGGTACACACATATGAATGAATTATATAATTAAAGTACTAAAACACATATACACATGCACACACACATGCACATACACACATATACACATAGAGTTACACATATACATGCACATACATATACACACACATACACATGCACATGCACATACTCATACAAACATATACACTTACACATGCACATACATACATATACACTACATACATATACACTTAAGTACACACATATGAATGAATTATATAATTGAAGTATTAAAACACATGCTTAATATAAACAATAATAACAATCAATAGAACAAAACTCTTCATTACTTAATACCATACACACAATTCAAAACATAACTGAAATGAAACATATATAGATAATATATATAAATATATATATATCAATGTAAATACATATAATCCAATGTCATAATCAACTAAAATCCTAATCATCATCATCATGACCATCATCATCATCAGCAATATCATGGTCATCCTGATCTTCCTCATCCTCATTGTCATGATCACCCTGTGACGATCGAGATCGTCCCTCCTGTGTCTGTCTCTCCACCTCATCCATATTTGTCTCTCCACCTCATCCATATTTGTCTCTCCATAATACTCATGTATTACATATAACAAACATAAATAAATAAAACCATTAAACCATTCATAAAAATAAAATAATTATATAAAATTTAAAAATACTCACAAAGGCATCAGGATGATCTTGCATATACTCGCTCAAACGCCGATATCCAAAATGTGTAGCATACTCAATCTCATCTTTCGTAGGATATCGGCCATAATCCTTCCGCTACAATGAAAGAAATAAAAAACATTAGTTACTTGCATTTTAACTAAAATAAAAAATATACTCACAATAACACATATACTTAAAAATGTAGCTACAAAACCATTATGGCCCATTTGGCATAGGTGCGATGTGTGGCCCGACTCCACTCTCTTCTTTGCAGCAGCCTGTTTATTCAAAAAAAAAATACATAAATTAAATGTAAAAAATTACTAAAATATATAAAAATTATAAATATAAACTTTTAATTTGTGTACCTTCTGCTGAGAAAATGACTCCTGAAGACGTAGCTGTCTACGAAAAAACTGCCACGACTCAGGTGGTGTGTTAGCTTGCCTCTTATTTTTTTCGACCATACAATATCTCCTATTAATTTAATCTCAAACAGAAAAAAAAATCAGAATACATACACATATATACACACACATACACATATCCACATACACATATACATGCAAACATATACGCATATATATATGTATACATATACACATATACATACATATAACATAAACACACATATAGATATCCACATATATACGTACACACACATGCATGCATATACACTCATTCATACAAAATACATGCATTTATCCCACAATAATGTGTAGTGTATATGTCAATATATGTGTATGTATAAATGTGTATATGTGAATATGTGTGTATGTGTAAATATATATATGTGAATTTTTTGTGTATTTAGATAATGAGATTATTAATATCAAATACCATTATTTGTAGATTCTGATCAATCAGATGGAACTCCACCACCATCTCCTCACATCCATGGATGAGATTGAAGTGAGAAGGTGGCTCATTGAGTGACTCAAATGCACTTTTCGTGTGCTAAATCTTGGACCTCAAAGGAGTACAGCAGGTTTATACACATTGTCAAAACCTTTCAACATTGTGTTGTTCATTTTGGAGAAGCACATTAATTTCATCCACAAAATTTTTGAGTAAGAGTTATTATTTTCCATCAAGAAGCACTATTCCCCAAATAGAACCCATTCATACTTTTCCACAAAGTAATCAAAATTCACCACTTGAATCCAAAAAAAACCTTCATTGATTGTAACCTACAAATATTTGAGGATTTTCTTGGCTAGTTCCATGTGAGGTTTCCTTGGAGTATGCATGAATTGACTTAAGACATGTATTACATAGCAAGTTTCCACTCTAGGTATTGTAGCATAATTCAAACTTCCAACTAAACTTTGATAGCTAGTTACATCCTCAATTTTCTGACCTTCATCAGCACTTAATTTCAAGTTCATCTCCATAGGAGTATGTGCAACCTTTGAATTATCCATTTTGAATTTGACAAGCATATCTTTGATGTACTTCCTCTGAGTAAGGTACATACCTCTTTCTATATATACTACTTCCAATCCTAGGAAGTATGTGAGTAGACCAAGATCACTGATCTTGAACTCCTCTTTCATCTAAAGCTTGATCTTCCTAATTCCTTCAGGATCATTACCTGTAATTATAATGTCATCAACATATACACATAGGTATATAGCTTTAGGCATATTTACATAGGTGAAAATATTTCTTCATAATCAATACCTTCAATTTGTTCATATCTTCTTGCCACTAGCCTTGCTTTGTACTTGTTGATAGATCCATCACAATTTCTCTTTTGAACCTATCACTTTCATAGATGGAGCCTTGGGGTACAAATTCCCAAGATTGATTTTCTTGTAAAGCATCTATCTCTTCTTCCATAACACTCATCCAATCAAGCTTCTCCTTTGCTTCTTTTTTAGAATTTGAATCATGTGCTAGATATATTGAACGTTTAGTAACTAATGAAATATCATATCCATACCTTTCTAGCTTTATTTTTTCTCTAGTTGACCTTCTAATGGTTTGTGGAGAGGATTCTGCCACATCTCTCAATTATTGCACTTTGGCTTTGCCTTAAGAGTTACAAGAGTTGATTTCTCTTCTTCAAGTCTTCTGATCATCATCAAAATCACTTGATGTTTCAATTGTGTGCTCATTTCTCTTTGATAAGGTTGGAAAGTCCTCATCTAGATCATAAGGTAATTTGATCTTCCTACAATCATCTTCAAACCATGACTTGTTTTCATCAAACACAACATCTCTGCTTACAATGAAGCCTTTGTTGCTTGGATTTTATAACATATAACCTTTCTAATTAAGTTTAGAGCTGATGAAGATGCATTTCTCTACCTATGGATCCAGCTTTCCTCTAATATGTGAAGGTATGTGTGCATATGCTATGCACCCAAAGAATCTGCAATGATCGAGACTAGGTCTCCTTCCATTCCATGCCTCATATGGTGTCATGTCATCCAAAGCATTTGATGGAAGCCTATTGATTAGAACGTTAACATTATTTGAACCTGAATCCACCACTAAGCCTACCACATTAATGGGTGTAACCTTGGGTGCACTAGAGGGGTCTTGGACAATCTTTGAGGAGATGTTCTTTGCTGCACTCAAGACAAAAGCCTTGTATTGTGATGTTTTGTCCTTGCCCGTGAGCCAGTGGGTGGGGACATTCATGAATGAAATGGTCGCCTAAAACATGGTCCTCTAGGGGCATGTGGTCTCATTTGTCTCAATTGGGGTCTAGCGTTAGGATTCATATACATGACATTGGAGTATTCTGGCTCCCAATTCGGTTCCATAGGTAGTGCCTCATATTGATATGGATAAGTTTCGCTATTCTCGGAGTAATAAGCTCGTGGACTATCTTCATGGGATTAGTCAGAACTTTGAGCATGAGGGTCATTTTCTGAGACCAAGGGGGTCATTGGCACCAATGCTCTATTAGGGTTCTCCTCTACCATTGCATACTTAACTGGGATCACATTGGCAAGAGGTGGCAGTTGGTTTCCTAAGATCGGTTGTGGCCTATATGGTGCCTGATATTGATGTTGGTATTGAGGTTGATATTGTTATTGTGGCCTATAATACAACTTTTGGTATTGGTTATGATACCTACCTTGTTGATAAGGTTGCTGATAAGTTTGTTTGACAACCTGCCTACTGTATGGTCAATCTTGAGCCGTGTGGTTCATGTATTTTCTCTCAAGAGTGCAATATGAAGCATTTAGTTCTCTTATGTTCGGGCTTTGCAATGGCCATACGTTGGCCATGTGGTCACCTTCGCAAGTATAACATCCCTTCAATGAGGTGACCTTGGGTGTTTGTCTATTTTGAACTCCTAGTTTCTTGGCAACCTGCTCAGCTATCTCATCTATCTCAGTGGAGGTTCTAGAAGTATGACTAGTAGAACTGTGAGCATCCTTATAGAGTTTGGACAATTCTAACTCCTCACCCAAATTGTCTTCTATGTTTATGGACATGCTCAAGCATTGATCTAGTGTGATTGGCTCTTTGAGATATACATATGATCTATGTTTCCCACTTAGAGGTCCATCTAAAAATAGGGACACTTGTTTTGCCTGTGTGGGTAATTCAGGTGTGGGACATCTCTCCACGTATTGTTTAAATCTTTGCTCAGAAAGCCTGACTATTTCTTGGGGTGTCTGCTTGAAGCTATGGATCAAGGATGATGTGTTATGCCTAATGCCACTCTTGGAAAATTCTACGATGAATTCTTCAGTTGACCTATATCTCGGCAATTACGACTGTTTAGGGGTTGAAACCAAGCTAAAGTAGTACCCGTAAGGATCAAACCAAATGCCTCGAAGTAGATGAATAATTCATCAACTTGTTCAGCTCTTAACACTTGTTTGAACTCTACCACATGATCATAAGGATCTCCTGACCCATCAAAGCAGTTTTTCATTGTCTTGACCACTGAGAGGGTCTAAGGGTTCTTGGGTACTCTCGGGGTCTAGACAACGAGAAATCATGTTCATCTCTTTGATGCATATGTGCTCTATGTCTCTCTCTTTTAGGTCTTTCACCTTCAAGTTGTGATCTGTCTCTCCCCCCTATGTGTGCAAAGCTTATCTCAGGTCTCTTTCTATCTCTTTCTCACTGGATTTCATGAGCCTTGGATGATCCTACTCCTTGGAGGCCATGGAAACCATTGGATCTTGATGGAAGGAAAACAATTCGTTCTTTCAAGTGTATGCATTTTTGTCATGCTCTGTTACCAAGAACATTCTCTCTGATGTGTTATCTAAATAGACAAATTTGCTTGGCATCTCTGGATCTTTGAACTCATAGATGGTGACTCCACCTATTTTGCTAAGTTGATCTATCTTGAATCTCCAAAAAGCTTCCTCCGCTTCTCTATTCAAGAATAGTTCTATGCTTTTGTTGTCTTGGGGAATCCACTCTGGAGTAATTACCCTGGTCAAGACAGATTTGCCTTGAGGAGTCTTGGGTTCTCATCCTAGTTCTCCTTGCTCTAGGTCCCCTATTCATTCTCAGGGATGATGTTTCCAAACTCATCTATCCTATCTGGTAAGCTGGTAACCACATATATGGTTCCTTGCTTGTCAATATAAGAACCATCTTCAAATTTAACCACTGGGTGTTCAAGTTCGAAGGTTTGATCTAGATTTTTGAGTTGGACAATTGATCGCCTCATACCATCCTCATAGATGGGAGCACCTAATTGGTTGGTCCTAATATACTCCAAATGTGTCTTATAGGGACCCTCTGGTGTTTGTAAATAGGCAGTGCCTGAACTATGTGTGGGTCTCTCCATGCTAAAAGACATTTTTGAATCACTTGTTTCTGAACTTAGCACGTATGGATAATCACTAAGTTGATGTGCCCAAGACTTAGCTGTGTGATCCACACTAGCTTGAGAAGATCTTACACTTTATTTATCTCTTCCTAGGTGTCTACATGATCTCAGGTTCATAAGCTTAATCTTCACGTCCAAAATTTTCCCCCTTGTACTTCTCAAAATCCTTTGGAGCTCCCTTGGCTTCCTAATCCCACTTGAAGGTCAACTTCAAATTAGCCTATCTAAAAATCAATGCATGAGTCGTGTGGCATTTGAAAAAGGCTTTCCAATGCACTATAGAGCTCAAAAAATGGATATTTGATGAAAACGTTATGTCAAATCAGGCTAATGATACACGATACTTGAGACAAACAATACACAATATCTGAACTATACAATACATGATACCTTAGCCTGGACGATACATGATACTTGATCTCACAATACGATACTTGGCTCCAGCACGATACATGATACTTGAGGTAGGCAATACTTGGACTTCACGATACACGATACTTGAGGATGCACAATACACGATACTTGATCTCACAATACAATACTTGTCCTTGGACGATACACGATATCAATCCTGATGATACGATACCGGCCTTCACGATACATGATACTTGGGAAGTATCACGATACATGACCCGATGATACATGATACTAGATAATCCACAACACGATACTTGTGCAGTCACGATACACGATACTCAACCCGGCAATACACGACACATGTGAGGTATCGTGATACATGGGGAGATGATAAACAATACTTGTAAAGCATTGTGACACACGAGAATTCTGGTATCGTGATACCTGAACTCAACCGATCACGATACTTGGACTTTTTGAAGTCCAAATTCAAAAGTTTTGTGGATATGTGCTCTTTGTGCCCTCCTTGTCACCCCTATGTCCCTATAGATGCAAAATCTCTCACCTAACCCCCGACATTGCACTTGTGATACTTGGCATAGGTCATGTCATGCTACGGGTTTTCAAAATCTCTCACCTAACCCCCAACATTGCACTTGTGATACTTGGCATAGGTCATGTCACTTGTGATATTTGGCATAATTCATTCACATTTTCAGTGTTTTCAGAGTGTGAAGCTCATGTTCAAGCGTATTTCTTCAGCGTTTCGACTGTGAACTCCTGCTAGGCTTCTTGCTCGCAACCACAATGAAAAAGGAGGTGAATGTATAGTCAAAAAATGAAAATTTTCTAAGAAGGTGAAGATGGGAGAATATGGTGATGATGATGATGATGATGATGATAAAGGTGAAGAAAAAAGAAAATACTAAACTAGAAATGACTATTTTTTACCTTCCAACATCGCTACTCTATGTCTTACCGTCATGATGCTTGTCCTTGAAGCTCTCTCCTCAGAAATGGTACCAAATTTGGTGTCACTCTAGCACAATGGCAAGTACCACATCAGGAGATCCACCTCATGAATGTCAATCCGCAGAGACATGAGGACTGGTATGAAGACCGTGAGCAAGTGAAGGAATAAGTGTGTGAGTGAGAAGCACACAAGCATGCACACACATACACACACACATGCACACAAGGCAAGAATGAAGAGTGGAACAATGGAAATCTTTCTATTACAAAAGAACTCTCTTACAAAGCTTCAATCTCCAAAAGACTAGCCTAAAAGATGAGCTCTCTAGCTCTTTTTTGACTACTTTTGGCCCTCTTCAAACCTAGTCTCTGGCCTAGTTAAAAATTAGGTTCCAAGGCTTATTTGAGGGCTCAAACGGAGTCTAAAAATTATGAAAATTGGTTACAATGGTTTTCAGTGATAAAAATCATTATTTTTATAGGGATTTCTTCTGAAAATTCGACATACATTTCTTCGAGCTCCCTAAATGCTCCCTCTTCTTGTGTGTCCACTTCTTTGACATGTTCCTATGCCTTGTGCTTGACCTTGAGTGTCAACAGGGGTCTATCGTGCCTATGATGCAAGCAAAAAATACCAAACTTTTTTGTCTATCGCAATAGATAGAGGCAATTATCTTGGGTCGTGTGCAAAGTTCTATCATACTTTTTGGTGCTGCTAGAGTTGTTGATGGAGTATATTCTTGTAGAAAACGCTTATAAACACACAAATAAGAGTGCACACAATCGCTCCCCCTCGCACGCTCTCGCTCTCTCTCACAAGTGAAATGAGGGAAATGAATTGGAGGAGGAGAATATGACAAAAAACTGAATTTTTTGGCAATGAAGAAGATGCATGGAGATGGAGATTGGAGATGGTAGAGATTTTAACAAAGAGGAAAAAACTAAGAAAAAAGGAAAATATACGTACTTATCACCGATTCCAATGTCAAGACTCTAGCTCTTACTGTCACACGCTTGTCCTTGAATCGCGCTTCTCGGCAATGATGCCAAATTTGGTGTCACTCTAGCATAATGGGAATACCACCATGATTGAAGATCCACCTCATAAATGTCAATCCATGGAGATGTGAGGATGGTATGACGACCATGAGTGAGAGGAATGCACAAGTGCATGATTGAGAAGCACACTGACATGCACACACATATACACATGTACACTCAAGGTAGAACAATGGTTTTTTTCATTTAAGAGCTCTTTATACAAAGTTTCATCCAAAATCCAACCTCAAAAGTGAGCACTCTAGCGCATTTTATAGTTTTTCACTAGCTTTGGCTTAGTTCAGACCTATTGTCCGGTCTAGTTAAAATTAGGTTCCTATACTAATTTGAGGGCTCAAATGAGCTCCAAAAAATATTGAAGTTGATATGTAGGCTCTCCTAATAATTTTCAAGCTTGATTACTCCTTGTATTGCACAAAATGGAGTTTGCACTACCAAAAAAGGGTATTTTCAATGATATGTAGTGATAAAAATGATTGTTTTGATGAAAATAATGTTTGGAAAATTGATAGTCCTATTCTCTACTAGATGTATGTTGACTTCCTTGCCTGCTTAGTCCCATCTCTGACCCTTATCCTTCATGGTGGCTTTATTGCTGCGATGTGAATTAAGATAGAGTGGCCATCCTTAAAAAAAAACTTGTTGTCCAATATATAGTGGTAAAAATTCTTAAATGAGTAGATGAGGCTTAGGAATTACTGTTTGGTGAGTAGTAATATCCTATAGCTTATAGTTGTGGCATAATAAATGGTTCTACACAAAGATTTATCATTTTGTTGTATAAGCACACTTCCAATGGGCAAGTATGAGGCATCAACAAAAGCATGGACTCACTCATCCCAATTTGGTGCTTGTAACATTGAGGCCTACATCACAAGCACCTTAAATCATTGGAATGCTAACTCATATTTTTAATTCCAATGAAATTTCTTAGGTTGCACAAGAGCCAATTGGTTGAACAATATTCATATATGAGCTTAATGGCTCAGGTGACGATAGTGCCACCTGATTTGTCCTAAGGATCTCTATACTTCCTTTTGAGATTAAAGTTGTAGGCATCTTGTACCACTTCAATTCTATCTAGGTCAATGAAAATTTCCCTACTTAAAAATAATATTCAAAGTACTTTGCAATGGTGAACAAAAAAGACCAATTTTGTTAGTTTGAGGTAGAGTTGGAGACATCTGCAACATTTAAAACAAAGTTGTTGATGACTCAAATTTAGCCAAATACTAAGCAGTCACCTAGAAAAGAACATATTAAGTCTGTACAAAAATGAGAAAACATCTCTTTCATACATCTTTGAAAAATACTAGGCACATGCTTGAAACTAAACCATATAACTTTATAGGCATAAATCTCCCAATTTATTATGAATGTGGTCTTTGGCACATCTAGTTCTGCCATCCTTACCTAGTTGCAACCATTAAATCCTTCCATAAATGAGTACATATCCTAGCCAAATATCTTATCAAGCATGCTATCTAAGAATGGTCAACTAAAACAATATGATATTATAGAAGCATTCAGCTTCTTGTAATCCACACAAATCCACAAGTACTTTTTCTTCTTTGAAATGATCACTATATTTGAAACCCATTTTGGATTCTAGATGGGTGAAATTGATCCTCTTTTTAGTAGTTGCTAATCTCTTGGCTCATCATCCTCATGTATTTAGAATTCATATGTTAAAATTGCTAGAAAATTGGGAGTGGCTTCTAGTTTAAGAAATATTCCGTGTTGCTAAAAGTGTGGATACAATCCTTAAATATCTTTTATATTTTGAGACAAAAACATCTTTGTATTGTGCCAACATGCCTACTAGATTGGTTTAATAATTTTCAGGTAGATTATCATAATTTTTTGACTTTTGAGGGTGCTCTGAAGTCCCAAAGTTGTACGTCTCTAATTGATCTTCTAAGACCATGATTATTCCCCTTAGATCTTTTTTTAACATGATTCTTCTATCATAAATGCATCTTCGTTGTTTACCCAGTTAGTTGCATTCATCAAAGTAGACACATACTAGACCATAGATAGTGTTATCTAACACCCCCCCTTCAATGTCCACCTTTGGTGGACTACCTTCTTGGTCCAATGCCAAGCTTTGGAAGATGTCAATACAATTGCTCTCTCCCCAGAGCTTTGGTGAAAATGTATGCTCCAATTTCATGTGTTTGACAATAGCTTAACTCCATGACTTTGTCCTCGATCAACTCTCGCACATAGTGATACTAGATTTCTATGTGCATAGTATGTGCATGACAAACAAGATTTTTGGCAATGGATATGAAACTCTGGTTGTCGCAATTCAACCTTGTAGTCTCTTGTCCTTGAAGCCCTATATGTCATAGGATCCTCCTCAACCATACTACTTCACATGCAGCAACACATGTTGCTTTGTACTCAACTTCGGTAGAAGATAGTGCTATGGTCGGTTGCTTCTTATTGATCCAAGAAAGAATCCCCAAACCCAAAGAAAAGCAATATCCAAAAACTGATTTTCTAGAATTAATATCTCTTGCTTAGTTTGACTCACATTATCCACTCAGAGATGATCATTCACCGTAAAGAATACCATACTCAATGGTTCCTTTGATGTACTTGAGTATTTGCGTGCATGCCTTCCAATGATTTAGGCACGGCTTATGAGAGAACCTACTTACTATACCAACATCATAAGAGATATCCGATCTACTAGTACACAAGTAGATGAGACTTCCAACTAATCTCGTGTATCTTCCAACATCCACCAGAGGTGAAGTATCTTCAATAGACAGTTTTGTGTTGACCTCCATCGGTGTAGAAATTTCCTTGCAATGCTCCATGTCAAATGCCTTCAACACGTACCTTGCATACTTTTATGCAAAATAAAGATCTTCCTTCGTTCTTGCTGGACTTCAAGACCTAATCAATAATGCATTAAGCCCATATCTGTCATTTTGAATTCTGAACCAAAGGCATCTTTCATTTGTTTAAGAAGTGCATCGTCATTTTCGGTAATCACAAGGTCATCTACATAGAGTACAAGCACAATTGTTTTTCGTCCTATCTTTAGAACATACAAATTAGCATCAGAAGCACATCTTTTGAATCCTATATCCAAAAGATACCTATCTTTTCATTGGTACCATGCTCTCAAGACTTGTTTCAGCCCATATAATGCCTTTTTTAGCTTAAATACTTTATTCTTTGAATGCGAAGCCTCAAATCTTGGTGGATGAGATGCATTTATCTCCTCCTTGAGGTCTTCATTTAGGAACACTGATTTGACATCCATGTGGTACACTGCCCATCGTTTATGTGCAGCCATAACTAGTACTAGCCAAATAGTAGTCATCCTTGTTGCCAGGGTAAACGATTCATCGAAGTCAATGCCTTCGACTTGGGAATAGCCCTATGCAACAAGTCTATCCTTGTACTTCTCCAAAGTACCATCAGCCTTGTAATTTATCTTCTAGATCTAGCTGGTGTCGATGACCTTCCGCTTTGGAGGTCGCTTCACTAGCTCCCAAGTTCCATTCTTCACGATATTGTTGTATTTTGTTTGCATTCTCCAATTCGGATCTTGGAGTGCCTCTTCTACACTGATTGGCTCCCTTGCTTGTTCATTGATAATATCAACCATCAATGCTAAGTTTACAATATGGGCCTCTGCCCGTCTTTGTTCCTCTATTCTCTGTGATCACCTTGGACCATCTACAACTTGTTCTAATGATTGTGGGATGGGATTTGTAGAATCATAGAGCTACCTCACCCAACATGGCAATGGCTTTTCCAATTGACTAACAATAGGTTGGTGACTTTCTATCTCATCATCAGAGGATGATGCTTTCTTCTCTTCTGTAAAAGGGCTAGCTCTTGGGCCAGGTTCATAGTAGATTACTTCTTCATCTGATGATAGAGTGGAGGATCTCTTTTCGTCTTCCACCACACGTGGCCGCTTCTCCTTGAACACCACATCACAACTTGTTATGATCTTCTTTGCGTCTGAGTCATAAAGCTTGTAAGCTTTCTTCTCTTCACAGTACCCTAAGAAGATACATTTGGTGCTTTTTGGTTGAAGCTTGTTCCTTTCTTTATCTAGAATGTGTACATAACACTCACTTCCAAATACTTTGAAATGGGAAACAGAAGGCTTTCTGCCAGTGTAGGCCTCTTGTGGAGTCTTTCCATCGAGTGCCTTGGTGTAGCTTCGATTCTGGATGTTAACAGCAGTGTTGATAACCTCTGCCCACAAATGATTAGGCAATCCTTTCCCCTTCAACATGCACCTTGTCATCTCCATGATGGTTGGATTTCGACCTTCAGCAACACCATTCTGTTGAGGGCTATGCACTACTGTGAGTTCATGCTTGATTCCTTTGCCCTTGCAAAAATCATCAAACTTTGTTGACGTGAACTCACCACCACCATTTGTCTTGAACTTCTTCATCTTCTTCCCAGTTTTAGTTTCAACAAGTTGAAGCTATTCTTTAAACTTACCAAAATTTTGAGCCTTATCACAAAAAAAGTACACCCACATCTTCTTGCTATAGTCGACGATTGGTAACATGAATGCAGCTTCTCGTTTGCTGTTATCATTCCTTGCCTTAAGCCTTAGCTCCTCCTCCATGAGTAAGGCACTGAATTCTTCAAAGGTGAGTGGTTGAGGTCTGATCTAGGTATTGAGGGCAGTTACCAAACCATCACACTTTGCTGGATAATTCGAAGACAACATTGAGCTAGCTCCTCACTTGAGTTTGGTACACTGGCTCCTATCATTTGATCCCATAGATTCTTTATGTGAGTGATAAACACTTCAGAAGTCTCCTCATCAGCAAACCTTTCTACTGCTAGCTGATTCTCTAAGTTTTGAATCCATTTCTAATTCTGAGTTTCATATTGGTTTCTCAATATGTTCCATGCTTCACATGTCTTTGTGGTGTGCTGAATAAGAGTCAGAACACTATCAGAAGTACTTGTAACTAGAGTACACAATGCATCTGCATTGCTATGCTTCCAGGCACATAAAAGATCAACATCAAGAGGAATCATTCGACCAGGATCCTTTGAGTCAGGTGTTTCTTGGGGCTCACAATTAGTCCCAAGTATATTCTTGATCAGTTCATATGATTCAAGGATAGAAGTGATCTTAAACTTCCATAATGCATAATTAGTACCATCGAGTTTACCTTTGGTGAAGGCTGGTGGTTGCATCTATAATGTTTGCATGACCAACATCATTACTACTCCGATTTGTGTTCCACATACTCTTGCTAATGAAGCCCCTTGATTCTCAATAGTAGATGATGACACAATGCTTGACATTTTCTCTCTTAAGTCATTCAAAGACTTTTGGACTTCTGGGTTTTTCCTTCTGCAACACTCACAACCTCCTAAGCTCTAATACCATGTAAGAAATAATCAAGAATAATGATGCAACAAAATATGATCAATAGGTAGAGTAGTGAGAAGCAAAATACATTAGCATAAATATAAACAAAAAGAGAGATAGAGAACTCAGATTCTCAAATTGTCAAGAGTAATGTACAATGATGATATTGTCCATCCATGCACTCCCACTATGGCATTTTAGACAATCTCTAGACGAAAGGCTTTATAGTGCGTAGAGTCAAGATTTTACCACAATAACCAAGGCACCTAATCCTATGATTTAGGTATGATCATCGAGCTTGCCTAATTCTAGGATCTAGGTGTAACTATCAGGATCATCTGTAATTCAGAACATACTCAATTACCTAACTATCAGACTTAGTAATCCACCAGAATGAACCACGAAACTATCAGATCACCAAAATCATCGTAATTTCAGACTAGTTGGCTATCAAACTATCATTCAAAATTCTGGTGATAGAAGTATACACACTGCCTAGTCTACTGACTAGACTCCCATAGATCATCTAGTACCTTTGTTGGTCTCATGCAGACCTCATCACAAATGTATGGACTCTCATAATGGATTCTCCTTGTTGAGATATCAAGCTCAACATGTGATGATCTAGGATGACATGTATCATTTTTTCATTTCTCTGACATGTATAGTGGTCATGCCAGTATATGTCAAGGATACTTCATTGAGCTTTACTAGATTTATCTACCAAGAGTGATGGCACGTTTGTTTCTTGCCAGCTCACTCATTCGCGGACATTAGGATTTTCCATATGTACTCTTCTTTATATATTGCACTTGTTGTATTGTTGTTTTAGGTCATTCTTGTACATCCATTTTATGTAATAGAAGAAGAAGATCATTCTTCCTTGCCTCAATCTATGTGTGTGCTCATGGAGCCCATAGAAAAATCAGGTCAGTTTGCAAAACTGTAACTTGCATCCGGCTCGGCAACACTCATATATTTCAGATCCATAATTTCAAGCAATTTTGTGTACTGTTGATACACAAAAATTGTGTTTCTCTGAGATCAAATTGTCATGTCATAGCATGATAGGGTTCAAGCAAAAGTACTGCTTGTGGTGTCTTTGTAGTGTTGTAATTTGATGCAGAAATGGAAAATGTAGATGGAATGAGTCAGCTTATGAGCGATAAGCTAGAAAAGAATAAATTCCATGCTTCGAGATTCAGAATGACAATTTTTCTGATGGGAAAAGGCTGTTGGAAGTACATTGAAGGAGAGAAAAAAAATGCTCTACAATTATCAGAAAGGAATCGAACTACGGACCAGTTAAGAGCATATGAGGAATGAAATCAAGGAGCACAAAAGGTAATGTTTTGGCTATTTTTTAGCATACAAGATAGCATGATTGGGCACATATAGGATGCCAAGACTCCGAAAGAGACTTGGAATAGCTTGGTCACATTGTATGAGACCAATACAAAGGCACAAAAATTGCAACTCAAGGACGGGCTACATACATTGGAGAAAAAGGGCATGTCAGTAAGTGATTACACCTTCAAAATCAAAATCATATGTGAGGCACTTCCATCTATTGGCGTGAATATATATGATGATGATGATAAGGTGGAAGTGTGCTTTCGCGGTTTAGGAGCTGCATATAAGTAGTTCACGACTTCTATACAGAGCAAGGGAAATATTCCAAATTTTGATGATCTGGTGTCCATACTGATTATTGAAGAAAAGAATCTTGGTACTGAGGACTCAAAATCCCAAGGAAAACCTAGTTTTGCGCAAGTATTCCACTATGGTAGAGGAAGAGGCAGAGGTAGAGGCTTTATAAGTGGAAGAGGATGATGTATAAAACACCACAAGAAATGAATTAATGTGACACTAGAACACCTCTATGGTCACCATTAACTCATTGCCACTCCAAACTTTGAGAAATGATAGCCTAAAGTGAGAACTTTGCTTCTACAGAAATTCCTAGTCACCGAAATGACATACCTTCAGTATTTTGCTAATTTCTCCTAGTTCAAGTATTATTTCTCCATGACACTTTATAGACTGAAACTAGAAGAAGAGAGCTTTCCAACAAGCTATCATATGCATCAAACGGATCTCTAGAACTCAAGTTACGGCCCTCACAAGATGACCCTGTATGACCTTCCAAAACTGGAAATTTTTGCCTGTTTTAGTATTCCTGGGTGTCTAAAAATAAAAATTCGATGCCTAACATCGAATTTCAGTCAAGATCGATGCCGGGCATCGACTTTGAGCTTTTTAGGCTCTTTTTCTGCACCAGAAATACTCTCTTTTACACACACATGAAGAAGACCACTTGTATGCTAGAAGTCGATGCCGGGCATCCACTTTATGCTGAAACTCGATGCCAGGCATCGAGTTGCTCCACAAACTTCATGTTTTTAGAAGTGTCAACAACAGGTAACACACAGAGAATGAAAGCAATGACTTATCAGCCAAGATTCGATGCTAGGCATCAAATTGCTCAGAAAACTTGAACTTTTGAATTCATCACACAGTAGGCAAGCATGGAGATGATGGAGAGAGACTCATACACAGAACTTTACTCAGTTCTTTCTCATATCTATGAAAACTCAGAAGTTTTACAGATGCTTTCTCACTCAGAGAAGCCCGACTATACTCAGTCGTATAAAATGAACTCCTTCTTCTACTTCTTCTCTCTCTCTCTCTCCGCGTTAGTTGATACAAACTAACTTATATAGATTTTTGTATTCTCGTGATTTTAAAAAACTTCTAGAACTAAGGTGAACTAACTTTACAAATATGATACACTTGTGAATTTGTCCCTGCACATAGGCATGTGGTTTTCTTCTAAAGCTTTGACCTTCAAATATATATGTCCAATTAGTGAGTGTTTCTCCAACAGAGGACACAATAACCAAGGCCAAGGTCAACAACAGAATCATGCAAGAGGAAGAGGATAGTTTCAAGGTAGGGGGAGCCAAAGAGGCTGCATAAATTTCCAAAGAAATGATTCAGATAATGACAGTAAAGGATGTTGGAATTGTGGTAAACTTGGACACTTTGAACGTGATTGCAAGTTGAAGAATCAAAATAACAGAAGGCAACAAAACAACTATGCATCCAAAAGTGTAGATGATTCTGAAAAGTTGTTCCTAGTTCAACATCATATGATGAATACGATGTCTGCTCATGTTTCAAAATTGAATCGCAAGTGCTTCAAATCACATGTCCAATCATGCGGAATGGTTTAGTAGTTTGCAGAAATTGCTAGTTACTGGAAATGTTGAAATAGGTGATGACACATCACACCCTATCGAGCATAAAGGAAACATAACATTGTCTATGGAGGACTAGAAGGTAAAACATCTTGCTGATGTGCTGCATGTTCCAAATATAACAAAGAATCTAGTTTCTATTGGAGAAATGGTTGACCAGGGATTACAAGTCAGGTTCAATGTTGAGGGGTTATATGTACAAGAGTACAAACAAGATGGATAATTGATTGCCAAAGGAAAAACAAAGTGGGTAGGACGTTCACCTTAAATGTGAAAATTCCTAAAATGAATGCAGCCATGTTTGCAAAAGGTGCAAGAGTTATTGTTGATATAGAAATCTGGCACAAACAAATTGGACATGCAAATTTGCATAGGTTGAAATTGATACAATCAAAGGAGATTATCAATGGACTACCAAATTTCAAGGTTGTAGAGATGCAAAAGGTATGTGCATCCTATCAATTTGGTAAATAATCAAGAGCATCATTTCTACATGACAAGCATGTTAGTGAGAATGTTCTAGAAATAGTACATATAGATGTTTGGGGTCCTGCAAAGACCACATCTATGGGTGGTTGTAGGTTTTATGTTACTTTCATTGATGACCATACACGGAAAGTATGGTTATAGTTCATGAAAGAGAAGAATGAGGTGTTCACTCACTTCTAGACTTTTAAGGCTATGGTGGAAAAGCAGACAGGAAAGTATATTCCGATATTAAAGTATGATGGAGGAGGTGAATACATGTCAAATGAGTTCAGTAACTTTCTTAAAAGTCATGGAACTGAATGTCAGTTTTCGTGCAAGTACACACCACAACAGAATGGCATTGCTAAGTGCAAAAATAGACATATTGCAGAAATAGTGATAGTCTTGATGGCTGAGAAGAATATGCCTCATTGTTATTGGGTAGAAGCTATGCACACTAATGTATACATCATGAATAGATCTCCGACTAGTGTTGTACATCAAGTTACACCTGAAGAGAAGTTCATAGGTAAAAAGCCAAACTTATCACATATGAAAGTTTTTTGCTATATTGCATATGTACATGTTCCAAATGAGTTGAGGACAAAGCTTGATCCAAAAGTAGAAACATGTATCTTACTTGGATACTCCCTTGAGCAAAAGGGATATAAATGTTATAACCCACTCATACGACAAATGAAGGTAAGCAGAGATGTGGTGTTTGATGAAATGTCAAACTTCTATGTAGATCCAAAGATGGACTTAATCTTGAACCAAATGACAAAGAAAATGTTGAAAAATCAAGTGTAGAATCTCAAGTTTTGAGTGGACCAAATGCATCACCAAGCAATAGTTCTAACTCAAATCCTTGGAGTTGAAGATTGCGTGGAAATTTCCATCCAACAAATTCATCAAATACATCCAAGAAAGGTAAAGAAAAGCTTTCTGCTATTAGTAAAACATCTAGAGGTTTTGAAGAGATTCAAGTGGTTCAGAAAAGAGCTTTGATGAGGAACTTGGATTGCCCTCTATGAAGACTCTGAGAATAAGAAAGGCACATGTAGATGATACAAGGAGAAGTGACCCAAGACTAAGAAGATCTGGGAGGATGCGGAATTCAGTGCAAGGATTGACATATGACAATTACATGGCTCGTCATTGCACCTACATGACAAAGGTAATACAAGATGTTGAACCCTCTTGTTTTGAAGATGCAATTGGAAATGCACATTGGGAAAAAGTCATGGATGAGGAGATGGCTTGCACTTTATGGAAACAAAACATGGAAGCTAGTTCCATTGCCACAAGTAAAGAAACCCATAGGTTGCAAGCAGGTTTACAAGGTAAAGCACAACGTTGATGGTAGCATAAGCAGGTATAAAGCATGATTGGTAGCAAAAGGATATGCATAGACATATGGCATTGATTATGAGGAAATGCTCAACCCTGTAGCTAAAATGTCTACTATGAGAGCACTTGTTGCATTAGCTACAAAAAAAGGATGGAGTTTGCATCAGATGGATGTAAAGAATGCTTTCCTACATGGTGAGTTACAGGAAGAAGTATACATGGACCAACCACAAGGATATGAAGATTCAAAGCTGTTGATATATTTAGGTAGTGATGTGTGTGAACACACTAGGACCGCCAAGGAACTTTTTTCCCTCTTTAGGAGGTTTTTTTCCCCCGGCTTGTATATATGCCTATTGCCCTAATGGGCTACTTATCTCTGTACATCCTCTAGTAATACATTCAGTATTGTGTGTTGTGCTTCAAGCTTCTTCTTCTTCCTTGTGTTGTTCGCGTGCTTCTATAGTGTCTAACTCCAACAATTGGTATTAGAGCAGGTCGCCGCTTCATCTAGGGCATTGTCAACACTCCTCCGATTGTAGTCTCAAAATCGCACGAATTTTGGTGAGCATACTCAGCCTGTTTTCGAGATCAAAACTGCATCACTTTGTGGTGTTGAAATCGCGATCTGAGCTCGTTTTGGCCTCTGAATGCACTATCGCAGTGCTTATGCAGGTTATTTCATCTTTTTGTGCCAAAGGTATATATCAATTTCAGTTTGCTAGTATAAGCGTCTCGAAGTCTGCTTTAGCAAAATTCATCTGGGCAATCCTATTCAACTTTTTGAGATACAATTAATTTTTTGCATCAAGGTATTTTAGTCATCGACCATCGCTGAAAGCACTGATGTATTTTGTATGTAGGCTTTTGAGGATAAGTTGGATGGTACCAACTACCCGTTGTGGGCTTGTATGATGCGACATGTATTAGTTGCAAAAGGACTATGGAACATTGTGTAGGGTGTTGAAAAACATCCTATCACACTTGCAACTGTTACAATTGCAGGTACTGAAGCTGATGTAGAAGGTGTCGAAGATGATGATATTCTGCATATTCATGTTCATGTTGCGATTTATGCTGCACCTACTGCAGAGCAGATTCATTGGGATGGCAACGATGCTCAGGCACATGCATTGATAGCCTTGTCTATCAAACATGCCATTATTCCTCACATTCGCTCTTGCAGAATAGCTAAGGATGCTTAGGATACACTTACCACATTGTACCAAGCTAGGAATGAGGCTCATGTTACTTACCTCCGAAAAAAGTTGGAGAGTGAACACATGAATGAAGGTGAATCTATGGATAGTTTTCTAACAAAGATCAAAGACTTGAAGGAACAGTTGATTTCTACTGATGAGGTTATACCAGATAGCTCACTTGTGTATACTGTTCTGAATGGTCTTCCTAATTCATATTACAGTTTTGCTTCTGCTCTTCAATTGATGATGAAAGGCAATCCAAATGCCTTGTCATTTGAGGACTTAGTCTCTGTTTTGTTGTAGGAAGATCAGTCGAGGCAGAACAGGTCCATTATGCGTGTTGCAGATCAAGCTTTCCTGGCTAGTCAGAAGGGCAAAGGAAAATGGAGCTCTTCAACTAGTAAGCAGAAATCTGCTAATTCTGCACATTCGAAGAAGGAAGACAAAGATGAGAAGAAATTAGAAAAGTTGAAATTGTTTTGCAAGTACTCTAAAGGAAATGATCATATCATAAAGAACTATCCTAAACTGGCTGCAAAAGAGGCAAAGAAAAAAGAGGCTCGAATGGTTGTTGTAGAGGCCTCTACTCCAAAAACAGAGTCTACTAACCTTGTGCAGGATGAAGAATGGGCATTTACTACTGTTTGCAGTTTTGACCCATCTTTTTGATGAGTGGTGCATGTGTGCAGTAGACTCAGATGTTTGGTACTTTGATAGTGGGGTGGCCAAACATATTACCTCGCAGCGTAGTTTCTTCTCTTCACTCGAGCGTGCCCCTACAGGGAATACTGTCACATGCGCCAACAACTCCTCTTATCCTATCATGGGAGTTGGTAAGATCATTCTGACTATTGCTGATGGTAGTTGTTTCACTTTGTCAGATGCTTTATTTTTGTCAGGGATCAAGAAGAATCTGTTATCAGTTTCTGCATTAGCCAAGATTCGCTTGGTTGTGAAATTTGTTGATGATAGATGTACAGTTCATGATTTGTCAAATGGTGATGTTATTATTGCTTCTGGCATTTTACGTCATGGGCTGTATAAGCTCATAGACTATGAAAAATCAGTGAATGATTTGGCATGTGCAATACATGGTTCTCAAGCTATGTCAGATGTAAAGGTTTGGCATGCACGCTTTGGTCATCTGAACTTTGATAGTTTGCTATGCTTGCAGAAATATGAAATGGTGTCCTCTTTGCCCAAACTTGAGGCACCCGATAAACATGTATGTGAAGGTTTTATTTTGGGCAAAATGCAGCGTTCCTCATTTCCAAAAGATGGTTCAATTCGAGCTACTCAGAAATTGTAGCTTGTTCATAGTGATGTCTGTGGTCCTATGCAGACACACTCTTTTGGAAATTATCTTTACTTTGTGACTTTCATTGATGATTTTTCCAGGGATGCATGGGTATATCCACTCAAAGCAAAGTCCAAAGTGTTTATGTGCTTCAAAGAGTTTTTGGTTTTGGCTGAAAATATGTCAACATGTAAATGGGCACCCTCCATTCTGATCGAGGGGGCGAATACATGTCTTCTGATTTTAATGCATTTTTGGCTGAACATGGGATAAAAAACCAGTGTACAGTGCCGTATACACCTCAACAGAATGGAGTTGCTAAACCAAAGAACAAGTCACTCATGGAGATGGCAAGGTGTATGGTGAAGAGTCAGGCCTTACCACATAGTTTCTGGCTTGAGGTTGTTATGTGTGCAACATATGTACTAAACAGGTGTCCCACTAAAGCATTGCAGTCTATCACTCCATATGAGGCTTGGCATGATCGCAAGTCACTAGTTGCTCATCTACATGTTTTTGGTTGTTTGGCATATGCATTAGTGCCTGAACAACATCGTAGAAAACTGGGTGATAAAGCAGTATAATGTATTTTTGTTGGGTACAATTCTAAAAGTAAAGGCTATCATCTATATCATCCATAGAGTAAGCGCATTCTGGTTAGCCGTGATGTTGTTTTTGTGGAAGATGCTATTTAGCCATTGCTTTCAAGTACTAAGGAGACATTTGTTAACTCCAAAGACATGTATGATACTTTGCTGCCTCTTTTTACAGGTGGATAGTCTAGTGCTTGTCCTAATGAGGCAACTTCTCAACCTTTGCATGTTTCACGTGATGATGCAGATCATCCCATTTCTGATGCAGATTTACATGATGCACTTGTTGATGAGAGAGCTGATATTGAGGAGGCAAAAACTATGTCAAAATGGCTGGTGCAGACTTTGCATGATAGCAAATTAGATGCACCTCTGTCATATCGTACTCGATCAGGCTCTCATAGTGCCTCTTTTGCATCAGATTGCTATGCTATGGCTGCATCTAGTCTCTGTGATGAGACTGAGCCTGTTTCATTTGATGAAGCAAAAAATTCAAAAAATTGGATGGCTGCTATGCAATCTGAATATGATGCTATAATGAAGAATGGTACTTGTTCTTTATGTGACTTGCCTCCTGGCAAGAAGGCCATTGGCACTAAGTGGGTATACAAGCTGAAGCGTAAACCTGATGGTACAGTTGACAGGTATAAGGCTAGGCTTGTTGCAAAGGGTTATGCGTAGGAAAGAGGCATTGATTTTGATGAGACCTTTGCACCTACTTGTCGAATGACTACTGTTCATAGCATCTGTGCACTTGCAGCTCATCATGGTTGGAATGTACATAAGTTGGACATTAAAACAACATTTTTGAATGGTGACTTGCATGAAGAAGTGTATGTTTATCAACCCCGTGGCTTTGTGCAAAAAGGGCATGAAAACCAGGTGTGCAGGTTAAAGAAGGAATTATATGGTTTAAAGCAAGCACCATGTGCTTGGTATGAAAAGATACATGCCTATCTTATTGCACATGGTTTTGAGAACAGTTCATTGTAAGCACCTTATATGTCAAGCATGCTAATGATGTACTTCTGATCATTGTGGTGTATGTTGATGACATGCTGCTCACTGGTCCTCATGAGAAGCATATTGCTGATTTCAATGTTGATTTACATGCCTCATTTGAGATGTCTGATTTGGGGCATTTGCATCATTATTTGGGCATTCAGTTTATGCACGTTGATGGTTGTTGGCAGCAGCCAGAGGCATAGAAGACGCGGAAGCATGTAAAGACAGAGCAGGGAGTCAGTCGGATCTTTTTTCAAAAGAATTATGTTTTATAAATACTCTTCAAAACCTCCAACAGTGATTTTCATCACTATTGTAACATATGTAACATAGAAAAACCTTTTTTGTAATCCATAGCTCCATTTTGTGCAAGCCGAGGAGTCCTCGAGCTTGAGGAGCTTAGGTAGAATGAGCGTATCAATTTTGGTTACTTTTAGACACCGTTTACCCTTTCAAATAGCACTTAGGACCTATTTTTTAACTATGCCGGTCACTAGATGTGAAACCGGTCAAAACTAGTCTAGAATCTATAAAAAGAGCTAGAGAGCTCATTTTTGAGGTTGGTTAGTGTGAGCTTAGAGCTATTTTGAGCTTGTAATTGAGATCTTGAGCAATAGAGTTGATTTCTCACCTTCCATTGTGTCTTGCTTGTCTCTTCGTAGTGTGTGTGTATGTGTGTGTGCATCTCTATGCTTCTCACCTTCACTCTCACTTCATCTTACATTCACGATCTTCATATCACTCCTATCTCTTCTGCGGATTGACATTAAGGAGGTGGAGCTTCTTAACGTGGTTCTCACCATTGTGCTAGAGCAACACCAAATTTGGCGCCGTTGCCGGGGATCGAGTCTAGGACGAATGTGTGATGGTAAGAGGCGTTGGAAGGTAAAATTTCAGTTTTTGTTGTTGTTTTTAGTTAGTTTTTAGTGTTTTTCACCTCCCCCACACTCCATCTTCATCACCGCATCATCATCTCCAACTCCAAAAAAATCAGAAAATTCACCATATCCACCCATTCTCCTCATTTCCCCTCATTTGTGCATGTGCAAGAGAGAGAGAGAGAGAGAGCTTTTGTGCTTGTGTGTACTTGTGTGTTTTTGAGTTTTCTTGCAGGTACAGAGCTCCAGTGCATCAGGAAAGCTTGGAAAAGGTAAAAATTCACTTTCTGTCAGAAATCTGCCGAGTGTGTCAGACCATCGTGATGGTCTGCCAAGTTCGGAATTTGAGGTAAGCGAGTTCATGGGCGTGTAGGCGACCCTTGCGCCTCTAGGAATCCATAGACGCATTTCAAAAATTCACACTTTGGTGGACCATCACGACGATCTCAGACCATCGTGATTGTGTCACACCATCGCGATTGGTTCACGCCATCGCGACGGCTCAGCCGGACCATCGCGACGGTCTCATGCCATCGCGATTGTTCACTCAATCGGACCATCGCGACGCCTCACGCCGACCATCACGATTGCTCACTTTTAGACCATCGCGACCGTGCATTTCAGACCATCGCAACGGTTTGCGCACACGCCATCGCGACGGTTCGCCTGGACCATCGCGACGGTCCCAGACCATCGCGATCATCTCAGACCATCGCGATTGCTCACCCCAAATGCAAATTTTAGGGTTTCAATTTTTGGCCAATTTTGGGGCTATTTTTGAGAAATTTTTGGGTGATTAGACTCATAGGGGACCCCTTAGCTCATATTTGAAGAAAAACCTGTTTGTGAGTTTTTACCCCCGAGGGCCTGAACGCTCATATCTTTCTCATCCGAAGTCTGTTTTTTGAGCTTTATAGCTCGTTAGAAAGCTCTTGATGAGTACTACGTGACCTCAAACGTTTTTTTCATAAAGAATATGTTGATTTTTTGAGAGGATATTTTTGAGGTTGAACATCAGTGGAACTAGGAAAGAAAGGGGGCCTTGGGAAGAAAATTTTTGCCAAAAGTTAAGGGACTTTAAAAGTGTATAAACTCAAGGGCTTGATCATCCATTGTGATATTGGTCTAATATTGGACTTTTCCAGGTCTAGCAAAGGCAATCAAAGGCAACCAAAGCAAGGCAATGAAGGGCATAAAGCTTGGGAAGCGCGGCTTCTTGGGCATCAGAGCAACTAGAAAAGCTGACTTGAGGTTGGAAGATTACTCAACCCCCTCAGTCAATTCTTAGCTTAAGCTAAACGTTAGCATTGTGGATTCAAGACGATAGGAATGCACCAAGTTCAAGCGATTAAATTTATCAAGTCTAAGACTAAAAGTAAAGGTGTGTGATACGAAAACCTAAAGGAAAGAACATAAGTCTGATGGAACGAGAACTCAAAGTACCACAGAAAGTCGAATTCCTGATGCATACATCAAGACAAGAATCTAAAGAAAATTAAAAAGAATCAAGAAAGTAATAACAAAGAATCTTTGACGATCTGAGCATGTATTGAGCATGTAAGGAAGAAAATTAATGAGCCTTAGATAGGGCAAACATATAGGTAAGTCAGACCGATGAAGCCTTAGATCATCAGAAGCAAGTGTAGGCACTACTGCTCGATCGTGGGCTCAACAATTGAATAGTAATTACCCCTACGAGAGCTCAGATACGAGTGAATCAGAAATGGCATTTAGCACAGAAAGACCAGAAGGAGGGTCGAATGTTGCATACTTAGAAAGACCAGAAGGACCCTATAGGACTCAATTGGAGTTTCTTCGAACCAACCACTTAGGTGCCCGCATCTACGAGGATGGTTTGAGAAGACAAGTGGTGCAAATGCATAACCCCGATCAACCCATTGGATTGGAACGTCTAGTGGTGAAATTCGAGAGAGACGCGTACATAGACAAGGAAGGAACGATGTACATCTTAATTACGAAGCCAAACAATACGAATGAGTTTGGTGTGATTCAGTTAGAAACGGAAGCGAGAGCACAAGGAAAAGAGCCAATAGAAGAACCTAGAACACCTAGAGGGAAATTTGTACTGACACGAGTACTAGTTCTAGAATGGACCCCTCGAGACAACAGAAGCATAGAGTTGTTTGTAAATAAAGAAACAGACGAAGCATTTTGGAGATACAGAACTGAACAACCTAGCGAGGTAGGCTCCATCATAATCTACGAGTTCAAGGACCCGGATACACCTGGAAAGGTTGTATACCTGGATGAGACTTCAGAAAGAGTCTTTGTGGTGCCTGACCACGCTAGAAACACGTACACATGGAGAGGTGAATTAGTATTCCCTCCATCTCAAGCAAACATAAATGCGAGCCACCAAGGGGCAGGAACATCCACAACCCATGGTAATCAAAGAGAGAAAAACAAAGAGAGACCCGAAGTAAGCTTCAATCACCCCATAGGGAGAGATAAAACAACCATGGACACTAATAGAGCGGATAGACAAAGAGATCATGGAATACCAGGTGGTAGAGATGATTTTCCTCTACCTAGACCACGTGAACATGCAAGAATATTGAGACCCACTCAATTAGTAAAATCAATGAAAAATTATTTTGATGGGACAGGAGATCCCTATGACCATGTAGCGGAATTCAAGCAAGTACTAAGAGCAGAACAAGTCAAAGACATGTTCACGCAATACAACGCATTTGGACTAACGTTAAAGAACACAGCTTTAACTTGGTTCCAACCTTTGCAACAGAGGCAATTTAGAGACATCCATCACTTTTTAGAGTCATTCATCACTGAATTCTCTAAAAGTGGGATTAGACATGACATGTCTTCACTGATTCATAGCTTCAAACAGACCCCTCAGGAAACAGTAAGACTGGCACGACGTAGGTTTAGACAATATGTTGAAAGATGTCCAATGCAAGAGTTACCCTCACAGGCCAAGCAAGTGTCATTGTTTCTAGACGGCTTGTTGAGCTCTAAACTACGCTCCTATGTGTACTTAAAAGAACCCAGAACGCTAGAGCAGTGTGTGAGAATCTGTATAGACATTGAAGATAACTTAGGAGATGAGTTAGAACTCTCAAAGGTCTATAAGGACTCGGATTGTTCATCTCTAGCATCCACAAAATTGTCTAACTCGATAGAGGACCTAGCAGAAAAAGTGGCCCAGAAACTAGGAGTTTCTAGTAAGCAGGTGCCCAAGTTAACAACTAACGTACGTTGTTACACTTGTGGTGGTGATCATATCGCAAATGTGTGTCCCAATACAACACAAACACAAGCAAACCCTAGTGGCCAATACTGTACAATTGAGAGAAGATACACAAATCACACGGCTCAAGACTGCCCTTATAACAAACAAGCAGTGAGACAGAACTACCCGCAAGCATACCCGCAGCCAGGTAGGTATCAAGGCCAATACAATGCTCAGCCTTATTACTATAGGCCTCCTCAGAACTACCCTTATCAGGCGCAACAAGGACCTCAACCTGTCTTAGCTCAGCAGCCACCCCCACGAGCTAATGTCATCTCTGTCAAATACGCTGATGCAGAAGAGAACCTAAGTAGGGCCTTAGTGCCTTCTTCACCTTTGATCACAGAGGGTGACCCGAACTCAAACAGTTTTGACTCTACTCATGTAGATAGTCCACCCGCTTATTACACAGAGTCACCAGAACATGTGGAGACATATCATTATGATAGTCCACTAGTGGAACCTAGTTGGGAGCCAAACTATGCTAATGTGATGTACACAAACCCAAATCCACGGCCCCAATTGAGACAGCAAAGACCACAGGGCCCTAGAGGACCATGCTTTAGGTGCCAAGGAGATCATTTCATAAAGGATTGTCCACATCCTCCAATAGCAGGACAGTCACAGTACTATAACGTACAAGGCTTTTGTGCCGATTGTGGCAAAGAGCACATAATCAAAGATTGTCCTAAGAACCCAGTTAACGCTTCAAATGTGACACCGATCAATGTGATAGGTATTGTAAATAACGCAGATGGATCCAACCCTACATACGTGCCTATCCAAGCTATAACCAGATCCCAGGCGCTCTTACAGAACCAACAGCTTAATCAAGAGATAATAGCCGGAACTAGTGAAGTTGCAGAATCCAGCAGTAAAAAAACAAAATCGTGGAAAGATTCCAGAGAAAGAATTAAGAGAAAATGGAGTAAAAAGATAACTGAGTTGGAAGGAAGTCTCAAGGAATCTAGAGCCAAAATCCTAGAATTGACTTCACAGGAGTTGAATCAAGAGAACCCAGCTCAGAAATCAGGATCAGTTTTAGCGGAACCCATACCAGAAAATCTAGACATGATGTTTCGTGCATATCAGGCTAGATTAAAAGAGGGACCTCAAGTAGCTGAAATGAGTAAGAACTACCCTCGAGCAGACTTAGAAATTGAGAGGACTAAACTTTGCATGAAGATGGTAGAATTAGCACAAGCTTTGTTCGAAGCCTCTAGATATCTTAATTGGAATAACATGGCAAAACATGAACTACACTTTCAAGGACTAATGGAGAGGCTAGAATACTTGATAGAAAGCAAAGAGAAAAAGGATCAGCATAGGAATCTTAGTGTCCCAGAGACACAGGAAAGGAACGCACCATCCCTATCTCAAGTGCCAAACACAGAAAGTCAAGACAACTTGTCTTCCATACATAAATATTCACATGAATTTTTGAGAGAAATCCAAGAAGAAAAGTGGAGAAAAGAACAAGGAACCCATCCTCCTATTCAAGAAATAGATGATTTGCAGGAGCAATTTCCCCAAGACATCCCCTCTATTTACGATGATGTAGAGGAAGAACAACGGAGTGAACCTACAGGTTTTGAATCTAATTCTTTGCATGAATTACCTCAGTTCACAGGACCTTGGGAAGCAAAGTCTATTAGTATGAGAGCACCCACGATAATAGTGAGGAATGAAGAATCAGTAATCCCAAGAAACACGGAAGTGATCAAGAACACTAAAGTACAGTGTAATCTCACTCTAGAGGAATTGTTACAGGTAAAACCAGAATTATGGAAGCACGTAGCAAATCAATTCCCTGAGCTTGCTACAACTTCCTCTCAGATAGGATCACATAAGAAGGTACCAGAGATACCACTAGAAAAGATCGGAGATGTAAGTGAAGGAGAGGAAGGTAATACTTATCTTCCAATAACTCATCAAGGCTACACCACGAAAGCCATCTTAGATTCAGGAGCCGGAGTAGCCATCGCTACCACCGCTTTATGGAAACGTTGGGGTAAGCCAGCACTCAGACCTACCAGGATGAAACTACAAATGGCTGATGGCGTTAATGCCACCACAATTAGAGACAGTTATCCTCTTCCTATCACATAACATTTATTGGAAAGAGTTGCGGGCAAGGAAGTTTACAGCTTTCTTGATGGTTTCTCAGGCTATAATCAAGTAGCCATTGCTCCAAAAGATCAACACAAGACGGCTTTTGCCACTGAATGGGGCATATTTGCATTTCGTGTGATGCCTTTTGGCTTAACAAATGCACCCGGTACTTTCCAGCGACTCATGTGTCATGTTTTCAAGGAATTCTTACGCAAGAACTTGGAAGTTTATGTCGATGACTTATGTGCACATTCAAATGTAAGACAAACACATATCACTGAGTTAAGAAAAATATTTGACAAATGTCGAGAATATCAGGTTTGTTTGAACCCAGAAAAATGCGTTTTCATGGTCAGACAAGGCAAAATTTTAGGACACATTGTGTCAAAGAATGGAATTTCTACAGATGAAGAAAAGGTGAAAGTAATTGCAGAATTACCTAGACCAACTAATGTGAAAGAGGTACAGACATTTATGGGCCATTGTGGTTATTATAGACGATTCATACACATGTATGCAATCATAGCCAAACCATTGTACTCTCTTTTGACTCATTTTGAATGGACAGATGAATGTGAGAATTCATTCAACGAACTCAAACGACGTTTGTGCTCAGCACCTATATTGACAACCCCAGATTGGAGTAAGCCATTCCATGTACATGTGGATGCATCCAACTATGCCATAGGATATGTGTTAGCACAACCCACGAGTGAAGGTAACATAGATCTCCCCATAGCTTACGCGAGCAGACAATTGAACGCAGCAGAAAGAAATTACACCTCTACGGAACGAGAAGGATTAGGAATGATCTACGCGATAAAGAAATTCAGACACTATTTGTTGGCAAACAAGTTCAAATTCCTTACAGATCATCAAGCACTATTGTACTTAGTCAACAAGCCATGTAACACAGGACGAGTGATACGTTGGTTTCTATTACTCATGGAGTACGATTTTGAAGTAGTAGTCAGGAAAGGAAAGACACATCTCAGAGCTGACCACCTTTCAAGATTAACCTCACGAGAAGCTCCTCAACGAGTAGTGGATGATTTACCAGATGCATATTTGTTTAACCTTGAGATAGCACCAGAATGGGCTAAGCCGATAGTTCCTATTCTCACGTATGGACCCAAGAATCCTAGGATAAGGATCAAGGAAGGAGAGATTACCAAGTCTCAGAGATATCAAATCATAGCAGGAAGCATATATAAACAGGATAATCAAAAGATTCTTTCTTGTTGTGTAGATGAATCAGAACATGCGAATTGGTTGCAATTAGCACACATAGGTGCATTAAAGCAACATCATTCGAAACATCATACATTGCAGACTCTGCATAGACTAGGAGTATACTGGCCTTCGATGGAAGCAGATGTCTACAAGTTGTGTAAAGAATGCCATGTTTGTTGTGAAAGACCACCAGTAGAGCATGCTACATTATATCACGTGTCTCTCACACCAAACTGGAGTGAACCTCTAGTGACATACTTGAGGACGAAAACATTCCCTCAAGGAATGACCTTAGCGCGACAATGCAGTCTAGAGCAGGAAGCTCAAGACTATTCACTTATTGGCGATAATCTATACAAACGAGGACGAGATGGATACCTAAGACAGTGTGTTCATGATTATCTGAGCATACTAGAGACTACACACCAAGGTGTTGCAGGAGGTCATTTTGGACCAGATAGGATAATCAAAGCTATCCTCTTTGCAGGATTATGGTGGCCCACTCTTCACATGGATGCGCATACCTATGTAAAGAGATGTGATGTGTGCCAACGAACTCAATTTCCTACTCGCAGAGATGAAATGCCATTGAAACCCATGATGGGTGGACGTGCATTTTCTAAGTGGGGCATAGACTTTGTAGGACCCATTAACCCCCTTGCAAAAGGTACACATGCGGCATACATCATTGTTGCCACAGATTATCTCACCAAATGGGTAGAGGCAAAAGCCACGAAAAAGAATGATGCTCACATGACTGCAAAATTCTTATTTGAAAATGTCTTTACAAGATATTGATTGCCTATAGAGTTAGTGAGCGATCGAGAAACTCACTTTCTAAACCAAGTCATTGAATATTTGTTACAGGATTTTATGGTGATTCACAAGAAATCCACACCATATCATCCTCAGGCCAATGGTCAGGCTGAAAGCACTAATAAGATCCTTTGTAATGTACTGGCCAAACTCGTGAACAACAAACGTTCAGATTGGGACAAACAGTTACACCACGATGTTTGGGCATATCGAGTGGCCTACAAGACCGTACTCAATGCAACTCCCTTTCAGATGGATTTTGGTCAGAATGCTGTGCTTCCTTTGGACTTCTTGATACTGACCCTTAAGGTTGCACAAGAACATCAGTGGACCGGCCATGAATTATCAGCAAGAATAATGGACTTGGAACGATTAGGAGAAACCAGGCTGAAAGCAGCAGCAGGAATATATGCGGCAAAGAAGCGACAGAAAGCATATTTTGATGCACATGTGAAAGATAAAGGCTTGAAAGAAGGAGATTTAGTTCTAGTATATACGCTGAAACAGCATGCACGGAAGTTAGAAAAGCGTGGTTATGGACCTATGATCATTAACAAACTCTCGACAAGTGGAGCAATACAATTAGCCACCTTAGAAGGAGATATAATGCCTAATTACATTAGTGGCTGTAGAGTCAGGTTATACCAAGAACCTCTTACTGAGGATATGTTTAGACGACTCACGTTGGCAACGAAGCGTAAGGAGGAAGAAAATAGAATACGAGTTGAAGCTCAGGCAGAAGCTATAGAACGCATTAAGCGCATGAAGTTAAGAAGACAAGGACTAGGGAGAGAACATTATAACCATCTGGAAACATCACCTAGATATCACATGACCATGTGTCAAGTAAAATCAAGCACTCATCCTAGCATAGTGGACAGGAGACCATTCATTACAGTCAGGCTAGAGCATGGCAACCCTTGCCAAGAGCTCAGGGCTTTAATTGATTCAGGTGCTACGACTAGTGCGATTAGATGGTCCCACTATAAGGATTCAGGAATAGAAATGCGGCCAATTGAGGCATACCTCATAGGGCTAGGAGGCATGGAAACCCCTTGCATGGGTGAGGTGGACCTTCCTATCCTAATAAACGAAGTGACCTTGACAGTGAAACGACTAGTGTGCCATGACGACGACTTGATAGAACCCCTAATCCTTGGCCAAGATTGGCTATACGATCACTCAGTGGACCTAAATCTTAGACAAGGCTCCTTGCAGATTGGAACCTTAGATCAGAAGCGAGTGATACCGCTTGACTTCCCTAATGGCATTCCGACTGAGGTTTGTAGCCCTAGACCCTATGAAATGCATGCGACGGAAGACCGGAAGATCTTTGGTCAGATCAGTCACGTTACGTCTACACCAACCCACGCGGGCTTGGCGATGGACAATGGTCAATCAGAAGGACGTCAGGAGATTTTCCCTGGGGCTTCCTTCAAATTAGAAGGGGCAATTACCCAACCGCTTGGCTAGATGGACATAATCAGCGGTCAGGTGCATTGCATCAACGGACACATGGGCAAAACACCCTGCGGTGCCCATCCTTCCACACTTACTGCAGATTGGCCTAGATTAAAAGTACAAAACGGAGCACTTCCTAATGGGCAGGTTTCGCAAGTGTTGGACCTCCCTTCTTTTCCAAAGCAGAGTGTCCATCCGACCTCTCAACCTCAACCACAAAGGAGTCAACCACTACGAAGGAACCCAGACCGACGGCAACATCAGACGACACAAAGAGGAAAGCAGTATCAGTATCACAAAGCAAGAGGAACAAGACAAATATGGGTGCCAAAAGAACAGAAAGCACCGACTGATTTCAACAACGCAGACATTGATAAGAAGAAGTCAAGGCAGAAGCAGAATCAGTATCCAACATCCCCTCGACCTTCTTCTACAAGTTCGAACATTCGACAAATTTGGATCGCCAAGAAGTACCTTATGAATCGACCCACACCCACGCAAATTTGGGTACCCAAACCATGTCTTATAGCTCAACCCTCAAGCCATGTAAAATACACCCTTCTGAAAGCTTTTCAGCCCTCCATATCACCAAATCCGATATCATCTTTTGTCCCTCCGCAGAGACCTATCACCCGATCACAAACTCTTAGGAAGTGGATACCGAAACATATCCAGAAGTCTTCTCCTAACCCATTGTCTAACATAACTCCCACCCCGACTAATCTACAGCCATGTAATAACTCATTCACGACTGAACCTTGTATAAATCCACACACTATAACCCAACATCACTTGTAATAATACCTCATCAAGAAATGTATGTATCATCTGAACGCATGTAGGTGTCTAGAGACCTGCATTAGCTCTACAAAAAATATTGCATCAATCACTTCACAACACTTGGCTACACGGGTTACACATCGGCTATGGAAAGGGATAATGGGATCATAATTAATTTCCATACTAATGTGCTAATCTTTTGTAGCAGATCTTTTCCATTAGCACGACAATCATCATGCAAACCGAAGAAGGACCATCAGAAGCAGGCCCCAGTGCACCTGTAGCACCTATCCGTGTTTTACTTGCAAAGTCCCATCCGACGGCTCCACCGCCAGAATTCCAAGGATTCCCAGGACCCATGCCTATCGATGACCCTCCTCGAGGCTATACTGAGAAGGTTCATCGCAATTCTCATTGGTTTCAAGGGCTGGCAGGACCATTGGCGGATGTTGAGTTCATATTTGAGGCTAATTTAACTTTTGATGACCGTACATGGGGAAAATATCAGTTCTTCTCAAGAGAGTTTGAAGGGCTACAAAACACACAAAACTTAACACATGTTTGGGCAAGAGCCGGCTTCACAGAGTATTTCAGTGACCCTTTGCCTAAACCTGACTTCTACAAATGCTATTATTTAATCACCACTTTGATAGCTTCGGAGAACAAGGATATGCCAAGAACTTTTATTTTGCCATCTCTAGTGAACGATCCACCATATAAACGATTTTATCTTTCTAAAGATCTGATTCGAGCTGCCATCAAGATTCATGGAACCCACACGCCCACCAAGCGAGAAAGGTTAGTTCCTGACCCTATGAAACATGGGGACGTCACTAAGTGCGAGGAGATTTCAGCGATCACACCTGAGCTTTCAAAGCCACTGCGGATATGCATGCAGCATTTTGCTTTCCCCGCTCAGGACAGATTCACAATGCCTCACAAACGAATATGGTTTGGTTTGTATTTATCTTGTATGGGACCCCAGACAGTTGATCTAGCTAGCTGGATCATTGATCAGATGTATTTAGCACAACATAGATGGAAAAGAAAGAAAGTCATCAATGGATGTTGCGCCCTCACACGCATTGTATATATGTGCTTAGCATACGATTTACCTATCGAGCGAGCAATGACAAGTGAGGAGCTGAAAGCGTTTAAAGGAACCACAAAGAAAGCTAGGAAGCCTAGCAAAGGAAGAGCAAGAAAGTGAATGAGAGGAACTATCCCCTGCCTTCAGGTGCCAGAATCACCCTCACCACAACCATCTCCAAAGCAGTCTCCGACAGAAGCCACTCCCACAGTACAACCTATTCATATACGGTTATCAAGACCAGTTGTAACGGAGGGCACTACCAGCACAGTCACTACTCAAGCAACCACAGTCCCAGGACCTACCACCACTACAGTAGAAATTCCCACCACTATTGGTGCGGAAGCTTTCTCTTTCCCGATACCCCATTTAGAAACAGAACAAGCAGGCACCACATTTGATTTTGAAATGCAGGACATATTTTCAAGTGAATTTCAATTTTCAGAAGGCCAGATCTTCTCTCAAGAATATGAAAGGCCCAGCTACCCTACCACACGCCGAGATCAACCACAAGGACAAATTGTATCGAGCTCAGATGACGAAAGAACAGCAACAGATGACGACGAAGGAGACGATGAAGCCAGCCAGGGTACACATGACTCCCAAGAACATGTATAGACGGACGAACAAGGGCAGCAAATGGACACCCAGGGTGACACGAGCACACACGAAGAAGAAACCTTCGAAGTTGTAGCTTATACGTTAGCCATAAAAAAATTATATCGTACTATGGAAAAAGTTTGGGCACGCAAGAAGTTGACTAACGAAGAAAGCCAAACAATCATCGAACAAGAACTCGTCTCAAGAGGGTTCAAAGAAGTCTACATCAGAGGTTTCAGAGAGCTTGTCAAATCAGTCGGACCTACCGAAGCCTTAAGATATTTACAGGGAAACCATTACCGCAGTATGACCCCCGACGCGTACGGCTATTATCAAAACCGGGCGAATACATTCGTGTCCCAACAGGAGCACAATCTTCAAAAGAGGCTAGGGAAGCACGTCTTGTCCCTGAAAGCTCTTGGCAGAAGACACCATTATCGTCGACTCCCCACCCCGTCCTACCGTTGGACATACCACCACAGTCGTCGAAGTACCGACCACCCCAACCGCTCCCCCATCACCTCCCATCCATCCAGTCTCCCCCATACATCCCCCTTCTCCCAGAACAACATCTTCCTTCTCCGGTGGAGTAGCAGAAGTCGTCTTTACTCCCATTCAGCCCACAATTCCCGCACCCACTCAACCTAGTCTACCCCCTAACCTATCCACCTTTCTATCCAACCCATTTCTCCATCCATCTTTTCCATCCTTCCCCACACCTCCAAGACCCCTTTTCCCATTCCCACCTCCATTAACCTTCTCCCCAGTCTCACCTCCCCGACCCATTGTAACCCCTCTTTGCCCTTTCCACCAAGCTGTCCAAGACAACCCCTCTGTAAATTACTCCTCAACCTTTGTAAATCCTGTATTTACATCCACACACTTACCCACGATCACACCACTATTCACAGTCACCGCACGACACTACATCCAGCGATATGGATATATCACCACCTATCGCACCACCACTCACGTCAATGGTGGCACCACAATATTTAAGCACACCACAATTTTCAACAATCACCACAGCATCCACTTTCCCACCCCCATTCCCCGTTCCCTTTGCATCTACACCCACTGCATCTCCACTTAGCACCCCATTAATATTATCACCCACCATAGACACAACATTTCGACAAATGTTCACGTGTATGACACAAGTAAGAGATGAGTTCACATCTCTTGGAAATAATTATCAGCAGCTGCAGAGGACAACCAACAATTTGCAGTCGTAGCTTAACTCATTGTCTATTGAGAATGCCTCATTGAACACCCGATATCAAGAACTACGCGAGGCTTATCACAAGCTGGAACTAGAAAGTGAAGAGAAAGCCAAAGAGGCCACTGTGGATCTTGATAATTTGTTAAGGGCCCAGACAATTCGCAATGTGACGCTGACTCGGAACATGGGCTTACTCAGAAGGCACCTAGCAGCAGCAAAGGAAGAAAACCAGCGGCTACAAGAGCAGAACAGAGAAAATTTAGAAGCTTCTCTCGATAACCCAGACCAACCATTAAGTCCTAGCCGGTTCAAAGCAGTGCCCTCTGAATCAATGAGAATGTTGCTCGATGATCACATCAGATTGCTCGACGAATATGATCGAATGAACGAAGAGTATCAGAAGCTAAAGGAAGATCATAAACTACTCCAGCTCAGAGCACCTGCAACACAAGGACTACCAGCAACCCAAGGATTACTAGCTCCTGCGGACCCTTCTCCTGACATCCTAGAGGAACTCAACGCATTATGGGCCTAGGTATCAACTCTTGAATAAAGGATAGCTATATATGAAGCACCACCACGGCCAGATTCCCCACCAGAGCTCCCAACCGATGAAGAAAATGTAACCATTCTGGTGGAGGAAACCTTTGAAGAAGCCTACGAGCCCCAACCCATCCCAGGCGGACGAGTCACGGTTGAAGGCCAGATGACTTATGAGCTTCCAACCCCCGCATGGATGAAGACAGTGGAAGAGCTTGGAACCACCCACTCAGCACGAGTAGAGGCGCAGCTGCATGCAATGGCAATGATTGAGGAACGAATTTTACAGTCGCCCTACTTCGCTCACTTGGCCCCTTGCAGATATATATCAGGGCATGAGTTACAGTACAAACCGTATTTTATGCTAATGGCCGAGTATCAGTTGGCCATAGAGAAAGAAACAAGCAAGAAACCATCTCATGCTACTCAGTTTGAGCCTGATGATTTGCCACTGGATGCACAGCAAGGCGAGATTTATCAACCAGAGTGGTGTAAAGATCTTTTACAAGAATATCCGGAGATGATGAGTACTTGGATAAAGGCACCACTACATTTGAAATACAACCCATGTTGGGGACCAGTGCCACGCCGCCGCTCCTGGACAGCATTTGCTATTAAAGTACAAAACAACAAGTAGTGCCAGGATTGGTTAAATTACCCATATTTCAAGCCACCCATAGAACTACCGACAGTGGGATACATGATGGCCACGATTCATCACTGGCTCCCTCGCTTGAAACACATGGACAATATAGCCGCGCACATGACTGTCAAAATCTTTGACATGATGCAAATGGTTTTCAAAGTCTTCCGTCGTGTAAAGGCACCTCATGTAAACACCCCGGGCTTCGAGCATGGCAATTTGGATCTTGCATATGATATGAGTACAACGCCATCGCTACGGGTGTGTTATGCCTGGCATTGCAGAATTAAATATTTACCTGCGTGCTACAAGCAGACTTTCGAAGAGATGTTCACAACCGGTTTTTGGGAATACCATTCAGAAGTGTTCATCAGCAGACCCACCCACCTCTTACACTTATTCGCCTGTGAACAAATGGTATATTCCACACATTATCGACTCCTGCCACCCGATGAATCGCAACCAATTGATTGGGAGAAACTCGAGGCAGATTTGGCCCGAGGCATTCGAATCTTAAAACACACCCTCGCTCAGGAACTACTACAGAACTACATCCGACATACCGCACAACAAGGTTCTGTCGAGGACGACAGAAGCGAGAGGGAGGGGGGTGTTGGCAACAGCCAGAGGCATAGAAGACGCGGAAGCATGTAAAGACAGAGCAGGGAGTCAGTCGGATCTTTTTTCAAAAGAATTATGTTTTATAAATACTCTTCAAAACCTCCAACAGTGATTTTCATCACTATTGTAACATATGTAACATAGAAAAACCTTTTTTGTAATCCATAGCTCCATTTTTTGCAAGCAGAGGAGTCCTCGAGCTTGAGGAGCTTAGGTAGAATGAGCGTATCAATTTTGGTTACTTTTAGACACCGTTTACCCTTTCAAATAGCACTTAGGACCTATTTTTTAACTATGCCGGTCACTAGATGTGAAACCGGTCAAAACGAGTCTAGAATCTATAAAAAGAGCTAGAGAGCTCATTTTTGAGGTTGGTTAGTGTGAGCTTAGAGCTATTTTGAGCTTGTAATTGAGATCTTGAGAAATAGAGTTGATTTCTCACCTCCATTGTGTCTTGCTTGTCTCTTCGTAGTGTGTGTGTATGTGTGTGTGCATCTCTATGCTTCTCACCTTCACTCTCACTTCATCTTACATTCACGATCTTCATATCACTCTTATCTCTTCCGCGGATTGACATTAAGGAGGTGGAGCTTCTTAACGTGGTTCTCACCATTGTGCTAGAGCAACAATGGTGGAATGGCTTTGTATCAAACGAAATATATTGACACATTATTGTAGCTTTTTTCCTTGAAGACTATAAACCTATTGCCACTACTAATGGAGACAGGTTTACGATTGAGTCTTCATGATGCTAGAGATGCATTTGATGTTGTTCTCTATCAGCAGGCTGTTGGATGCTTGATTTACTTATGCATTAATCAGCCTGATATTCAGTTTGCTGTCTCATGCATTGCCCAAGAGTCAAGCATTGGCAGGTACCGAGAGTGATGGCACATTTGTTTCTTGCTAGCTCACTCATTCGCGAACATTAGGATTTTCCTTATGTATTTTTCTTTATATATTGCACTTGTTGTATTGTTGTTTTAGGTCATTCTTGTACATAGAAGAAGAAGAAGAAGAAGAAGAAGAAGTAGAAGAAGAAGAAGAAGAAGAAGAAGAAGAAGAAGAAGAAGAAGAAGAAGAAGAAGAAGAAGAAGAAGAAGAAGAAGAAGAAGAATAAGAAGAAGAAGAAGAAGAACACCATTCTTCCTTGCCTCAATCTGTGTGTGTGCTCCTCTTTGATTGTGAGAGTGTGTGTGTGAGATCTCTTCCTTATCTCCTTCCTCATGACACTCTTCATAATGGGGGCCATACAACTTAGAGTACATGGATCATTTGCGATCACGTTCAGGTGGAGTATTGAGTATATCTAACAAAACCAAGCTCAAAAGCAATTCAGGGTTAATCTTATTGAAAATCAAGGGAAAGGTTTCACTAAAGCTTGACTTCCACTTTGGCATGAATCATGTGGCAATTCATTATATCTTCTAAATGAACTCTTGAACTCAATGGAAAATTTGCTCCTTTTGAGTTTTTCTCTATACTACACCAAACTCTATTGTGATATTTGGGTTGTTTCACCATATTGTGGCTTTGGTCTTGCTAGTATCTATTTTGAGCCTTGATCTCGTGTAAGTACTTTAAAAAATTACAAAAGATATGATTTTTATGACAAAATTGGTTCTAGCATGTCCAAATGCATTACTTCTTTATTGACATGTTGGATATTGGTCTAATCTGCCATGCACATTCAATACGTCATGCCAAGTGCATAGTTGGCAAGCCATAATCTCCATCAGGGTCTCTCCTAGTGTCCCCCCTAGTTTTTGTCAAGTGTTGATTTCTCTCATGCCCATCTTCCTATATCCCTCATGCCCATCTTCCTATATCCCTCATGCCCTTCAACAAGTGAATCTCATCGTGGTCACTAAGTGTTTCTTCTTGGTTTTTAGGAGTGGTTCGACTTGCATTGTTTCTTTACTTCCAGGGGGCTCTGAGAGGGGAAATTTCAGGAGCACTTTGACCATACCTAAACTTCCTTCTGTCTCTTTTCTTCCTTGCTCAAGGTATTGTTAAACTATTTGCCCATGCACAAAGTCTCTGTCACTCCTAATTTGTTAGTCCTTAGAGGCATGAGGTTTCGATTGAGTTGTCATTACTTCGAGATGTATGCTATGATCTACTCTTATTTTAGTACCAAGGGGACAATCACTTCTTCCACTACTATTATTTAAACCGAATATTTAATTAACGTTTATATAAAATAATGATTCTATAAATGATTTAATGAACTTATGGATACGTTAATGATTTTTGACAATATTTGGATTGCTTTAATGGTATATGTGAATGTTTCTTATTATTCTTATGACACTTATCCCTGCTCCCATAACTATTTTGTTTTTTGTTTTGCTCCCATAACTATGTTGTGTTTTGCTTTGCCCTCCTCTGTGGACGGATGACTAAGGGAATATACACTTTCTCAACTTTTTCTTCTAGAACTTCGTTGTTTTCTTTGACTGTTCCACTTCCTCTGTGTGAATCCATCCATAATATTAGCTCCACCTAAAGATTGAGCAAGGTATCAATCAAAACTTTTCCAGCGACAAATAATGGGCTAACATAGTGTAGAACTTCTAATAAGCACAAGTTCATATTCAATTTGGAATCTTGCAAACAAAGACATGTAAAACTTCTAGGAAGCACAAGTTTATATTTGATTTGGAATCTTGCAAACAAAGACATGTTGTTTACATGTGCTAGTTTTTTAGTAGTCTATTGCCAACGGCAAGGAGAAGGTTCAGCGTAGGCTTATCCTACAAAGTACACAATGTCTATGGTAGTATTATTACACAGAGGGATTTTTCTCAAAACCAAGTTTGAGCTTGTGGTGTACTCTCTATTGATAAATTGAATAAATGGAAAGTACAGCTCTAGAGGGCATAACACCATTAAACCCGTTGAATGCCCAACACCTACTAGAATGACAAAGTGTGAATGTTTGTTACGGGTAGAGATTGAATAGGAAAGACACTATGACAAGACGATCTGAAGACTCATTCCAACAAAAGTGCCCAAAGGCTCAAAAATCCCCCCAAAAAGAGCTGGTTTTTATCTCAGTACATCAAGTGGACTAGGGATGTGTTACTAGCACAACTCATGTGCCCCCCCCCCCCCCAAAAGAGAGATAGCAACTCATGGGAATTGAGCCGCTGCCCATCATCCATGCTCCCCAGATTAGAGACAAACGGATTCTAGTCAATCAGCATCTAATGCGTATCTGAATGTAATGTCTGCTATAGATATTCTGGGTGCACTAGGAACTTAGGAAGTTTGTAGATGACTGCAAGCTTCTCCTGACATCATGGTCTGCCGAGCGATACTTGCATGAGAGTGTTGCTCATTTTACGTCTGCTGTTGCGGTAACGTAGGAGCTCTTGGCGTCCATTTCTTCTCGCTCGCCCAGTCAGTTTATCAGGTTCTCTCTCTCTCACATACGCACAAGCACACGCACACGCACGCGGGCGCGCGCACATGCACACACACACACCCCGCATATATGGTAGGTTTATGCATTTTTGAATCTAAAATACCTATGCCAGTCCTCTATGCAGATACATAATGTCATGGATGAACTTGAGAAAGATGGTCATATTGTTCTTAATATATGGCTTTTATATGATTGTATTCTCATCTAATCCTTTTCGATGCGCACTTCAAGAGGCGATGAGATGCCAAGAATATGACATTAGTTGTAGATCTCACATTTTGTATCGAAATGCATGCATCGATTCAATTTACTTGCTATATTATAATGCATTGTCTTGCAACTTGCTACAATGTCAATAGCTAATGTAGCCTCTCAAAACAAAGATACTTTTTTTTTTGGGTTTTTTTTTCCCATCTGTATATGAATCCTCCTCACGAGACTATGATTGTGTGGTCGAGTTCACTATGAATATTGATTACAGAATGCTGAAAGAGTCGGCAGAAAGAGGAATCAATAGTAGAAAACTTTTAAGTGATCCTAGGACGAGTCAATGAGCTATTGTCTCCATGAGCTGAACAAAAATATCTTATCTAAAAAAGGGAGTGCATATTATGGTTCGTATCTTACTATTGTACTATATTGAGTCGCCACACCAACACAAGGACTTGTGACATGAAGAGCTCTCCCCCAACACACATCCGAAAGAGAATGCACACATCCCTCACTCTTCTCAACCAAGTACTACTTGGAGGATAGAGACAACTACAAGATGCTATGTTGATATAGGATATAGAATCAAACATACTCCCAAGATTATCAAGGTTTTCCAGTCCTTTTCAAACCAATGTTATATGCTCTCATCTACACCTATTGTACACATACACACACATACACGCACATACACGCACAAATACAAGAAGGTGTTATAAATCCACGATACACATACGCGCACAAATACAAGAAGGTGTTAGAAATCCAGAATAAGGTTGTGAATGTAGAGATAAAACATTTCCGTGCTCATAGGAGTCTTCTTCCATGACCACCAAAATGTTTTGCCAACTCCCAAATATGGCCCAAATATGGTTGAATGACTAACTCCAAGGAGCACTAGAAGGTTAACAAATATTTTGAACATCACTTCAAAGGCACAAAAGCAATCAATGCTCTCCAATCTGTAAATCAAGCAAATGTAAACTAATCATTGCTGCAAAAATAGCTTCAATCTTTCAAGTTTTGATGTGATCCCTCTTAGAGTGTATACCTCTTCAACACCATATTCAACATCTTCATAAAGAGTGATAATCTCCATATCATGGCTGAATATAAGGTTGAGCTTGAATTGCATTTGCCATGAAGATTTAACTCTTTTACATCCAGCCAAATTTTCTATGTACTCTAGATTATCCTTCTTTGATACCGATTGTTACCAATTGCTAATTTTTAGGCTCACTATCAATATAGAGACAAAGAGAAAATACAAACAAGATGGAGAATAGACAATACATGAGAGAGATGAAAGGAACCATGCTCTTGATATATTCATTACACTCCACATTGAAGCACATGAAGTTAACAAGATAGCATAAAGAATATGCAAGCAACACAACTCGTCCATAACTCCATAATCTCCAAAGCTAAAGATGATCTCTTCCAAATAGATAAACTCCAAGTTGTTGCACACCTTGTAGATGAAAGAAAACACAACTCCACCTCCCCAAGTTGAAGGGAACACCTTTCCAAGCTAGGAGATGAAGAATAATTCCAAGAATCGATGGTTCAAGTGCTCCAATAACTTGGCTTTATATAGATTATTGTTCCTTGCACAACAAGCCACCAAAAGCTTCAAAAAACTCAACTTGTAAATTGCGGCCAATTTCCTGTTGCAAATTACCATTTTATCACAATATGTAATAACAGTTTTTTATCATATTTTTACCAATTTTCTCATAAATTTTTTCATTTCTAATCAATTGTGAACACTAATTTTACTTAGCCTATAGGTCGGGTCCCTAGCGGAAGTTGCCCCAATGACATATTTTCTAACAATGGTCGGGTCCCTAGTGGAAGTTGCCCCAATGACATATTTTCTAACAATCCTTTTCTAACCTGTTTTGGTTTTTAGGTCCACAATCAATATAGAGATAGAGAAAAAATAAAGACAAAATGGAGAATAGACAAGAGACGAGAGAGATCAAGATTGAAGGAACAAAGCTCCAAATAATTGCATTACATTCCATGATGAAGTACATGAATGTACAAGATAGCATATAAATTATGCATGAGATACAAGCTATCCATAACTTCCGAATCTCTATAGCCATAGCTGAAGATGATCTCCTTCAAAACATATAAGCTTCAAGCAGCATACATTGAATATATTGAAGCCGATGAGATACAAGTTGCCCATAACTTCCTAATCTCTATAGCCATAGCTCAAGATGATCTCCTTCAAAATAGATAAGCAACATACATTGAAGCTGATGAAGACACAACTCCATCTCCTTCAAGTTGAAGATCATCTTCTTCTCCTCCATAAGTTCCAAGTTTGCTCCAAAAGTGATGGATTAAGTACCTAATCACTTCTCTTCACATAGCTAAGCAATAGCTTGCTTTTCCAAGGCTAAAAAACTAAAAAACCAAAGTTCTTTAATTTTAAAAATCTTAAGTCCGAATTTTACAAAAACTCTAGTTTCTCTCATAAAAAGTGCTTTTCATACTAATTTTCTAAAATTAGGGTTTGGAAATTGATTCCTCATTTGTTTCCAATAGTTGGAGTGTTCTATACCATTGGGAAAGCTCTTGATGAGTACTTTTGCAAAATTTAATAACTTTTTTGGGTCAAATTTTGAATGGAAAATAAAAAACGTTTAGTACTTTGGAACGTCCTAAACGTCCTAATACACTTTTTTGACAGGTGATTACGTTTTTTATCATCTGAGGGCTTTTTTGACTGTTTTTTTTTCGTGTTTTCAACATGTGAGCAATGTTCTAGTGTGTGCACCCCCTTTAGCACCCTTGCTGGCTTCCCTTGAGCATTTCTTTGAGCATATTTGGTTCAGCCTTGACCTTTTAGTATTCACTTTTAAACCTTCAAACATCGGCCCTTATAGAAGTTAGTATTCTTGTTCTTGCACATAAAAAGAGAGAAAAAAAGCCATGAGCTTCTTTTCACTATCCATTAGCTTCAGGCTTCAGCCTTCCATTGGCTTTCATCATGGGTAGAGTGGTGTCATCATAACTATATGACAATAACCACACCTCTTGGCAATGCAATTATTGCATGGGTGTTTATGGTGGTTCGGCATCCAACATGCAGCATGAAAGCTCATCTCCTTGGGTTGGGAGATAAAGGCATTGAGAAATGCCCTTGCATACCTCCAAAAGCCATGAAAGAGTTGATTGCTCAACTTCAATTAAGTTGAGTAGCTAATATGCATATGTCTCCATCATTTGAGAGCAATGTAACCATGATCCATGCTCGCAAACCTACATGTCAACTTTCGCGGATTGTGGCAAATACTACCTTCAATAAGGTAGCAAATCAAATCTTTTATGTATTTTTACCACTAGATATGTAAAAGAATGCTAGATATACATTATTTATGGGTTATTTTAAATTAAAAAATAAAGATGTTGCGAAGAAATATAATACTCGTTTTTTATTTCCATTTTTTTAGTACCCTACGTACTAAACGTTTTAAAACCCGTTTTTAAAACTCGTTTTTAAAACTTGTTTTTAAAACTCTCTTTGTACTATGCTTTTGACCATCTTTGACTAGCCATATTTGAGTGATTTGTTTCTATAGGTGGAGTCGCCTAGTGGAAGGTTGCCGTATAACATAGTTTTTCTAACAATCCCCTTTTAACTTGAAACTAGGGGAATATGTCAAGTAGGTATATTTGTTAGCTATTAAGTTATTATTACTTAATGATTTAGGTACCTGTTCAATTTTCACATATCATGCTAAGTATCCACCAACAAACACAAGGACCTTAGACATGAAGAGCACTCCCACAATACACATCACAAGGAGAACTTGCACATCCCCCACTCTTCTCAACCAAGTACTACTTGAAAGGATAGAGGCAAATATAGGATGCTAAGTAATGGAGATAGTATTTAGACTCAAACATACTCCCTCAACTATCAAGGTTGGCCAGGTCTATCAATTCAAAGTTATATGCTTTCATCTACACCTATCACACACACACATACACAGACATACAAGAGAATTATGTCCACCATAAAGTTTTGAATGTAGAGACTTCCATGACCACCAAGTTGTAGATGCGAGCTCCCATATACATAGATGAGTGACAAACTCCAAGGAGCACAAGAAGGTAAACTAGTAGGTTGAACATCACTTCTCTAATACACAAAGAAGCAATGTTCTCCACTCTGCAAAATCATGTGCACGATCTGCAAATAAGTCTACATCATTTGCATATCCAACATAATAAACACACAAACTGTTTGTTGCTATGAAGTTAGCTCGAACCTGATTGTTGCTGATGCGATTGTTGCTGCAATCTTTTGATGTGACCCCTGAATCCTCTTGGAGTGGACTCCCTTTCAATTCTATATTTAGCATATGCATCAAGATTGATCATTTGCTTCTTCTTGCTGAATATAAAACTGGGCTTGCTTTACATATGCCCACAATCAATATAGAAACATAGAGAAAACAAAGAAAACATGTAAAATAGACAAGACATGAGAGAGATTGAAGGAGCCAAGCTCCAAATAATCCATATGAAGTACATGAAATTACAAGATAGCTTATAAAATATGCATGAGATACAAGCTGCTCATATTTGCACTATGTCCATAGCCATATTTGAAGATGATCTCCTTCAAAATAGATAAGTTCCAAGCTGTTGCATACCTCGAAGTTGATGAAGACAAAACTCCTCCTTCAACTTGAAGCACCACTTCTTCTCCTTCACAAGCTCCAAGTTTGCTCCAAAAGTGATGGATTGAGTACCCAAGCACTTGTCTTTATATAGTTAAGCAATAGCTTGCTTTTCCAAGAGTAAAAAACTAAAAAAACAAGGTTCTGCAATTTTCTAAAACCCTACTTCCGATTTTGTGAGAATCCTAATTTTTATTTATTTTTTATATTGTTTGGCCATATAATATATTATATATTGCTTTTTGCATTTAAATAATGCGTT